>WAAF01012384.1:350429-713926 GCA_013400475.1 Tricholaema leucomelas | reverse complement strand
CACCCACCCTCCCGAATACATTACGGATTGTTTCTCATGATACCTAGGAGGGAAGTGACCGCCACTAATTGATGTACATTAAAAAATAGATGATTTGGCTTAAATTAAGGGTTTTGGAGGGTGTTTGCTTCTTCCTAACTCGTATGTTTTATAAGGGGAGGGCTGCTTTATTTTCTAAAGGGAGGGAGGTTAACTCCGAAGATATTTCTATGTAGAGTGGAACTATATTTGGGGGTTTTCGTTCGTGTTTTTCAGCTGGGCGTGATTTTAATTATGTGAACGATCTTTCTCGGAGGAAGGGTGTGTGATTCCTTCTCGTTAATTATACTCGTTATTGGAGTAAGATAATTAGCCCGTTTAAGCCCATTTTCTTACTTATTGCTGGGCTCGTGTGATTACTCCCATTTAAATGTTTCTCAACCGGGCTGCTCCTTCCCTGACCTTTAGAGCTCAGGACATTCCTATGGATGTTTGGAAAAGGAAGGGAATACCCTCCAAATATCCTGGTGTTGGGGTGGGTGAGTAGGGTTAACAGCAGGACCACCCAGTGGGTTCTATTCCCTTGTTGAAGGAGCTCTTCTCCCACTTTCTAGGAGGTCTGTGCCTGCTAGGTGCCTATGCAGACAGTGATGAAGAGGAGGGAGAGACCCCAGAGAAGCTGGCACGGCCAGCAGATGCCAATGGCAGCAACTCGTCGGACATCGACAGCACGCTGGCAAACTTCCTGGCGGTGCGAGCAGCTGCGGGCAGGGAGGTGCCCCTTGGGAGGGAGGGTGACAGCCAGGAGAAGGGAGTTTTGGGTTCTCTGCCATGGTGAGGCCACACCTTGAGTCCTAGGTTCATTTTTGGGCTCCTTGCTCCAAGGACATTGAGGAGCTGGAGTGAGTCCAGAGAATGGCAGCAAACTTGGTGAAGGGTCTAGAGGAAAGGACTGGTGAGGAGCAGCTGAAATTGCTGGGGTTGTTCAGCCTGGAGAAGGAGTTTGAGGGCAGGGACCTTCTGTCTCTTTATAACACTCTAAAAGGAGGTTGGAGTGAGATGGGGATTGGTCTCTTCTCCCTTATATCTGGTGGTAGAATAACAGGAAATGGCTTGAAATTGTGCTGCAGGAGATTCAATTGGACATGAGGAACAATTTCTTTGTTGAAAGAGTGGTCAAGCACCGTAACAGGCTGCCTAGGGCAGTGGTGGAGTCACAGTCCCTGGAGGTGTTTGAGAAACGTGGTCATGGGCCCTGTTTTAAATGGCCATGGTGGTGTTGAATTGAGGGTTGGACTCAATCTTGGAGGTCTTTTCCAACCCCAACAATTCTGTGATTTGATTCTGATTTTTTTAACTCTTCTGGGGTTCAAAGCTTACATCAAGTTGTTGTTTCTCATAGGAGATCGATGCCATCACAGCTCCCCCACAGCCCACTGAGCCTTCCACTGCTTCTTCTTCCTCCTCTGTACCTCCCCCCACGCCTCCTCGCCCAGAGCCAAAGGAGTCGGGCACTAGTCAGGCCTCTGGTGGCAATGCCAATGGTGCGAGCTCAGCACTGGCACAGGAGTGGCAGTATGACACACAGTGCTCTCTGGCTGGAGGTGAGGAACCTGCTGGGTCACTAAGGGGGCTGAGGAGGGTGGCAACAGGGAAAGGGGGTGACCCTGGGCAAGTGCTTTATGCTAGAGAAAGGAGGCTGATGCCAGACAACTGGTTGATGCCAGGGAAAGGGTTGATAGGGGCTTGAGGAACCAGCTGGGTAGGTGGTGGGCTGCCAGCTCTGTGTGTCCCGTGCGTGAGAGCTTGTTCTTGTCCCCTGGGCAGTTGGGGAGCTGGAGATGGGTGACTGGCAGGAGGTGTGGGACGAGAACACCGGCTGCTACTATTACTGGAACACCCAGAGCAACGAGGTGACCTGGGAGCTGCCCCAGTACTTGGCTGCACAGGTCCAGGGCCTCCAGCACTACCAGCACAGGTGGGTGAGACCTCCATCCACCCTGAGGGAATGCATTGGGCCTTACTCCCCAAGTCCAAACCTCACCTCTTTTTCTCTTCTCCCTTTCTTCAGCAGTACCAGTGCCAATGGCAGCTTTGTCACAGCTGCCACTGAGCTGTACCCCCAGGAGAAGGGGATTGCCTCAGGTGGTGTTGGCCGTGGGGCTAGCCTGGCCAAGCGGGAGGTGAAGAAGGTGAGTTGGACATGCTGAGTGCCAGGGTTCTGCTTGCCATGGGGCTTGTAAGTATCTCTTTGGGTACTGGGTGGGCTGTTCTGCTCCTTTCACGTCATGAAGATGGGGTCGCATTCTTTCTCTGGAGATGGAGTAGGGAGCTGCTGCTGACATATGTCTTTGCCTGCAGGAGGTGAACGAAGGTGTCCAAGCCCTCTCCAACAGTGAGGAGGAGAAGAAAGGGGTGGCTGCAGCCCTCCTGGCACCTCTCCTGCCTGAGCAGGTGAAGGAGGAAGAGGAGCGCTGGAGGAGAAAGGTGATCTGCAAAGAGGAGGTCGAGCCATCCCCAGAAGAGGAGGTGAAAGGGGAAGAGGCAACAGCAGCTGCTCCTGAAGAGCCAGAGCCCAGCAAGGATCCCCTGGAAGACACAGTGCAGGAGGAGCTGTGCAGTGTAGTACAGTCTGGGGAGAGTGCTGAGGAAGAGGAGGAGCAGGACACCCTTGAACTGGAGATGGTGCTTGAGAGAAAGAAGGTGAGGGGAATGTTCTTGCAAAAGAAGACTGTGGGTGCAACCAAGGACTTAAACTGGGAGCAGTGATTTTCATCTCTGCCCTACCTCCTTTGGGATGGGGGTGCTGTGATGATCGACCTATAGGTCTGGGTGCTTCACAGACTGGTGGGGGTTGGAAGGGACCTCTGGAGATCATCCAGACCAGCACCCCTGCTAAAGCAGGGTCACTCATAGCAGATTGCCCAGGATCATCATGTCCGGGGTGGGGGTTGAAATCTCTCCAAACAGGGAGACTCTGCAGGCTCTCTGGGCAGCATGCTTCAGGCCTCCAGCACCAAACAAGCTTCTCCTCAGCTTCACATGCAACCTCCTGGCTTCCAGTTTGTGTCCCCAGCCCCTTGTCCTGTCCTTGGGCACCACTGACAAGAGTCTGACCGCAGCCTCTTGCCCCTCACAGCTCCTTTAGTTGTTGGTGAACATTGAGCAAATGCCCTCTGGGGCTGCTCTTCTGCAGGCTCAACAGCCCCAGGGCTCTCAGCCTTTGCTCCTCACAGAGCTGCTCTAGGCCCTCTACTGGACTCTGTCCTGTCTCACTTGAACTGAGGAGCCCATAACTGGACCCAGGACTCCAGCTGTGGCCTCCTTAGGGCAGCATAGAGGTGGAGAAGAACCTCCCTTGACCTGCTGGCCACAGTCTTCTTCATGCCCCACCCCAGGAGACCATTGACCTTGTTGGCCACAAGGGCACACTGCTGGCTCATGGCCATCCTGTCCACCAGTGCTACTAGGTCCTTCTCTGTGGAGCTGCTTTCCAGCAGGTCTATCCCTGGCCCTTTATGGGGACACAGCTGACACGTCCTCAAGCACCACCATCCCTCACGCACCAGGTCCCTAAGTGAGAGTGTCCCTGGTGTCCCCTCAGGCAGAGCTGCGTGCGCTGGAGGAAGGCGATGGCAGCGTGTCGGGCTCCAGCCCGCTCTCAGATGGCAGCCAGTCGGCCCCACAGGACTCCAGCCGCCGGCTGGCATCCAAACGGGGCAAGTGGAAGCTGTTTGTGGGAGCTGCCAGCCCCGAGTCCGCCAGCCGAGGCTCCAGCAAAACGGGCCGGGAGAGCCCGGAAGCAGGAGAAGCAGGTAACTGGGAGTGCTGCTTCCACGGGGAGGGAGCAGAAGGACTTTGGAGAGGTCCCCCCACGCAGAAACTCTGCCCGGGGTGAGGTACGTGTGTGCGTGGTGCACCAAGGGGCGGCTGTCACCTACAGCTGAGCTGTCTTGACAGCTTCAGGGAGGTGATGTTGGGCCAAATTCCCTCTATTGTCCTCCTAGAATTAAAGAGAATAAGCAGGAGCAGGCCAAAATTCCACACTTTTATCAGGAAAATTAATAGGAGAGGGACCAAAGTTGATGCTTTATCCGTAGCACAGGGCTGTGACTACAGCTGTGGATACAAACTCCTGCTGGGATGAGGGCTCCACGTCCTTCCCTGCTCTCTTCCTGCTGTGTCTCCCTGGCGTGGTGGCTCCAGCCAGCGCAGTGGTAGGACAAGTGTTGACCTGTTGTCTCTTCTTCAGCACCAAGCACAGAAGCTGCTGATGCAATTTCAGACAAAGAGGCAGAGCCTGAGGAGCCCCAGGAGAAAACAAAAACTCAAGGGGCACCAAAAATAGAAGAGGAGGAGCAGGACCTAAAGGTATGGAGATGCTGAGTGGGAACCATCTGTGGCTGGAGACAGGACTCACTGTGCTGCCAGCCGTGCTGGGGGACCTGCTGGCTCCTGGGAGATGCCACCTTAATGTTTGGCCCAGCTGGAAGGACCTTGTCCCCTTCCTGGGTGGCACCATGCCCCTGGTGAAGCTCTAAAACTCATATCCCAGCAGATTCCCCTGGCCCGTGCAGGACTGGCTTGCAAGGGCTTGAAAAATGAACACTCACATGTAAATGGGAGTAAAAGCTGAGCTTAGGACTGGGAATGAGAGAAAACCCAAACTTTTTTGTCATGACCTGTCACTGATGTCACAGTCTCATGTCTGATCTCTCACCCTGCTGGAGCCTCCTTCTCTGTTTCTGGAGGCTGCTGGGACCCATCCCTCCGTAACATTTTTGATGTTGTAAGGTGAAAATTGGGCATTTCTGCAGCATTTTTTTTTTATTGTACTGTGTTTTTTCCTCTTTTGAGCCTTGATTTGCTTTTTCTGGCCATGGCTGAACCATTCCCAAAGTGGCAGCTGCCACACTTGGACCGTGTCACTCTCAGTGATGCTGTCGGGGAAGAGCTTTCCTCTTCTATCCTCTGAATTGTCTGGTTGCTCGTTCTCCCGAGATCTCCTGCAGCCTTAAATTTGGCTGTGGAGTGGTTTCATTCCTTTAGGGAATGCTGAGATGTCCCTGTGCCAGTTGGTTTAGGGATGTGGAACCACCAGCTTGTGGTAGAACCTCGCAGGAAATCTGTGGTGAGCGCAGAACTGTGGCTCTGCCTTGGTTTTCTACCGCTTTGTCATCGTCCCAATGTGGAAGCACTTTTTGGTATCATCCCCATGAGAGGGTTAACAGCTCTGCAGAAGAAGTCATGCAGAGTTTGGAGGTGTGACATGGCCCCAGAGCACCCATCCTCCCTCACTGCAGTTTCTACGTGAGGCTGCACTGACCTTTTAGCTGAATTGACTCCAAATAATCAGGCAGACCCCTGTGGCAGGAGCACTCAGTGAGCCCTTTGCTATCCCCTTTTCAAGGAGTCATAGAGTGGTTTGGGTTGGAAGGGGTCTTAAATGTCATCTAGTTCCAACCTCCTGCCATTGGCAGGGACACCTTCCAGTAGACCACGTTGCTCAAAGCCACACCCAGCCTGGTCTCAAACACTTGCAGGGATGAGATGTCCACAGTTTCTCTGTGCAGCCTGTTCCAGTGTCTCACCACGCTCGCAGGAAAGAGCTTTTTTCTGATGTCCAATCTAAATGTTCCCTGCCCTAGTTTCAAACCACTGCCCTTTGTCCTATTACCACAGGCCCTTATGAATAGCCTCTCCCTAGCTCTCCTGTAGCCCTCTTCAGGTACTGAAAGGTCCCCAGAAGGTCTCCCTGGAGCCTTCTCTTCTCCAGGCTGAACTCAAGCCAACTGCCTCAGCCTTTCCCCATAGCAGAGTTGCTCCAGCCCTCTGATCATCTTTGTGGCCTCCTCTGGACCCTCTCCAACAGATGCATTTCCTCCTTGTGTGTTCCCCATGATGCTGGCTCTGGCCTGATGCTCTCTATGCAGGATCCATCGCTTTAGAGCTCGTTGGAGGAGTTGCTGGCTCCTGAGGGTCAGCAGCACTGTGAGCTTCATCACTTTAGGGTAATCTCTCTTCTGGTGGCTCTCTGCTTTGCAGGAGATCTGATGAGGCTTCCGCTGCAGAGTGGAATCTTGCTTGGCTTCTCCAGAGCCACCTTAACGCCAGGAATTCATTTCCCTGTGCTGTTTGTCTGTCTGGTTCATCCCTCTCTGGAGACAGTTGGCTTCGGGGACCTTCCAAAGCCTCTTCTGAAGAATGAAAGCATTTTAGTGCCCTCCTCAAAGCAGTTATGATGCTGCTCATGGGTGACCACCCTATTTCTGCTCTTGATTGTTCTGGGCTTGAAGCTGCATCCCCTTGGTCAGGGGGATCAACATGGGGTGTCCTCACATTCCCCTGTGGAGCTCCAAATGGGAGGATTCTCTCCAAGTTGGATCAGTTTGGGTGCTCACTGTGGGCTGGCCCTAATCAAAACATGGATTTCCTCTCTGCTCAGGAGTAAATCCCGAGCTGCTGGCCCTCTCTTGGGCTTTTCCTGATGAAAGGAACCATTTGCTAAGCCTGGAAATTCCATCCTGGCTCTTTTCCTTTGGGAAGACAGTTGGGAGTATTTAGATTTTAATGCTTCCTGCCCTGAAGGTGTCTCTGCTGTACGTGCAGAACTAGGGTGGCAAAGCAAATTGAGCTGTGCCAGTGCAGAGCAAGGTCCACGTGGAGAAATGGGGGTTCAGTGAAGGAACTGGGGCTCACTGGAGGAATTGGGGTTCACCAGCACTCCCTGCCACTACTGAAGGATTCTTGTCCTGTACCCCCCAACCCTAGGGCACAGGGTGTGGTGAGGCTTCAAGATGAGGGTGGCAGGCACAGATGTTCAGGGTGACACATCCCAGCCCGAGCAGTTTGAATGGCCATGGATGGTCCTGAGTTGTTAGCCAGGGGGCTGCAGACTCCCTGGTGATGCTGCCACCGTGTGGCTCTTGACTGTCCCTCTTTCTTCCTGGCAGTTTCAGATTGGAGAGCTGGCAAACACTCTGACTAGTAAACTGGAGTTCCTGGGCATCAACAGACAATCAATCTCCAACTTCCACATGTTGCTGTTGCAGACAGAGGTAACCAAGCCTTCATCCTGTGCTCCGGCCTCTGTCCCGCACGGATCACCTCCTGTCCGCGCTGTTACCTGCTTGGTGCTGCCTGAACCCCATGGCCTGGCCTCCTGTATGGCCCATCCTTGGGCATAGAGGGGGTGGGGAGGAGAGGATGGCTTTGAAAAGCCTCCTTCCCAGAATCATAGAATGGTAGGGGTTGAAAGGGACCTCTGGAGATCATTGAGTCCAGCCCCTCTGCCGAGGCAGGGTCACCTGGAGACAGTCACACAGGAACATGTCCAGGTGGGTGTGGAACATCTCCAGAGATGGAGACTCCACCACCTCTCAGGGCAGCCTGTTCCAGTGCTCTGTCACCCTTACATTAGGGAAGTTTCTCCTCATGTTCAGATGGAACTTGTGATGTTCACACGGGTGCCTGTTCCTCCTTGTCCTGTCCCTGGGCACCACTGAACAAAGCCTGGTCCCAGCTTCCTGACACCATTGAAGTATTGATCAGCATTGATGAGATCCCCCTCAGGCTGTTCTTCAGCCTAAACAGCCACAGGGCTCTCAGTCTTTCCTGTCAGAGAGATGTCTCAGTCCCCTCAGCATCTTTGTAGCCCTTTGCTGTACCTTCTTCAGCAAGTCCCTGTCCTCCTTGAACTGAGGAGCCCAGAACTGGACAAAATACTCCAGCTGTGGCCTCACCAAGACAGAATAAAGGAGGAGAAGAACCTCCCTTGACCTGCTGGCCACACTCTTCTCGATGCACCCCAGGATACCATTGGCCTTCTCTGGCCACGAGGGCACATTGCTGACTCATGGTCATCCTGTTGTCCTGCCAGGACTGCCAGGTCCTTTCTCCTTGGAGAGCTTCAAATGGCTTCCTCCCTCCCTCCCTCCCCTGCTTGTTGCCCCCTCTAGACGCGCATTGCAGACTGGAGGGAAGGTGCTCTCAATGGAATCTACCTCAAACGCAAACTCCAAGACGCAGCCGAACAGCTAAAACAATACGAAATAAACGCCACCCCTAAAGGCTGGTCCTGCCACTGGGACAGGTACGAGCTCTCCTCCCTTTCTCACCTTTCATCTCTGACATCTCAACCATGATTTGTGACCATCACAACACCCCCGACGACGCTGGCGCCGTTTCCCACGACCGAGAGCGGCTTCTCTTAGCTGGGCAGGCAGAGGAGACACACACAAAAAAAAAAACCAAAAACAAAAAACCAAAAGCAAAACACAAACTCCACAGGCAGAGTTTGGTGCCCAGCCCACCAAACTGGAGGAGCCAAAGCGGAGTGCTCAGAGTGCGTGAGAAGGAGCCTGACGTTCCGGATGGGACAGAGCTGGTTGCTGCTCTGTGGAGAGTCCTCAAGCGCTGTGGAGGGCGGGCCTGGGGGGTCGCGCATGCGAGAGCTCTGTGAACTTTTCAGGATCTCTGGATCACCTCTTCTGACCAACAGCTCTGACAAAGGACAAACTTCAACTCATCCACGGAATGAAGAACAAGAGTTCTGTCTCCTGCCAGCAGGTCAGACCCAAACATTTCTTTCTCTTATTTGATGTTTTTTTTGCCTTGATGGAAGTTTTTTCCTGTGTTTTGAAATGTTTTGCTCTTTTGTTTTTCAGCTCCCAGATCCGCTCCCTCTCTCTAGCATTCACTGTTGTGTGTGGTTTATGACACCCAAGAGCTCTCTTCCTCGCACCGCGGGGGTAGGGGAGCAGCCGCTTCTCTCCATTGGGCTGTTCCCCCCTGCCCCGGGGCCCCGTCTGCCGCCTTCTCCAAGGGTGACTTTTCAGCCAAGGGCAGCAGCTGAAAGTCCCCTCCATGCTGGCCTTGCTTTTCTCATCCCTCCCCTTCACAACCAAGGGAGAGGGGGGGGGAAACCTTCAGGCAGCCAGCAGTGCACCAAAAAAAAGCAAAAGAAAAAAGAAAACCAAAAACCAGTAATAATTTAGCTTTGAGCAAGCTGGCTCGGGCCTCTCCTTTTGCCTCTCTTGTCCTCAAAACGTTGGTGATTTTTGGTTGCTTTTGGGAGGAAGTGGCAGCCAGGCCACACAAAAGGGTCTTGTTCCCCTGCGAGAGCGCAGCGCTGTCGTGGGCAGACCCACCTTGGAGCGTGTCGATGGCTGGGGAGGGAATCTAAAGCCCTCCCCTTCTCTTGTTTGTGATTTAGGGAGCATAGACGCTATTTCTATGTTAACGAGCGCTCAGGAGAGTCCCAATGGGAGTTCCCCGACGGGGAGGACGAAGAGGAGGAGGGAGGAGAGCGAAGTAGCGACAGAAAAAGCGAAGGACCTCCTAAACCACCTCCCAAAGACAAAGGAGAGCGCGCCGAGGAACCTGCCGAGCGCTCCTCCACAGGTACGACCCCAGATGGAGAGGCAGTTGCTGAGGAGCTTTTCAGGGGGGAAAATTCCTGGTGTGAAAATGAGGCTCCACCAAGCATTAGAGCGTGGTGCTTTCAAGTCATCCCAGTTGGTTTTAGACATCCCAGTGATGGGAGGAAAAGGAGATGTTGTGGCATGACGGTTAAAGGCTGCAGCCTCAGTTCTGCCTGCCCGCTCCTGGGCGGCAGGCAAGGGCAGGAGCAGGCAGCAGAGTCCATAGGCTGAGTGTTCAAGCCTGTGTCACTGTGTATTCTTCAGGCTCCCTTTGTAAAGAATCCTTCTCAGGCCAAGTCCCTGCCACGTCTCTCATGCCGGTCACTCCATTTTGGACTCTGCTTCAGTCCTCTGTCCCGGTTCTCCAACCTCCTTTGCCCTTGGAAATGCCCCCANCCTCCACCACCCCCGCCACCACCTCCCGGAGAAGATGGGGAGATCCAGGAAGTGGAGATGGAAGATGAAGGGGGTGAGGAACCACCAGCACCGGGAACGGAAGAGGATGCTCCTCTGAAGCCTCTTCTGCGCCCAGCCACCAGCAGCACTCAGGTGAGCAGTGGCAGCCCAGTGAGGCCAGGGCTTGACCAGTTCTACTGGCCCAGTGTGGTCAGACTTCGGGCCACATCCTGTTTGCCTGAGCAGTGATGTTACACAATCCCAGCATGGCAGAGTTGGAAGTCACCTCTAGTGGTCATCTAGTCTAGCCCCTCTGCTAAAGCAGGGTCACTCACAGCAGCTTGCCCAGGGGCACAATGCCCAAGTGGCTTTGGAATCTCTCCACACAAGGAGACTCCACAACCTTTCTGGGCAGCCTGCTCCAGAGCTCCAGCACCCTCACACCAAACAAGTTTCTGGAACCTCCTGGCTTCCACTTTGTGCCCTTTGCCTCTTGTGCTGTCCCTGGACACCACTAACGAGCCTGGCCACCACCCCACAACTCCTTTAACTGTTAGTGGGCATTGAACAGATCTCCTCTGGAGCTGCTCTTCTGCAGCTCAACAGCCCCAGAGCTGTTGGCTCTTGCTTCTCACAGAGATGCTCCAGGCCCCCCAGCATCTTCAGAGCCTCCACTGGCCTCTGTCCTGTCTCTTGAACTGGGAAGCGCAGGATTAGACCTGGAAGTCCAGCTGTGGCCTGACTAAGGCAGAGTAGAGGTGGAGGAGAGCCTCCCTTGACCTGTTGCCCACACTCTCTTCATGCCCCCCAGGAGACCATTTACCACCTTGGCCATATTGCTGGCTCGTGGGCAACTTCTTGTCCTTCATAAAGCTGCTTCCGAACAAGTCCACCGCCCTTTGTGGAGATGCTGCAGACCATTGTCCCTCAGTGCCACCCTCCCTCACGTGACGAGGTCCTTTTCTTTCAGGCTGCCATGGAGCTGACGCCGACCCCAACCCCGCTGCTGTCGGCCAAGCCCCAGAAGCGAAAAGCTGCAGAGATGAGCCCGGGAGTGCTGCAGCGAGCAGCCACCATCGGCAGCTGCCCGGTAATCTACAGCCAGCCCCTGATGGCCACGAGCAAATACCAGCCCCAAGCTGTGCCCCTGGGCTCCCTCAGGCCTCGCCAGCGCCTGCAGTCGGAGATCCAAGGTCGTCCCAACCTCCGCCTCGCCCCGGGCCACACCGGCGCCACCGCTGCCGCGCTGGGGCTGCAGTCCGCTTACCTAGGGGTGACGGCGTCTGCCGCGCCCTCTGTCATCGGCTACTCAGAGTGCGCCGTGCCGGTCAGCCTCCCTGCCACTGCCATGCCACCAGCGCCAGCACGAGCAGCCCTGCCTGCCACTGAGCAGCCACCACCTCCGCCGCCCCCCCAGACACCCCCACCGCCCACACCCAAGGCTCCACCGCCACCACCAGAGAAGGAGAAGCCAAGGAAGGGGCGGAAGGACAAGGTGAGGAGAGGGCTGTGGGACCATGGGCTGGGTGCCATGTCCTCCCCTTCCAGCTCCCTTCACCCTGTGGCCTTTCCACCTTGGCACAGGGTAAGAAGGGGAAGACGAAGATGCCCTCACTAGTGAAGAAGTGGCAGAGTATCCAGAGGGAGCTGGATGAGGAGGAGAATTCCAGCTCCAGCGAGGAGGATCGGGAGACCACAGCCCAGCGGCGCATAGAGGAGTGGAAGCAGCAGCAGTTGATGAGGTACAGAACAGGGTAGGGAGTAGAGACCTTTCACTGCAGTGTCCTGTCTGGCTGCTCCTCAAGGGGACATCTCAAGAGAGTCACAGACTGGTTTGGGTTGAAGTGACCTTGAAAGCTCATCTGGTCTAACTCCCTGCAGTCACCAAGGACATCCCTAACTAGAGCAGGTTGCTAGGGATGGGACATCTCTCACCTCTCTGGGCAACCTGGCACAGGGTCTCACCACCCTCAGTGTCAAACATTTCTCCCTTCTCTCCTGTCTGAATCTCCCTTTGTCAGTTCCAAACCATCACCCCTGGTCCTGTCACAACAGGCCCAGTTCAAAAGTCTGTCCTTATCTTAGAGGTCTCCTTTAACTACCAAAAGGCCACCAGAAGGTCTCCCTGGAGCCTTCTCTTCTCCAGGCTGAACAACCCCAACTCTTTCAACCTGGCCTCACAGCAGAGGGTGTCCAGACCCTGTGGCTTCCTTTAGCCCTGCTCCAACAGGTCGAGATCTCTTCTGTGCTGCAGACCTGGATGTTGGAGTCCCCATCCCTGAAGTGGCTTCAAAGCCATGGAGATGTGGTGCTGAGTGCCATGGTTTAGTGGTATCCTGGCAGTACTGGGTTAAGGGTTGGATTCCACAATCCTAAAGCTCTTTTCCAATCCAAACAGTTCTTGTCCCTTGGAGTGAGAATTCCCATTCCAGCACTTGGGAAGTGGCACGGGAGGGCGGGTGGTGTCACTTTGTTCCACCTGGGCACTGACAGCCTGTTTTGTCCCCGCAGTGGCATGGCAGAGAGGAATGCCAACTTCGAGGCGCTGCCAGAGGACTGGCGAGCGCGGCTGAAGCGGAGGAAAACAGCCTCCAGCACCTGAGGCTCGGTGCCCTTCTTCCTGCCCTTGGCTTTTTTTTTTTACAGATGTACAGTCCCCTGCCCCTCAAGCCCCTTCTTGACTGTTGCCCAATAAATTGTAGCAGTTTGGGACCTGCTGTCTGCTTCATCCAGGACTGTCCCTTGTCCCTGCCATGGTGACAGGAGGCTGGGAGGTGGTTTTGAGGACAGGGGGTGGTGCTGACTCAGTGCCGCCCTGGGTGTCTGCCAGGGGAACAGAATCCTTCTGGTTCCTTTTCCGGTCCCTCCCTGTTGCCACTTGGTCACCCGGCAACCAGGTCCCAGTTTGTTGCTTGGGCTGGAGGAGGGTCTTGCTGGATCATGGAGCTCTCGAGCTGTCCCCCTGACCGGGTCAGAGAGGTGACACAGAGGGGTGCTGGCACAGGGTTTGTTCCTGAGCCCTACGACAGCTTCATGCGCAGCCACCTGTGCTACTACGGCTACTTCCAAGGTGAGCCCTGCCCATGGGGACTTGGCCCCTCGTGTGTGTGTCCCCCGCGCTGCTCGGACTACAGCCATGCTCTCTTCAAGGCCAGAAGAACCCCTTGTCCCTCGGGGACCCCTCTGACCACCACCCCACCAAGGCATCCAGCACAGGCAGTGCCTACGCCAGCTGCCTTAGGCATCCCAGGCAAGAGCTGAGCTGTGAGTGACACCCTGCAGCACCCTGGCACAGGGGTTGGTGCTGGCATGTTGAGGTGGGAGGGTGAGTTCGGGAGTGCTCCCACCCTGACCCTTTCTGCTGGGACACTCCAGCCCCTTCTGCTCTCCTCACAGCCCCCAGCTGTGGCGCCTCAGTTTCCTCGGCACAGTGCAGTTGGGAGCTGCAGGCCCTCTTTGGCTGCCCCTCAGCGTGGGGCCCCCTGCCTGCTCCTCGCTGGCCTGTCGAGTGTGAAGTCATCAAGGAGACCACGGAGCACATTGGTGAGGGAGCGCTCTGCCCCCGTACCCCTTCCTTGCCCTTGTGCCAGATCCCACTCAGCACCTATCTTTACCACCTCCAGCGTGGGTGCCCACTGAGCCAGAGCCCTTCTGCCAGCTTGCGGGTCCCGACCTGGCCCCAGCTGCCTTCAGTGAGGAGCAGGGCACTGTTGTCTACCACCTCAGCCCAGGTAGTGGGGTGCAGGCAGCACCCATGAGTGCTCCCTCAGCATCCCCACACACTCCCATTGTTAACTCCCACACTTCCCACAGCACCCCGAGGCTCCTGTTTCACTGGTGCTCGCGTCGGGGGGTCCCTGGGCCCCCTCTCCTCACCTGCAGCCCCCTTGGAAGGTCCCGAGGACTCGACACTGCTCTTTGAGTCTCGCTTTGAGAGTGGCAACCTCCAGGAAGCCATCAAGGTGTAAGCAAGGGGCTTGAGGGTGGGACAAAAGGTGACAGTGGCAAGTCCAGGAGCCGGAGTGTGGCCCCATGCTTCTCATGCAGGGGACCCTACAAGTACCTGCTGCGGCTGCGGCCAGACCTTTACACCACCAAACACACACAGTGGTTCTACTTCCGTGTCCAAAACACACGCCGGGACCCCCTCTACCACTTCACCATCGTCAACATGGCCAAGTCCAAGAGCCTCTACGGCAAGGGCCTGCGCCCGCTGCTCTACTCCCAGCGTGATGCCCAGACCCGTGGTATTGGCTGGCGCCGCATCGGGGACAACATCTGCTACCAACGGGGTGACAACAGCAGGGAACCTGCCAGCTTCTGCCTGTCCTGGTCGTCACGCTTCCCGCACGATGGTGACACCTGCTTCTTTGCCCACTCCTACCCTTACACCTACTCAGACCTCCAGCGCTACCTGCGGGCACTGGTGGCTGACCCGGCGCGCTCGCGGTACTGTGCGGTGCAGGTGCTGTGCCGCAGCCTGGCCGGTAACCCCATCTACTTGCTGACCATCACCCACCCTGCCGCTGGCACCGCAGCCATCTCAGCCGCCAAACGGGCAGTGGTGCTGAGCGCCCGCGTGCACCCTGGCGAGAGTGGCAGCTCTTGGGCCATGCAGGGCTTCCTTGATTTCCTCCTCAGCGCCCACCCCGATGCCCGGCTCCTGCGGCAACTCTTTGTCTTCAAGGTGGTGCCAATGCTCAACCCTGATGGGGTGGTGGTGGGCAACTCCCGCTGCTCCTTGGCGGGCAGCGATCCCAACAGGGCTTATGGGACAGCGCTCCGTGCCTCTTTCCCTGGCGTCTGGCACCTGCAGGACATGATTGAGAGGTGAGGTGGGGGCACGAGGAGCTAATGGGGCGGTGCCAGTCTCATCATGGTGCTGATGGAGGGATCCTGATGGGCGCTGGGTGCTGTATTGTGACTTCCATTGGTTGTCAGTGAAATGGGTGCCAGTGGGACCCATTTTCCCCACCCTTGGAGCACCCAAAGGTTTGGAGGGGACACCTTTAGGGACCAGTTTTGGGATGCCGGTGGGCAAGCAGGACCCTTGTGGGGGGAAACATTGCCATCGGCATGGCTAGGCACAGGTTGGTAGCCAAGGTGCGTGGCAGCATCCACTTCCTTATCCTGGGACCCTGCAAGGGTTGGGTGGACACCCGTAGGAACCTGGTTTGGGATGCTAGTGGGCAAGCAGGAGCCCTGAGGTGGAAAGCATTACCACTGGCATGGGTTAACATGGCATAGAGGTCAGGTGCGGGCACAAAGCGCTCGCACGATGCTGCCAGTCCTATCACGGCACTGGTGCATGGATCCTGCTGGGCACAGGGTGCTGGCGGAGCGGGAGGTGGTGCTGTACTGCGACTTCCACGGGCACAGCCGGAAGAACAACGTCTTCATGTACGGCTGTGACGGCGGCAGCAGGACGCGGCTGTGCCAACGCATCTTCCCCTGGATGCTGAGCAAGAACGCCCCCGACAAGGTGGGACGCTGAACCCTTAGCTTAGTGGCGCCATCTGGTGGCGACATAGGCAAATGCGGCTGCCGCCCGGTACGCCGCAGCGCCGTCCTCACCGGGCTGGAGGAGAGGCGCGATCCTCCCACCATCCTGACCCCACGCCCGGCCCCAGTTCTCCTTCCCTAGCTGCAAGTTCAAGGTGCAGAAGAGCAAAGCAGGAACAGGCAGGGTGGTGATGTGGCGCCTGGGGGTCACCAACAGCTACACCATGGAGGTGGCTTTCAGCGGCTCCACCATGGGTGAGAGGCCACCACGGGATGGGGGTGACAGGAACTGGAGTCTGGCATAGGTTGTCCAGGGAGGTTGTGGATGCCTCTTCCTTGGAGGTGTTCAAGGCCAGGTTGGATGGGGCCTTGGGCAACCTGGGCTAGTGGTGCTGTCCCTGCCCATGGTGGGGGGGGGTGGAAATGGATGATCTTGAGGGTCCTTTCTAACCCAGCCCATTCTGTGGTCCTGTAACAGTGCTGGGTGGTCCCCAGGATGGGAACTGGCTATTTGTTTTGTTGTCCCCTGTCCCTTCCAGGCGGAAGGAGCTCGCACTTCACCATGGAGGACCTCAAGTCTCTGGGCTACCACCTCTGTGACACGCTGCTTGACTTCTGTGACCCTGATCCTGCCAAGGTGGGCTGGGAGCTACCATGCTCCATGCTACCAGTGCCACGCAGGGGCTGTGGTGACAACGGCTCCATCCCACAGCTCCAGCAGTGCTTGTCTGAGGTGAACAGGCTGCTGCAGCAGCGGATGGGCCGGGAGCCAGGATCTGATAGTGGCTGGAGTGATGTCCCCACTTCCGAGCTTGAGTCTAGGTAGGTCCAGGTCACCCTGTCCCACCAAGCCCCCAGTAGTGCTGAGGGCTGTAGGTGATCATTTCCAGATCCTGGGCTGCATCAAAAGCAGTGTGGCCAGCAGGTCGAGGGAGGTGGTCCTTCCCCTCTACTCCATACTGGTGAGACCCCACCTGGAGTACTGCGTCCAGTTGTGGAGCCCCTGTTACAAGAAGGATAGGGATGTGTTGGAAGGTGTCCAGTGAAGGGCCACGAGGATGATCAGAGGGCTGGAGCTGCTCTGCTGTGAAGGGAGACTGAGGCAGTTGGGGCTGTTCAGTTTGGAGTGCAGAAGGCTCCAAGGTGATTTTGTTGTGACCTTTCAGTATCTTAAATGGGCTACAAGAAAGCTGGGGAGAGATTTTTTAGGCTGTCAGGCAGTGATAGGACTGGGGGGAACGGAGCAAAACTAGAAATGGGTAGAGTCAGACTGGATGTTAGGAAGAAGCTCTTCAGCATGAGGGTGATGAGACTCTTGGAATGGGTTGCCCAGGGAGGTGCTGGAAGCCTCATCCCTGGAGGTGTTTAAGGCCAGGCTGGATGTGAGTCTGAGCAAGCTGATCTAGTAGTGTGAGGTGTCCCTGCTCATGGCAGGGAGGTTGGCACTAGATAATCCTTGTGGTCCTGTCCAACCTTGACTGATTCTATGATTCTCCGATTTCCCATCCACGCAGCACCAGCGGCTCGGACAGCTCCGTGTCCGAGGGGCCCCCGGCTCCCCCCGGCGGCCCGGCGCAGCCGGTGAGTTCCTGGCTTCTGCGGCTTTCGGGGTGTGTGGTGGACAAAGCTCCAGTGTCACGTCGTGGGGTGCAGGTGTCCCAGCTACGCTTTGTCACCCGGCACAGGTGAAGCGGCAGAGGAGGAAGAAGCTGCAGAGCCGAAGAGCGAGGAACGCCCTGGGCCGGGCAAACAGCGGCCACCGGAACCCTGCCAGCATCCCAGTGAGCCTGGGCACATCGCGTGGCCCACCCCAGGGGACAGTCCTGAGGGGACACTTGTCCCCACCGCTGCCCCAACAGGGAGCCAAGAGGCTCTAACCCTTCTCCTGTCACTCTTCAGGCCAGGCCGGGGACCCCCAGGCCCCGCCAGCAGCCAGCTCTGCACAGCACCCTGAGAAGAGGCAGCACAGTGGGAGAGGAGCTCAGAAGCACCTCCAGTGTCACCCTTCCCAGCACAGCTGGAGCAGGACGCGGCCACCACACTGCCAGGGCGAAGTCTCAGCCAGCTGGTGGCACAGGCACCGTTTCACACCGTCAGCCACGGCCGAGCACCTGCCACCCCGGTGTCACCACCGACTCCTCACGGGACGCAGCACCGGAAGCCCAAGTGGGGCTGTCTGGGCAGCAGGGCGGGCAGGAGGCTGCTGCCCGCTGGCACGGGTCACGGCCCCGCCTCACCACCCCGGGCAGGGCAGTGCGACCCAGGGCCTTACGCTGCTGCGCCTGTGCCCGCGATTAAAGGTGGTGCCATGGCTTTGCGGGGTGGCAGCAGTGTCATTGTGTTGTCCCCATCGGCCTCATCCTTGGCCTCCACTCTGGCCAGCACCCGGCCTCAGGTCCTGCCACCATGACGCCACCTCAAGTCTCCTTGCCACCTCAGGTCCCACTGCCATGGTGGTACCCGCGCTCCTGTCACCATGCTGTTCCCGCAGCCCATGCTGTGCCCTCAGCCCAGGCTGTCCTCAGCCTACGGTGTCCCCGCAGCCCATGCTGTGCCCTCAGCCCAGGCTGTCCTCAGCCTACGGTGTCCCCGCAGCCCATGCTGTGCCCTCAGCCCAGGCTGTCCTCAGCCTACGGTGTCCCCGCAGCCCATGCTGTGCCCTCAGCCCAGGCTGTCCTCAGCCTACGGTGTCCCCGCAGCCCATGCTGTGCCCTCAGCCCAGGCTGTCCTCAGCCTACGGTGTCCCCGCAGCCCATGCTGTGCCCTCAGCCCAGGCTGTCCTCAGCCTACGGTGTCCCCGCAGCCCATGCTGTGCCCTCAGCCCAGGCTGTCCTCAGCCTACGGTGTCCCCGCAGCCCATGCTGTGCCCTCAGCCCAGGCTGTCCTCAGCCTACGGTGTCCCCGCAGCCCATGCTGTGCCCTCAGCCCAGGCTGTCCTCAGCCTACGGTGTCCCCGCAGCCCATGCTGTGCCCTCAGCCCAGGCTGTCCTCAGCCTACGGTGTCCCCGCAGCCCATGCTGTGCCCTCAGCCCAGGCTGTCCTCAGCCTACGGTGTCCCCGCAGCCCATGCTGTGCCCTCAGCCCAGGCTGTCCTCAGCCTACGGTGTCCCCGCAGCCCATGCTGTGCCCTCAGCCCAGGCTGTCCTCAGCCTACGGTGTCCCCGCAGCCCATGCTGTGCTCTCAGCCTACGCTGTGCCTTCAGCCTATGCTGTGCCCTCCGCCCACGCTGTCCCCGCAGGCTGCGGTTTCTCCTCAGGCCCATGTCCCACGATGACACTGCCCCGTTCGTTTCCGTGATCCGGTGAGGCCCCTTCACCCCGTGACCGGAAGCCGGCGGCGGGCACGCCGGAAGTACCGGGGACCGGGAGGAAGCGGAAGCGGCGGCGGCGGCGGCGGTGTCCTTCTGGGCCGTGACGCCGAGGCGGCACCATGGCGGACGCGGCCTCGCAGGTGCTGCTGGGCTCGGGGCTCACCGTGCTCTCGCAGCCCCTCATGTACGTGAAGGTGCTGGTGCAGGTAAGGAGGCACCGGGAACCGGGAGGTAGGGGGAGTTTTCGGGTTCGGTACCGCTTGTAGGCTGCTTGTCCATGCTGTAAGTGGGGGAGCTTGGGGGCAGTTATCTGGTCGGGTACCGGAGACAGGCAGCATGTCTCTGCCGTAGGTGGAGGGGCTGGAAACGGGCAGCTCCGGGGCGGGGTGGGGTTACTGGGCCCATTAACAGGAAGCCCGTGGGGGGAGAGGGTTACCGGGCTCGGCACCGGCTATAGGCTGCCTATTGCTGCTGCAAATGGGGGAGCTCAGGGGTAGTTACCGGATCCGGTATGGGCTGCGGGTTGCTTGTCCCTGTTGTAGGTGGAGGAATGGGAATAGGGTGCTCACGGCGGGGGGGGTACCGGACCCGTAAACGGGGGCTCGAGAGAGAGGGTTACCGGACCCGGTACCGGCTGCAGGCTGCCTGTCCCTGCCGTAGGTGGGCTACGAGCCGCTGCCCCCAACCCTGGGCAGGAACATCTTTGGGCGTCAGATCTACCAGCTGCCCGGGCTCTTTGCTTACGGTGAGTGAGTTTCCCTGGGGTCCCACCTCCTTAGCGGGGAGTCCTCCTTCGTGGGGGGTGGGTGGGGGTCTCGCCTGGTGTGACAAGTCCCCACTGTCCCCAGCCAAGCACATCGTGAAGGTCGATGGAAGAGCAGGACTCTTCAAGGGCCTCACCCCTCGGCTCTGCTCCAGCGCCATCGGCACCATCGTGCACAGCAAAGTGCTGCAGGTACCAGGGGTGGGCACGCACAACGCTGCTGGCCTGGCAGGGCTTTGCCAGCGGGAGCTGGGGACCTGGACGCTGTGTCTGGCAGTTCTAGCGCTGGCGAGGCCTGCCCTGTGCCCCATGACTGCTCTGACCCTGCTCTTCCCTCTACAGAGGTACCAGGAGGCTGAGCAAGCTGAGGTGAGTGTGAGACCGTTCCCCAGCGAATCTTCCCTTCTCTCTCTCATTCCATCTTCAGCTTTCCCTTCTTCTCCCCCTCTATCTCTCTGCTCCTCTCCTCTCCCTTCTCTTCCATCTCTCCTCTCTTCTCCTCTCCCTTCTCCCCTCCATCTCTCTGCTTCGCTCCTCTCCCTTCTTCTCCCCCTCCATCTCTTCTTTCTCTCCCTCCTTCCCTATGGCTGTGGGAAGCAGCATCCCAGTATCAAGTGCTGCTCCAGGTGGAACCACAGGACACAGGTGAGCCGTAGTGGGGCTACTGAGTCCATGCTGGGGACAATGACAGAGCCTTTCCAGGGTGGAGGAGACGGAGCCAGAGGTGCCTTTTGGGGCTGTCGTTCCCTGCCTGATGCCTCTTTCACTTTCCAGCCAGGAGTCAGCAAGAAAGAGCCTGTGTCCTCACTGGAGCAGGTCCTCAAGGAGGTGAGAAGGAGGAAGAGGAGGGTGCTGGGGTGAAGAGGGGCTTGTCACGACCCATGTGCCTGTCACTTGCTCCCCCTGACACCTCCTTTCTTCACCCCCTGACACTTCCTTTCTCCTCCAGACCTCCAGAGAGATGGTCGCTCGTTCTGCTGCCACCCTCATCACCCACCCCTTTCATGGTAGGTTCCCCCCTCACCCCTGTAACTGGTACACAGGTCTGGTGACCCAGGTGACTGGCATCTGTCACCCTGAGGTGTCTCGGTGCCTCGCACCCTGACCCCCACACTGCCTGTCTCTGCAGTGATCACCCTGCGCTGCATGGTGCAGTTCATTGGCCGAGAGACTAAGTACAGGTATGGAGGTGGTGGGTCCTGGGCGTGCAGCTGGAGGTCTAAAAGTGCTGCAAAGGGGTCCAGAGCTGCTGGGGGTGGGAGGGGGAAGGCTTCCTGCCTGTAGTATCCCCGCTGACCACAGCGTTCTCCTCTTCCTCCCCGGCCCAGTGGGACACTAAGCGCCTTCACCACGATTTACCGAGAAGAAGGCATCCTGGGATTCTTCGCGTGAGTGCTGATGGCCTCGGGGGGCCGCTAGGGGGCATAGTAGAGTCTCCCCAGAAGCCATAGACTACAGCTCTGCCCTCCTGGCTCAGGAACCACCCTGCCCTGTCCTGGGGTGCACAGTTCCCCTGTTGTGCCCTTCTGAGGGAATCTCCTAGCGTGGATCTAGCAAGCCCCTGGTTGGTAGCCACTTACTCTGGGTTGGATGGGTGACATCCAGCGCCTGAGAACATTAAACTGGAGTGAAGATCTTAGAATCACAAAATTGTCAGGGCTGGAAGGGACCTCAAGGGTCATCTAATTCCATGCCATGGGCAGGGACACCTCACACTAGATCAGATTGCTCAGAGCCACATCCAGCCTGGCCTTAAACATCACTAGGGATGAGGCTTCCATGACCTCCCTGGGCAACCTGTTCCAGGGTCTCATCGCCCTCATGGTGAAGAACTTCTTCCTAACATCCAATCTGAATCTACCCACTTCTAGTTTGCTCCATTTCCCCTAATCGTAACATTGCCTGACACCCTAAAAAGTCCCTCTCTGGCTTTCCTGTAGGCTCACATCAGATCCTGGAAGGCCACAATAAGGTCTCCTCAAAGCATTCTCTTGTCCAACGGAGGAACTCTTCCCCAGGAGCACCAGTTAGGGGTGGTTTGTGTCCTTCCAGCAGCTCCCTTCAGCACCTATGTTCTCCTAGGACCATTCGAGCTTCTTAGGAGCTCCTTCATCAGCTGGCCATGGAGAGACCAGCTGTTTCCTCCCATTCCCAACTGGCTGTTCTTCCCTAGCTCCTTACATGGCTGGATCTAGATCCAGCTCTGCCTTCAGCTCACCTTCCTTGTGCCTCTTCTCTTGCAGCGGCCTCATCCCCCGGCTGCTCGGGGACATCCTTTCGCTCTGGCTCTGCAACATGCTGGCCTACCTCATCAACACATACGCGCTGGAGAACGGGGTACGGGCCCTATGCCCAGCGTTTGGGGCTACCTGGAGGGCTGGGGGTGGCACAGAGATTGTGGTGAGGGACAGGAAGAGCTCAGGGGACAGTGCTAGGGTGGAAGTGTCAGGCTCGAAGGTGCTTTTTGTCCTCCTGCAGGTCTCAACCGTGTCTGAGATGAAGAGCTACTCACAGGCGGTCACTGGGGTGAGGACACCTCTGAGTGTGGGTGCAGCTCTGTGTGGGATGTGGTCTCCTTGTGGGGAGGGGGAAGGGAATTGATTCCTTTTGGGAATTCCTGCCTGTTCTGAGGGGCTGAGTGCTGCCCGAGGCTCCAGACAGATCAGCCCATAGAGGAAGGAGCTCTGCACCCTGTGAGCTCACAGCTGTGACCTTGCCTCCGTATAGCCTGAAGGAAATGGGGTGCCCCTGGGGGGTCCTTTGGGGCTTGATCTCTCCACACAAGGGGATCCCTGTGTGGGCCATTGCCCACCTCACCCTGCTGTCCCCCACAGTTCTTCGCCAGCATGCTGACCTACCCCTTCGTGTTGGTCTCCAACCTGATGGCTGTCAATAACTGTGGGTGAGTCTATCACACCCTCCTCCTCTTCCTCCCTGCCCTGATGGGGCTGGTGTGGGTGGCAGCTCTGTCTCTCCACGCTGGATCAGCACCTCGAGTTGCCTCCCCTAAGCTCCTGCATGGCACAGGGGTTTCAGCACAACTGTGAGGCTGATCTCCTGTTGAGGAGGTGTGTGTGGTGGCAGCATGTCCTTGAAAGGGCCACTTTGGGAGTTCAGTGGAGCTGCAGAGAGGATGAATCCTGGGTTGAAGTCACCAAAAGGACCAGGGCAGGGATTATGCCCCTGGACTGGGCACTGCTGAGGGCACACCTCAAATGCTGGGCTCAGTTTTGGTCTCTTGCTCCAAGAAGGACATTGAGGGGCTGGAGCAGGTTCAGAGAAGGACAACGAAGCTGGTGAAAGTTCTGAAGAACAGAGCTGGGAAAGGAGCAGCTGAGGGACCTGGGATTGTCGAGCCTGGAGAAGAGAAGGCTGAGGGGAGACCTTCTGGCTCTCTACAACTCCCTGAAAGGAGGCTGGAGCCAGGTGGGGGTTGGGCTCTTCTCCCAGGAACAAGTACCAGTACAAGAGGAAATGGCCCCAAGTTGCCCTAGGGCAGGTTTAGGTAGGATATGATGAACAATTTCTTCTCCCAAAGGGTTGTCAAGGCCTGTCCCAAGCTGCCCAGGGCAATGGTGGAGTCCCCATCCCTGGAGGGGGTTTCAAAGGCCTGGGGCTGTGGTGCTGAGGGCCATGGTCTGGTGGTGCCCTGACAGTGCTGGGGTGAGGGTTGGAGTCCATAATCTTGGAGGTCTCTTCCAACAAAACGCTTCCATGATTCTATACAATAATTCCCTGTGGGTGTCATCTCCCTTCCCCAGGCTGGCTGGAGGTCTCCTCCCATACGCACCCACCTACACCTCCTGGCTGGACTGCTGGAGCCAGCTGCACAGGGAGGTGAGTGGCTGGAGCTGGGAAGCACTGGGATACCTTGGAAAAGAGCTGCGTGGGTGTCCTGGTGGGACCATGCTGGGGCTTGGGGCAGCTCTGCCTCACCACTGATGGTCCTCTCCTCCTTTCCAGGGCAACATGAGCAGAGGGAACAGCTTGTTTTTCCGCAAGGTGCCCACAGGGAAGCGATACGTGTGGGAAGAGAGGAGGTTCCGTTGAAGATGGAGCTGGGATGGGAATCATGAAGCCAAGGCAGGGCTCCAGAAGCAGAGAATCATAAGTGTGGTGATTTCTACTACAGTTTTTTAAAATCATTTCATGCTGAGAGGTGAAGGTGGACGTCTGAGAGTGTCTGTCACGGGGCTGGGGGCTTCCTGGGTGGGGTAGAACTGATCTCGTGGAGTCATAGAATCTTAAACTGGTTTGGGTTGGAGGGGTTGGGTTTGAAGGTTATCTTACCCAACTCCCCTGCACTCAGCAAGGTTATCTCCAACTAGAGTGGGTTGCTCAGGGCCCCACCAAATCTGACTCTGAATGACTCTGGTGATGGAGCCTCTGCCACAATTCTGGGCAACCTGTTCCAGTGCCTCACCACCCTCATTGTGACGACTTCCTCCTGATGGCCAGTGTGACTCTACCCTGCTCTGATTTCAAACCCTGTCGCCACAGGCCCTTCTGAACAGCTTCTGCCTTGCATTCCTGTAGGTCATTTTCAGCTACTGAAATGCTGCTCTAAAGTATCCCTGGAGCTTTCTCTTCTCCAGGCTGAACAATCCCAACTCTCCCAGCCTGTCTCTATAGGGGAGGTGCTCCAGCCATATGCTTGTGGCCTCCTCTGGACTCACTCTGTCAGGTCCATGCCCTTGTGCTGGGCTCAGAGCTGGACACAGGAGAGCAGAGGGGCAGGATCCCCTCTCTCCATCTCTGGCCATGCTGCTTTTGATGCAGCCCAGGCTGCCATTGGCCTTCTGGGCTGTGAGTGCCCATTGCTGGCTCATGTTCAGCTTCTCCCTCACCAGCACCCCAAAGTCCTTCTCTGCAGGATACTCTTTAATCTTATCATCCCGCAGCCTGGATTGATACCAGGATTGCCCCAGGTGCAGGACCTTGTACCTTGCCTTGTTGAACTTCATGAGGTTTTCCTGAGCCCATATCTCCAGCCTCTCTGGGTCCTTATGGCTCCCATCCCTCAGTCTCATCAACCCCACCACTCCACCAGCTGTCTCCAGCATTCCTTCCATGATCCAGCCCCCACACCACTGTCCCTGTTATTCCTAATATCCCTAATTCTTTCCTCAACTCTTTTCTTCCCAGCTGGATCAGTCCCACAAGACATTGTCACATTCTTCCTGTCCCCACAGTGACCACTGCCTGCGTCTTGTGCCTCAGTTTCCTTTCCTTCCTGCTGAGGCTGTAGCCATGAGGGCAGAGGTTTGGGTGATTGCCACCATGGGTGTCCCCCATGTGCAGCACCCACAGTGGTGTCACAGCCCTGGAAAGACATGTGGCTGGTGAGGGGAACAGGGATGGTGGCTGTGAAAAGAGGGTGGTGGCAAGGGGGTTGTACAGCTTGGGGTGCTTGCACAGCTCGGGGGAGAGTCACACATACAGTGGAGGGACTGCACTGTTGGAGAGTCACAGCGAGAGGGCTGCACAGCTGGAAAAGGGACTGCACTGCTGGATGGGGAGTCACAGTGGGAGAGCTGCACGGAGGGCTTGCATGTGCAGTAAGGGGGTTGCACATCTGGCATCGGTTGTTGCACAGGGGGCGTTTGCAAAGCTGGGTGCCAGGTTCCACGCTGAGCAAGAGGGGGTTGCACACCCAACAGTGAGGTCCTTCCACACCCGGAATTGTCTCTTCCACACCTGGTGGGGGTCATGCTACACCCAGAAGAGGTTGATTTCGCACCCAGAAGAGGCTATGGCAGACTCAGAAGAGGTGGTTCTCTGCCCGGTGGGGCCACTCCACACCCAGAGGAGGTTGTTCCACACCTGGTGGGGATTTTGCCCACCCAGAAGAGATCGTTCCAGAGCTGGTGGGAGCCATTCCGTACCCGGAAGAGGTTACTCCACGCTCGGCGGCAGACGTTTCACGGCTGGCAGAGGTCGCTCCGCACCCGATGGGGCTGTTCCCCGCCCCGCAGCAGCCGGTCCCGCCCCAGTGGGGCCGTTCCCCACCCCGTACCGGGACTGTTCCGCACTCCCTATCCCAAGAAGGAGGCGGGCCCAGGGGAGGTGGCACCGCGGGCTGGAGGCCGTTCCCCTCCCTCCGGTTCCTCCCCCTTGTCCCTCACTGTGTCCCTCCCGTGCTGCCACCATGTCGAAGCAGGGACCGGACGGTGGCGGGGACGAGGGGGAGCGGGAGCTGCTGAGCGGCAGCAGCGAGCAGCGGTGCCGGGCCCGGTTGGCGGCAGGGGCCCGGCGGGGCCGGGGAAGCCCGGCGGTGGCGGCGGCGGCGGTGCTGGTGCCGCTGTGCTCGGTGCGGGGCCGTCCTGCCTTGCTCTACACCTTACGGTCCCGCCGCCTGGGCGGGCCACACAGCGGTGACGTCAGGTAGATGTCAGTGACGTCATGCACCGGGGACACAGGGGAGGGGGGTAGGGGTGTCCCTGCTGTGATCGGTTCCGTTCCCTTTGGCAGCTTCCCCGGGGGCCGGCGGGACCCGGCGGACGGTGATGAGGTGGCCACGGCGCTGCGGGAGACGCGGGAGGAGCTGGGGCTGCAGCTGGGGACAGCGAGCATCTGGGGACAGCTGCGGACACTGCCAGACCGGGTACCGGCGCCAGTGGCGGGCACACACAGGGTGACAAGGGCAGGGGGAGTGGACACGACAAGGACACCGTGGGGTGACAAGGACGCATGGGCAGGGTGGCAGGGACACGGGTGACAAGTGTGCAAGGTGACAGGGATATGGGTGCCAAGGGTTTGGTGTGACAGGGACAAAGGTGAGGGGCACGTGGGTGACAAGGGTTCAGGCCAACAAGGACACAAGTAGTAAAGATTTTGGGGTGCCAAGGGCACAGGTGACAGGTTCAGAGCGAGAAGGACACGGGAATTTGAGGTGTCAGAGGCTTGGGGTGACAGGTATATAGGTGATGGGCTGGGAGTGACAGGGACACAAGTGACAAAGGTTCAAGATGACAAGTGACAGGGGTTTGAGGTGACAGGGGTATAGGTGGTGGGGTTAGAGCAACAGGGACACAGGCGTCGGGGGTTTAAGGTGATAGAGACACGAGTGACAGAGGTTTGGGGTGACAGAGGCACTGGCTGCAGACAAGGGTGGTGTTGGGTGACAGGTCAGCACCACAGTGGGGCACAGGGTGACAATACAAGCAGGTGGCACTTCAGAGCTGGGGAGCTGTCATCCTCTGTCCCTTTCTGACACCTCTTCCAGCATGGCCTGACCGTGGCTCCCATTGTGGCCAACCTGGGGCCACTGGAGGACTTGACGCTGACCCCCAGTGCCAATGAGGTAGGTAGCGCCGTGCCCGCTTGGGGCCAGCATCCCCTTTCCTTGGTGACAGCGGTGACACCAAGGCACGGGGTTGTTATCCAACCCCATACCACCCTGTGCCGGCAGGTAGAGGAGGTCTTCACCCTACCCTTGGCCCACCTGCTGCGTGAGGAGAACCAGGGCTACACCCACTTCCGTGGCTCCAGCGGCCGCTACGGCTACACCCTGCCGGTCTTCCTCAACGGCCCTCACCGGGTGTGGGGGCTGACAGCCATCATCACCGAGCTGACCCTGGAGCTGCTGGCCCCTGCCCGCTACCGCAGGAAGACCCACGTGCCAGCAGCGAGCCCCTCACCACGGACACCTGAGGGCACCTCAGCCTGACACGGAGGGGACGTGGTGGCCCTAGGTGCCAAGGTGGTGAGTTCCACAAAGTGGAGATGTTCCCATGCGGTGGATGGGCACCTTCTTTTGGACACTGTCTTCTGGCCACCAACTTTTGGACATTGTCTTCTGGCCACCTTCTGGGCCACTGTCACTGCATACACAAGGAAGCCAATGCAAGCTGCACTCCCGGGTGATGTCACATGCTGTGACTTAGTAAAAAGCCATGTTTGAAATGACTTCTGCCATAGCTTCCAAGTCCTGGCACGTGGCTGCCTCCCAGTGCCAGCACTGCGAGCATTGAGGGCGTGACAGCTGTCCCTGCTGGCACCAGTCCAGGCTGCTGTAGTGGTATCCCCAGAGAGGGACACAGGGCTGTGTAGCTCTGTGGTTGCTTGGTGTTGCCCCCAGATCCAAAGAGGGGACGTGGAGCCATGATCTCCTCCTGGGTGGGGCATCCAGATCCCGAAGTTGATCCTCCTGATCCCTAGAGATCTCCCTGCTTCCTGGAGATCCCCCCAGGCCATGGTGCTCTCCCCAATTCTTGGAGATCCCCCAATTCCTGGAGAGCAGAACTCGGAGTCCCACCCCCACAGCAGCCCCTTCCCCACCATTTCATATCCACAGCCAACTCCAGCAGTGAGAGGAGCCCATCAGGGCAGCCATGTTTATTGAGGACCCCACAAACTGCTGCCATAAGTCCCCACAGTGACACCCCAAAAAGCCCCCACCAGGGGCAGGGCCACCACCAGCCCCTTACGCTGATGCTGCTCGAGCTTTAGCTTCACCATAGCGCCGCATCCGCTCCTCCAGCTCGGGTCGGAAGTGGCGGATGAGACCCTGCAGGGAGCAAAGGAGATGGGTTAAGGGGCAAAAGGCTGTTGGAACGCCCTCCCCACTCCGGATTCCCCCATCCCCCACCACCTCGCACCTGCACGGGCCAGGCTGCCCCATCGCCCAGGGCACAGATGGTGTGGCCCTCGATCTGCTTGCTGATCTCCCACAGTGCGTCGATCTCGGCCACCTGCGCGTTGCCCTGCACGAACCTTGCCATCACCTTGTTCATCCAGTCAACACCTGTGCGGATGGCCAAGCCGTGACGAGACCCATGGTGTGACGCTTCCCCGCCCCTCCAAACCCTGCCCCATAGCACCCTGCCCACAACAGCTCCACGCTTAACTCCCCAGCATAGGGTGCACTGCCCCACAACCACCACCAGAGGTCCCAGTGAGCGAATGTGGAGCCTTACGGAAAGACAGCATCAAGGCTATCCAGGCGCCGGGGAGATCCCCCGGTCTCTGGGGTGATCCCTGCTTCCTGGAGGTCCCCCAGTCCACAGGCAAGCAGAAGTCTGAGGCCCTCCCCAGCATTCCCTTCCCGCCCTTTATGCTCATAGCCAGCTGCAGCAGCAAGAGGAGGTCATCAGCGTTTACTGAGGATCCTTGACGTGCCCCCATGACCTCCCGAGAGCTCTGCTCACAGCTCCCCACCCTAGCTCCCTGCTCACCTTCCCGGCATGGAGTGCACTGCCCACAGCTCTCGTGCTTGTAGAACTCAATGAGCCGAGCGATGGCCTTAACAATGTCAGTCTGGGGAGGGAGAGAAGGGTGAAGAAGGGTGAGGAGGGACCCACCACGGCACGGGTGGGAGTAGGGACGAGGCTCCCTCCCTTACTGATTTGTCCATGACGATGACAGCAGCCGTGCCGAGCCCGCTCTGCGCCTGCACCAGGGAGTCGAAGTCCATCAGCACAGTCTCGCACACTGACTTGGGCAGCAGCGGCGTGGAGGAGCCCCCAGGGATGACGGCCAGCAGGTTGTCCCAACCCCCACGGACACCTCCTGCCAGCGATCAGGAGGAGACAGAGCGGGGCTGAGAGGCAGGCCCAGCACTTGCCCAGCGTGGCTCGGGGGAGGTGTGCCGTGGCGCTCACCAGCGTGTTTCTCGATGAGCTCCTTCAGCGGCACCGACATCTCCTCCTCCACCGTGCAGGGGGTGTTGACGTGCCCAGAGATGTTGAAGAGTTTGGTCCCTGAGTTGCGCTCCCGACCGAAGCTGGCGAACCAGGCACCTCCCCGCCGGCAAATGGTGGGGGCCACAGACACTGTCTCCACGTTGGCCACCGTGGTGGGACAGCCAAAGACACCTGGGAGCAGCAGGAGCTCTCAATGGCTACCTAGGCCTTGTGACAGGAGGGTGGTTTGGGGACAACTGGGTTTGTCTGGTCACCAGCATTTTGGGGAGGCCGCCTGGTGGCCTTTCAGTGCTTGAGGAGTCTGAGAAAGCTGAGGACAGACTTTTGAGCAGGGCCTGCTGTGACAGGACAAGGGGTAATGGCTTGGAACTAAAAGAGGAAGACTCAGACTGGAGAGAAGGAACACTGAGGGTGGTGAGAGCCTGTCCCAGCTTGCCCAGAGAGCTGGGAGATGTTCTGTCCCTGGAACCATTGCAGGTCAGGTTGGTTTGGGCTCTGAAGAACCTGCTCTAGTTGAAGATATCCTTGAGGGTATTCAAGAAATGTGTAGACAGAGCCTGTGGTGGTCTTAGGTTGAAGGTTGGACTCAGTGATCTTAAAGGTCTTTTCAAACCCAAACAAGTCAACGATTCCTCGTCCCTGCTGGCTGCAAGGGGCTTGGTCTAGATAACCTTTAAGGTCCCTCCCACCCAAAATATTCAATGATTCCATGATTTTATCCAGTTGCCACCAAATAATCAGAGAATTGAGTTGGAGAAGTCCTCTAAGATTAAAGATCATTGGGTCCAACCATCAACCTAAAAACACCACGGCCACTAAACCATGTCCCCAAGTGCCACGTCCACTCACTTCCCAAACACCTTCAAGGATGGTGAGTCCACCACCTCCCTGAGCAAGCCTGTTACAATGCCTGACCACTCTTGCAGCAAAAGAATTGTTCCTCACATCCAACCTAAACCTGTCCTGGCACAACTTCAGGCCTCTTTTTCTGCTGCCTGCTCCTTGGGAGATCTTGCCCTGTTCTCAGGCAGCAGCTAGAAATTAAACCTCATACCCCCAAGGAGAGGGTTGTGGCCATACCCACGTCAGCAGGGAAGGGTGGCTTCAGGCGTGGCTTGCCCTGCTTGCCCTCGATGGACTCGATCAGCGCCGTCTCCTCCCCGCAGATGTAGGCTCCAGCTCCCCTCACCACGAAGACATCGAAGGCGTACCCCGAGCCGCAAGCGTCGCGCCCCAGCAGCCCGGCCTCGTACGCCTCCTGGATGGCCACCTACGGTGGGGAGGGGACGAGCAGGTCATAGAATCATACAACTGTTGGGGTTGGAAAAGCTCTCTAAGATCATCAAGTCCAACCAGCAACCCAACACCACTAAGGCCACTAAACGATGTCCCCAAGTGCCATGCCCACAGGGTTCTTCAACGCCTCCAGGGGATGGTGACTCCACCACCTCCCTGGGCAGCCTCTTCCAGTGCCTGACCACTCCTGCAGCTAAGACATTTTGCCAAATGTCCAGCCTAAATCAGGTATTAGGAGCTCTCCGCTGGTGGGGTGTCCCACTCCTCACAAACCTTGTCCCTGCTGCTCACCTGGAGGTTGGAGGCCTCGTTGTAGAACTCGCCACGGATGTAGATGTAGGCGGCGCGGGCACCCATGGCACGTCCGGCTACCAGGCAGCCCTCCACCAGCTTGTGGGGGTCGTGCCGCATGATCTCACGGTCCTTGCAGGTGCCCGGTTCCCCCTCGTCCGCGTTCACCACCAGGTATTTAGGCCTAGGGAGGGTGATGACAGGTGATATCAGGGCTCCCCACTGCCGTCGGGATCAGAGATACGGTGGTACCTGTGCCGGTCCGGGTCTCACCTGCCGTCCGGGGGTTTGTTCATGAAGCTCCACTTGAGGCCGGTGGGGAAACCGGCTCCACCGCGACCCCGCAGCCCCGAGGCCTTGATCTCACCGAGGATCCAATCCACTCCCTTGAGCAGGATCTCCTTCGTCTTGTACCAGTCGCCGCGACGAAGGGCGCCCTGCAGGCTGCGGGCACGGCACAGCTGCTGGCACCGCGACGGGCAACATTTGGCCGCGTCGTACCTCACTCCCCCTCCCCACTCCATCCCACCCCTTACCGCCATTCATGCCGCCCATAGAGGTTGGTGAAGATCCGGTCTTCATCCCGCAGCGACCCGAACTGCGTCTTCTTCGGAGCTGTCTACAGGGACACAAGGACTCAACACCGGTAACACTAGTACCGGCACGATCTATCCCGGATCGCTCCGCCGCTCCCTCCCGGCTTCATCCTCACTCACCGAGAAGGAAGCAGCGGGCAGGCGCCGTAGCGCCAGCAGCTGTCGTGAAGCCATAGTGGGGCGGGACAGGCACCGGGACCACCGGGGCCGGGACCACCGTCACCTTCAGGCGCCCCCACAGCGGCGCGACAGTGCAAACGTCATCAATAAGCGCCCGCGGCGAGGCACAGCACCGCGGCACAAGCGATAGGGGGCAGTGTAGGAGGCGTGGCCATATGGCGAAGACGTATCACAGGGCAGGGGCGTGGCCAAGCGGCAGATCACGCCACGGGGGCGTGGTCCATAGATCCGGGGGCGTGGTTGGAGGCGTGGTGTCCCGCGTAGGGCGTGGCCAGCCTGGCCCCGCGCCCGCGCTGGCACGTGCCCCCGCGCCCCGCCGGGCTCGGATGTCGGGAGATGTAACCGGAGGCCCCCGGTGCCCTCCCCTGTTGCCCCCCTCGATGCCCCCTAGAGCGCTTCGTTCTCAATCACCCCCCCAGCGCCCCGGGGGGGGCCGAACCGCCCTGGCCCGCCTCAGGCCTCTCTGCCGATGCGGGCCCACGTTAACTACACCACCTCCAGCGGTGGCCTCGCCTCAGCGAGGGGGCACCGGACTGGGGGGGATCCGGTTTCCACCCCCGCCAGCCTCAGCTCCATCTCCCCATCACCTGGGCTCTGCGGTGAGCATTGGGACAGGGCAGCGGGCACTATGTTCTTCCTCTTTCGTGGGCCACAGCAGCGGGGTACTGGCAGCCCTGTGCCCCCAGCATGCCGGGGCACCTCCTGTCCCCGTGGTCCTGGTAAACGGAGCGGTCGCCGCTTGTGCCTGACTCTGCGACGTGGGGGACGGGGGTGCTCCAGCACCCGTGGCACCTTGGGGAGACAAGGGCAGCCCAGCCATGGTGGTGTGGCCCCCATGGAGGATCGGTGGAGTGTGGAGGAGATGGGACTCCGGCTGCACCCCACTTTTGAGCAGGTAATGGGTGTGTGGGGGGAAGAGGGCTGGGGTACACTGGGGCTGATGGGTGCCCGAGTGTCCTCCGTGGGGAGACTGTGGGACCGAAGAACAGCTGGGTGGCTCCCCGCATCTGGAACAGAGCGGCCGAGCAGGGAATAATCCGGAGGATTAAGGCGTGCGGCGGGCACGATGCCCCCCCGCCGCCTGCCCTGCATATCCCCAGATATTCCATAAAAACCTCAAATCCCCACGCAGCCACGGCTGATTTCACACACACCCCCGCCTCTGGCCGCGGCCCTGGTTTGCCCCGGCGGGGGCTCTGTGCCAGCTGGCCCCCCCAGGGCCAGGCATGCCCTGCAGCATTGGGGCAGCCCCCAGCCATGGGCAACTGCACCAAGACCCCTGAGCGGAGGCTCACAAAGGTAAGGCCTTCTCTGGGGGGAGCGTAGGAGGAGGGTGAGAAGGGAGGGACCCCCGGCTTGGAGCCCCTCCTGCCTCACCGCTGATGCTCGTTTTGTCTGCAGGATGGGAAGCCGCATTCTGGCCCCACAACACCAGGTGCTGGGGATGCCGAGGAGGGGGCAGAGGCTGCACAGTCCCCACCGCTGCAGAACTACTCGGTGCTGCAAGGGCTGGTGGGGCCAGCCTGCATCTTCCTGCGGCAGAGCATTGCCATCACCCAACTGGTACGTGCCTATCCCCACCCTGAGTGCCCATTGCACTGGGCACCACACAGACAGGGATTTAGAGCAGTGAGAGAATCCATGGGAGAAGGATCCTTCCTTCAGTTCTTCCTGCTTTTATTTTTCCCAGGACCGGGAGCTGCGTCCTGAGGAGATTGAAGGTGAGGTGCTGTGACCTTTGCTGATGGGGACAGGGAGGGACTTTGCTCTGCTTGGGAGGCCTCTCAGGTGGGTGAAAGTGATGGGGTGCTGTTAGTGACACCGTGCCTGTCACCCCCAGAGCTGAAGCAGGCATTCCGGGAGTTCGACAAGGACCGTGACGGATACATCAGCTACAAGGACCTGGGCGAGTGCATGAGGACCATGGGCTACATGCCCACCGAGATGGAGCTTATTGAGCTGTCCCAGCAGATCAGTAGGTGGCAAGCATGGGCGGGGGGGGGGTGGTGGTGGTGTCTCCACCGCACTCCTCTAGCGGCTGCATCTAACACTGACCATCCCTGTCCACCCGGTCTGGTGACAGCCTCTTGCTCCCACAGCTGGTGGAAAAGTGGATTTTGATGATTTTGTGGAGCTGATGGGCCCTAAGATGCTGGCAGAGACGGCAGACATGATTGGCATCAAGGAGCTGCGTGATGCCTTCCGTGAGGTGGGAGGATTGCTCAGGGAGGTGGTGGAGTCTGTCTCTGGACACACTCCAGACCTGCTCAGATGTGTTTGTGTGTGTCCTTCTCTAGCTGACCCTGCCTAGGTAGGGAAGTTGGACTCGATGATCTCCAGAGGTCCCTTCCAACTCTTACCGCACTGTGATTCTGTGCTGGGGATGTGGGGCAGGGGACAGCCCATGGGCTTGAGGGTGGTCATCAACAACTGGGGGTTTGCCCTGCAGTTTGACACCAACGGGGACGGGCAGATCAGCATGGCAGAGCTGCGGGAGGCCATGCGCAAGCTGCTGGGGCAGCAGCTCAACTACCGGGAAGTGGATGAGATCCTCAAGGACGTGGATCTCAACGGTGATGGCCTGGTGGATTTTGAAGGTATGGATCAGGGAAGGGGCTGGAAATGTCTTCAGGAATATTTGGGATGTTCTCTACGTGTTCTTCTGCTGGCAGAGTTTGTGAGGATGATGTCACGCTGAAGGTGGCCAAGCCAAGACGGGACCCGAGCCCCCACCATGCCTTACGAAGAGGAGGGGGACATGGAGGAGATGCCCAGTTCCAGCTAGGACCATGCCAGTGTAGCACACTGCCCGAGCCCCAGGGTGAAGCTCCTCACCTGGTCAGTGCCAGAGGTGCTCACACTCACCCTCGGCCATGCACTGAGGTCCAACTGCAGCATGAGATGACGCCGGGCCCCTTTTTGGCACAGATTTGGCCACACTTTGGCCACTTTTGCCCTGATCTTTCCTTCTCCTGTTTCCATCTCATCTTGACCTCATCCCAAAATTTGAAGACTGGTCCCCATCCCTCCAACTGTTCCCCATCTCCATCAGCTCATTCCCCCCATCTCAATCCCACTTCCATACTCCAGGTCAAGTGCCCTGCTCCCTCCAGGCTGGGATTTAGGGCTGACCCTCCGGTGTGACCCACCACCCAGCCCTCTTACCACCTCTGACCAACCCCAGACCCTGCTTGGTCCTGCCCAGTGCCCGTGAAGCATTGTCCCTTGGCTGCTGGGGCCCTCACAGATGTTCCCCAGCACCAGAGATCCTCCTTAAGGATCCAGCATCCTGGCCAGGGACTTGAGTGTTACTGGACCCTGTTGGGTGGGAAATGGAGCGTGGGGAGTCTGGACCAGTTTATTTTTTCAGTCTTTGCCCTTTTGAAATGAAAAACTTTCCAGAGGGACTTTTTGGGTGGTTTTATGTTGAGCTTAAAGAGAATTTGGTCATTTTCAGTTGTGCGTGTGCTCCCCCCAAGTCATTTCACTGGATTCAATGACTGCTTTGTCCCTTCCATCGGGTACAACAACCACTGTGAACCCCTTCCCCAGGTACAACAACTGTCCTGTATCGCCCTGACTTGGTACCCCCACAGTCACTGTCGATCCCCCAATCCTGTACGCCTTCATCCCCGTGTCTCCCCATAGCACCCCAGGCGCGGGGAGTTGCTGCGCCCCCACACTCACCCTTCCCGCATGGAGTCAGGACCCCTCGGGCACCCTCTCACCTCCCCATCCCCGGGGCCATGGTGTGGGGGGCAGTACAGGGGTTGGTGGGGCCGGACTGGGCTGGTACTGGGAGTGGCAATGGCAAGACTCTTCCAACAGGTCACTGCCCCTTCCTAGGCTGGGAGAGATGACACAGGGCGCTGTGGAGCTGGTGCCAGGGGTGGCAGCAGCGGACCCCCCTCTTCCCAGCACGGGGAGGCGGCGGGAGAGGGGCGAAGGGGCGGGGCTAGACATACGGAGGCGTGGCCNGGCGGGAGGAAGGGGGCGGGGGTACTGCCGCGCGCCCCCTCAGTAACTGGCGGAGGCCGGCGCGTGGCGGCGTGATGACGTTTAGACGTCGGCGCGCGCAGGCGTCATCAGGGCGAGCGGCGCCGGCGGTGGCGGCCGGGGTGGGGGGGGGGCAGGGTCAAGGTAGGCCGCGGTGGGTCCTACGCAACGGAACCGAGCCGGAGCCGCCTCCGCGGAGCTGGGTCGGGTTCCGCGAGATTGAGCTGAGCTGAGGAGCGGAGGGAAACGTCGGTATAAGCGGCGGGGCGAGCGCGGGGGCCGCTCACCGACCCCCGCCGCGCTCCAGGGAGCCGGGAGCGGCGGGCGGCCGTCGGGGATGTCCTACAAGCCCATCGCTCCCGCCCCCGTTACCCCCGGAGCCGCTAGCGCCAGCCCCGCCCCGTCGGGGCCCGGGGCACCGTCCGCCGGTGAGCGCATCCCCCGGTAACCGCGAGGTACCGAGGAAGGGAGGGAACGGGGGTGGATACGGCCGGTAACGCTCCGTTTCCTGCAGCCACGAGCGTTCCGTCGCCTTCCGGCTCCGTCCCCGGTGCTGCAGCCCCTTTCCGGCCTCTCTTCAATGACTTCGGGCCGCCGTCCATGGGCTACGTGCAGGTGAGAAGCGGGGTGGAGGAGGCCGCTGGTGGGGCTGGTGTCGGTTGGGACAGCTCTCAGCCCGTCCGTACCCCGCGTCCCGTAGGCGATGAAGCCCCCCGGGGCTCAGGGTTCGCAGAGCACCTACACCGACCTGCTTTCTGTCATCGAGGAGATGGGGAAGGAGATCCGGCCCACCTACGCCGGCAGCAAGAGTGCCATGGAGCGGCTGAAACGGGGTAGGGATGGAGGGGTGGGATGACGGAAGGTACAGCCCGGGTGACCATTGGTCTTACGTGCCCGGGGGTCTCCACCTTCTGCGGGGCAGGGAAGGGTCAAGAGGCTGATGTGGGGTGTCCCTTTGCTTCTCCCCACAGGCATCATCCACGCCCGGGCACTGGTCAGGGAGTGCCTGGCAGAGACAGAGCGAAACGCCCGCACGTAACAGCTGCTATCACCCGGGATCCCCCCGTCCCCGCCCCGCCCCGGGACCACCCCCCACGGTGTCCCTGCCCCGCTGGCGGCGGGGAGGGGGAGGCCACCGTGCTGCCCGCACTCTCCGCTCTTTATAAAATGCGTGTTTTTATAAATAAAAGGACATGGTTGGGATTCTGCCTGCTCCATGCAGTGGGGATGGGGTGGTGGTGGTGGGAGTGCTGAGATGATCATGGGAGAGGTCTTGGGGGAGCGCTTCCAGGGGAAGGTGTGTCAGTGTCGGCGGTACACTGGGGAAGAGCTGGGATGGGGAAAGACTTGGAGCAGCGTTTGGGGGCGTGGGGGGTGGTCTTGAAGCTGTGCTTCTGGGCCAGGAAGTGCAGAAACGAGCAGACCACGCTTTTTAATGGGCGTTCATTTTAATAAGCCTCCCTTTTCAGAGATCTCGGGGGTGGCAGGGCCCGATCCTGCGGAGGTTGAAGGGGGTGGGGGACGACTGACGAATGCGAGCAGCCCGCGGAGACCCCGTGCAGCGGCGCTCCTCGGCTTTCCGTCTCTGACGTCACGTTCCCCTGCCCCCCCCAACCCCCCTTCCTCTACGTCACGGTTGTCACCGTGGGAACGGGCTGTGATGTCACGGGGCGAGGGGCTGGTTCGGAGCAGCGCAGGGTTGGCGGGGCCGGGATTGCGCTGTGGTGGGCGGGCGCGCGGGGAGGCAGCGCCGGGGGCGAGTGGAGCCGAAGAGAGCCGAGTGAAGCCGAGTGGAGCCGAAAGCGAGGCGGGCGGAGCCGAACGGGCAGGGGGCGCGTTGCCATGGGAACGGGAGCTGAGCGGGCCGGGCCGGGCTGAGGGGAACCGAACTGGGCCGAACCGGGCCGAACCGAACCCGGCTGGACTGAGACAGGCCGCACTGAGCAGGGCCTGGCCGGGTTAGACTGGGCCGATCCGGGCCGAACCGGGCTGAACCGGGCTAACGGCTCCCTCAGCTGGCGCTGCCCTCTGCCACCATGCTCATCAAGGAGTACCACATCCTGCTGCCCATGAGCCTGGAGGAGTACCAGGTGGCCCAGCTCTACATGATCCAGGTGAGGCTTTGCGGGGCTGAATACGGGAGGCCCGGGGGGGGTTGTAGAGTTGAGATTTGGGGAGTGCAAGGGGCTGTGGGGCTGAGTATTGAAAGTACAAGGGGCCGAATAGGGAGTCGGGGTGCCAGGGGGCTGTGAAGGTGGGTGTCGGGGGTGTGCAGGGGGCTGTGGTGCTGAGTATGGGGAGCTGGGGGTACTGGGTGCTATGGGGCAGAGCATGGAGCCTGAGAGCTGTAGAATACGATGGGGCTGAGCCTGAGGCTAACCCCAACAGATTGGCAGGATGTCAGGGGTGTCAATGAGGTTTGGGTGAGTTTTGGGGTCACCGAGCCAAATTGGGTATCCTGGGAGTAAGTGTAGGGCTGGGACATGTCAGGATGTGGGGACAAGGAGCTGGGAGGTGCCAAGCTTTAAGGTTTTGTGAGGGCCAGGCTCAGCTGTCAGCTCTCCCCACAGAAGAAGAGCCGGGAGGAATCGAGCGGCGAGGGCAGCGGGGTGGAGATCTTGGCCAACCGCCCCTACAGCGATGGCCCTGGTGGCAGTGGCCAGTACACACACAAGATCTACCATGTGGGTTCCCACATCCCCAGCTGGTTTCGGGCCCTGCTCCCCAAAGCTGCTCTGCAGGTAGAAGAGGAATCCTGGAATGCTTATCCCTACACCCGCACCAGGTAGGACCCCACAGGGGCTGTGCGGGTGGGATGTGGGGCTGGCTGTGCCACCAGGCTCACCCCTGTGCCCGTGTGTTTCACCCCTCCCAGGTACACCTGCCCCTTTGTGGAGAAGTTCTCCATCGAGATCGAGACCTACTACCGGCCAGACGCGGGGCAGCAGACCAACATCTTCAATCTGAGTGCAGCTGAGAAGAGGCAGAGGATTTTGGGTGGGTGATGGGATTTGCTTGGGGTGCCAGGCAGCACCCAATGCCTGCTGGGGTGCCCATGTGGTGCCTGGGTGTGCCACAGTGCATGAGGGGCTTAGTGGCTGTGATGGGCTTGGCTTTGGTTTGGGGGCAGTTATGGGGGGGGATGCTGCAGGGGAGGATGCTTGTGCCTCACTGCTCCTGCCTTGACTTCCATGCCCCAGCTTTTTTGCCCCAGTCCTCTCTGCCCCAGTCTGTCCTTCCTGCTCCCCTGGCAGCACTGCCAAACCAGAGTCACCATTAATGACGTTCTGGGGAGGCAATTTCATTCCTCACCTCCTTCTTTTGCCTACATATTTGTTTGTAGTGCCCCCCTCTCCGTCCCAGCCTGTCCTCCTCTTTTCCTATGTCCCAGCCCCTGGTTTTCCCTTCCCAATCCTAGTTTGGGCATGCGCAGACCCCATACCAGGCTCCAACAAGGCATTTTGGATCAGGATGAGGGAGCTGGTAAAGCCTGCCCCCATTTTCCCACCTCCTGCCCTGCTTCTCCCTCTCCTCAGGGCTTTGCTCCAGATCATTCCTGGGCTCCCTCTCCCTCTGGAGCTGCAGTTTGGCCCTGGCTGCTGCAGTCTCCCTTTCCCGGCAGCATGGAACTGGTTGTTTTAGGTGCTGGAGTGCAGAGTGTGACGCGGTGCTGCTTAAAATGGAGGCCTAAAATAGGCACTGGGAGGAAATGATTCATCTGACCTATTTCTCTCATTGGCTCTGGTGGCACTGGGGATGTCCGGCTGGGATGCTGGCAGCTTGGGCCCTGTAGGGACACACACACACACAAATTCTGTCCCTGCCACAACTGAGAGCAGGCAGGGCAGAGCATTGCCTGCTGGATTTCCACACCCCCCACACACCAGTACCCATCCCACAGACTTTCCCGCAAGGTTTGTTGTGTCTTGGATGGCTTCTGACTCCTCTGAGGATGGGGACAGGGAAGGGCTGTCCCCAGCAGTGATCCTGTTGGGATTTTCTTGGCCAGCTCTGTGCTGTCGCCCTGGTGTCCTGTGGCAGTGATGGATTTAAGCCCCATCTCACATTTCAAAGGGCGGTGGAATAATTGTCAGGAGGACTCTGTCCTCCTGGGTGTTCAGACAGATCCAGCAGTCATCGTGTGAGTGATGTTCCTGGGAGCTGCCTGGGGACAACTGGCCCTGTCTCAGCTCCTTGATGCCACCAGCCCATTGGCCATCAATTTAAGGCCTTGTGTTCCCCTCACCGCTGCAGCCCAGCCCAGGTAACATCAGCATGGGCTGGGCAGCATTTTGCTCGCCCTGGGACGTCTCTGTGCCCTTGGCAGAGGGATAACTGCAGGGGGACACTAGTGCAGAAAGCAAATGCCAGCCCTGGGCTGCCCTCTCAGCCTCTCCTGCCACACAATTTAGGCACTGTGGGTGCTGCTTTCCTACTCTGAGGTGTGTTTTGCAGCTGGGGAGGTTTGGAGGAGCTGTGGTGCTTTGAAGTTTTGATCCAGCACAGGACAAACCTCACTTGAGAGCTCCTGTCCTGTGATAGTTCCTTAGTTTTTCAATCTTAAAAGTCCTTTTCCCTCCTTACTTTTTTGGCCCAAGCTGGAGAGAGAGAGACTAATAAATGTGGCAATAAAATGTGAGGTCTGGAAGAATTTGGGTGTGGGTTGGGGAGAGCTGACTGAGGGAAGCTCAGTGAGAAGGTTGTGGGAACCAATGAGGTACCCTGAGACCTCCCAGGACCTTCTCAGGATGCTCTGCCAGGCTCTGTGGGAGGCAGCTGGCCTGGAGAAGAGGCTGGAGCAGGCAAACTGCTGGTGGTTTTGTGCAGAATTGGACCCAAAAAGCCTCCCAAAATCTGCTAGATAGCACCAGGGAGAACATGATCCAAGAGCTCTGCCTCCGATTTTGGGGCACCCACCTCTGTTTTGGGGACAGAGGGACATTGCCATCACACTCTTCACCTTGATGTGCACTCCTCTTGGGTCAAGGGGTGGTTTTGCTGTGTCTATACCCTGGTTTGGGGGGAACTCTTCGAGCTGAGGGGCTGGAGGGAGCAGCTGGAGGGGTTCTCCAAGCTGCTCTATTCAGCTTGTCCTCAGTACCAGTCCCCACATCCCCTCTGGTCACCAGGGCCACTCACCAGCTGCCAGATCTCCCAGTTAATACTCAGATCTCTGTGTCAGCTCCAGATCTGTGCATGCTTCACTGCTTTCTCCTGCCCCCTCACAGCCATGCTGTGCTGGATCAGGCCTCCACGTAAGGATGGGACATGTTCAGGTGCACCCAGGGGTGCTGTTGGTCGTAGAGCCAAGGGTTAGAGTGTTTCCTACTGGCAGTGTTTGGTGCATGGCTTGGGGGAATAATTGGGTGGGTGTCCTCTGAGATTTTTGTGCCTGAAGGGACAGGTCTTAGATTATGGAATCATAAAATCATTTGAGACCATGGAGTCCAACCCTGAACCCAGCCCTGCCAGGGCACCGCCAAACCAAACCCTGAACCCAGCCCTGCCAGGGCACCGCCAAACCATGGCCCTTGGCACCACATCTCCAGGGCTTTGAAACACCTTCAGGGATGGGGACTCCATCACTACCCTGAGCAGCCTAGGCCAGGCCTTGACAGCCCTCGGGGGCAACAAATTGTTCTTCATGTCCAATCTAAACCTCCCCTGAGGCAACTTGGAGCCATTTCCTCTTGTCCTGTCACCTGTTATTAAGGAGAAGAGCCCAACCCCCACCTGGCACAATCCTCCTTGCAGGGAGCTGCAGAGAGCCAGAAGCTCTCCCCTCAGGCTCCTTTTCTCCAGGCTTAACACCCCCCAGCTCCCTCAGCTGCTCCTCACCATTCCTGTTCTCCAGACCCTTTCTCGGCTTCATTGCTCTTCTCTGGACCTGCTCCAGGCCCTCAATGTCCTTCTTGTAGTGAGAGACCCAACACTGACCGCAGGATTCAAGGTCTGACGTAATGAGTGCCCAGTCCAGGGGGACAATCCCTGCCCTGCTCTTGTTGGCCACACCATTGCTGATCCAGCCCAGGCTGCTGGTGCCCTTTTTGGCCACCTGGGCACACCCTGGCTCACCTCCAGCCACTGTCACCAACCGTCCCAGATCCTTTTCCACCGGGCACTTTCCAGCCACTCTGCCTCCAGCCTGGAGCCTTCATGGGCTTGTTGTGACCCAGGTGCCAGACCCAGCACTTGGCCTTGGTGAACCTTATCCCATTGGTCTAAAAGCATCATTGCAGCCTAGCCAAGTCCTTTTGTAGAGCCTCCAGACCCTCAGTGTGCCCTCCCCAAGCACTGTAGGGCGATCAGTGCCCTTCCCCCTCGCAGACACCATCGACATCGTGCGTGACCCCATCTCCCCTGGTGAATACAAGCCCGAGGAGGATCCCAAGCTCTACCACTCAGTCAAGACAGGTCGAGGCCCTTTGGGTGACGACTGGCTGGAGACAGCTGCCAGCGGGCCCCTGATGTGTGCCTACAAGCTCTGCAAGGTGGAGTTCCGCTACTGGGGCATGCAGTCCAAGATCGAGCAGTTCATCCATGACGTGGGTGAGTGTGGTGAGCACCTTAGCACTGGTGGACTGGGACAGTTTTGAGGAGCCCTGTGTTTACTCTGGGTTCCTTTTGCCCCTCTGTTCCTGTCTCAGGGCTGCGGAAGGTGATGCTGAGGGCACATCGCCAGGCGTGGTGCTGGCAGGACGAGTGGACAGACCTGACCATGGAGGACATCCGGCAGCTGGAAGAGGAGACGGCGAGGATGCTGGCACAGAAGATGGCCAAGTGTGGTGACACTGAGGAGCCCTGCACCGCGGGACCCAGCCCAGAGGGGCGGCTGGAGCCAGGGGGTGCCAGTGGGCAGGAGGGCGCTGAGGTGCAGGGGGTGGACGATGCCTCCCCTGATGATTCATTTGCCAAGCAGTGGTCCACCTCCTCTCGATCTTCCTACTCTTCCCAGCATGGAGGTGAGAGACCAGGTTCTGAGTGGGTGGGATTGAGTCCCTCCACCCCCAGCTGCTGTTGTTCTCCATCAGAAATGTGTTAAGGGACCCGTGCTTCTGTGGTCTGGGTCTCCTGGGGGCATTTGGGTTCCCCAGAAGTGCCCTTAAGACTCCTGAAGATAGCTCTGGGTTTCCTGGGGGGCCTCTGGGTGACCCACATGTGGCTCTGGGTCTCTTCAGGTGGCCTTAGGTCTTTTGGTGTGGCTTTGGGTCTCTTGGTAGGGCTCTGAGTGTTCCAGGGGTGGTCTTCTGGAGTAGCCCTGGTGCTCTTTGGATGACTCTGATGTCCCTGGGATGACCTTGGGTCTCTTGGGGTAGTCCTGGATGTCCCAGGGGTGGCCCTGGGTCTCTTGGAGAGGGCTCTGGGTGCTCCACGGAAAGTTTTCAGCCTCCACTCACTCTGGGTGGCTCAGGGCTGGCTCTTGTTCTCTTGGTGAGGCTCTAGGTGGCTTAGAGATGATCTTGGTCTTCCTTGGGTGGCCATGGGTCTCTTGGGAGTCTCTGTGTCGAGGTGTGGGGGCGGTGGGTGCTGACCCCAGGCTGGTGGCAGGGGGGGTGTCTCCTCAGAGCCTGTCCGAGTGGCGGATGCAGAACATCGCCCGCGACTCCGAGAACAGCTCCGAAGAGGAATTTTTCGATGCCCACGGTATGGTGGAGCAGTCCCACAGCTGGGCCAGGACCAGGCAGCAGCTTCTTGGGGTGGGGGTGCAGGCATAGGGGTGCTCCCCTCGCCCACGATCCCCTCCCTGCCACCACAGAGGACCTGTCTGACAGCGACGAGGTCTTTGCGAAGGAGATGACCAAGTGGAGCTCCAATGACTTCTTGGACACGCTGGAGCGACCTGCAGAGCTGGAGGAGGCACTGGGTGAGGGGTGAGACCGTGAGGGGTGGGTGAGTGGGTGAGGGGTGAGTCGTTAGTTGGTAAGGGGTGAGCAGTGAGTAGCCCCCAAACCCCAGCGGGGGCGACCGCTACCGGGACACCCTGTCTGGGCTCACCGTTGGCTGTGTACTCACAGGAGATGGATCCAGCACCCCCAAGGTGGATGGTGAAGGTTTGGGGGTGTCCAGCTTCCCCGAGGTGAGCACCCCACTCGTCCCTTCCCTCCAGCCACACGCCCTCACCCTGGCACAAGGTGCCAACAGCCAGGCTCTCCTTCCCGCAGGGCGGCTCGGCGGAGAGCGCGGCGCAGGCGTGCCGGATCCACGCTCTCTTCCTCATCCTCCACAGCGGCAACATCCTGGACCAGGGTGCGGGGGAGCCGGGCTCCAAGCAGGCAGACGTGCAGACCTTGGCCGCCACCTTCGACGCCGTCACCCGCGTCCACTTCCCCGAGGCGCTGGGACACGTGGCCCTGCGGCTGGTGCCCTGCCCGCCCATCTGCGCCGCTGCCTACGCGCTCGTCTCCAAGTAGGGATGGCAGCGCCCCTGTGCCCGTGCCATGAGGCAAACAGGGGGGTTGACCCCGTGGGAAACTACCCCGGAGCTGTGGGAAGGGACTGGGAGGTGGTGGTGGCAGCCTTGGAGGAAGACTTTGTTGTGGGGTTGGTGGGTGGGGTTTGTGCTCTTTGCTGTCTTGAGCAATGAAGGGATCGAGGCACCCACAGTCAGTTTGCAGATGACACCGAGCTGGGTGGCAGTGTTCGTCAGCTGGAGGGCTGGAGACTCTACAGAGGGGTCAGGTCAGGCTGGGTGAGGCCAATGGGATGAGGCTCAACAAGGCCAAGTTGTGGCCTGGGTCACAACAGTCTCATAAAAGCGCCAAGCTGGGGACAGAGTGGCTAGAAAGTGCCTAGTGGAAAAGGACCTGGGGGAGTTGGTGGCAGTGGCTGAAGATGAGCCAGAGTGTGCCCAAGAAAGCCACCAGCATCCTGGCTTGGATCAGCAACAGTGTGGCCAGCAGGAGCAGGGCAGGGATTGTCCCCCTGGACAGGGCACCCTGAATCCTGGCTTCTGTTTTGGGCCCCTCACTCCAAAAAGTATATTGAGGGGCTGGAGCAGGTCCAGAGAAGAGTGACAAAGCTAGGGGAGGATCTGGAGAACAGGAATGGTGAGGAGCAACTGTGGGACCTGTGGATGTTGAGGCTGGAGGAGACTGAGGGGAAAGGAGGCTGGGGTGAGGTGGGGTTTGGTCTCTTCTACCAACAAACAAGTGACAGGATAAGAGGAAATGACCTCAAGTTGCCCTACAGGAGGTTTAGGTTGGACACGAGGAATAATTTGTTGCCTTGAGGGTTGTCAAGGCCTGGCCCAGGCGGGTGGTGGAGTCCCCACCCCTGGAGGTGTTCCAAAGCCTTGGAGCTATGGTGCTGAGGGCCATGCTTTGGTGGTGCCCTGGCAGGGCTGTGTTCAGGGTCAGACTTCATGAAAGCTGTCTTCTAACCCAAACAGTTCTGTGATTCTTCTGTCTAGGAGACAGGGGATGGGATGCAGACAACTCTGGGTGCAGCACTGGGGTGAGCAAGGGTCATGAGGTTGGGACATCAGGGCAGCCCTGTTCACTCTCCTCCTTCTTTGTGTCCCTCTCAGGCTCAGTCCTTACAGCCACGACAGGGACAGCTTGTCCAGCAGCCAGGACCACATCCCCCTGGCTGCCCTCCCGCTGCTGGCCACCTCCTCGGGGAGCTACCAGCATGCCGTGGGTGCTGTCATCGCCCGTGCCAACCAGGCCTATGGCACCTTCCTGCACTCCGCAGAAGGGGCTGGCTTCTGTGGCCAGGTCAGAGGGGAGTTGGGGTTTGAAGTGGCTCCACTGGGAGCCATCTTGACCTTGTGTCAAGGGCTTGGAGGCTTCATCCTTCATCACCCCGGGCATGGGTCCATGTGCTGTTGGCAGGTGGTGCTGCTGGGTGATTGCGTAGGTGGCATCCTGGGCTTCGATGCCCTTTGCCAGAGCCGGGCGGGCTCCGGGGGCAGCCGCAGCAGCAGCCGCCGTGGCAGCTTGGTGAGTGCCAACACCCCTGGTAATAACTGGCACCAGGGAGGGTGGGTGCTGGGGTGCAGGGTGGGTGCTAAGCTGGGAGATGATGGTTCTTGTCTCCCAGAGCACAGAGCCCATCTCCCCAGAGCTGGGTACTGGCCAGGACCCGTTGGCTGATGGGACAGACGGAGCCACCACAGGGCCCAGCCAGGCCAACCCTGAGCTGGGCACACAGCCACCATGCCGGGAGCAAGGGGACAGCCACAGCTCTTCGTGCAGGTGAGGGTGAGTGGGGCACAATCAGCACCATGGCCTGTCCCCACAGGAGCCCTGCTGTTCTCCAAACTTGTTTTTTACCATGGGTTAAAAAACAATGGATAGAGTAAATGCATCATCTGCTTGGGAATCTCCCAGCTTGGGAGGAAGCATGGCACAGGGCAACCTGCCTCAGGGGATTCTTAAAATCAGTGACGTTGGAAAGGCCCTCTAAGATCATCAGGCCTGTTCAAATGGCTTCCTGAAGCTCCCTTGCTTCCAGCAGCTCCTCCAGGCCAAGAGGGCCATGCCAGGCACAGCTTTTCCCCTAGGATGATGCCATCCTTCTTCATTTCAACTGTCCCAGCCTGCAGGCCACTGAGGAGGCAGAGGGAGCACGGAGCAGTGATGGGGTCGAGGGCACCAGCTCCCGTCTTGACTTCAAGGTCTCTGGCTTCTTCCTCTTTGGTTCCCCGCTGGGGCTGGTGCTCGCGCTGCGCAAGACTGTCATGCCCGCTCTGGATGGTGAGGAGCCCTGCCAGCTGTGGTGCCAGCCCCTGTGCCAGCATCTAACCCTCTCCTTGGACCTCCAGCCCTCATCCCTGCTTGTCTTCTCCTTGTCCCCTACCAGCCTGAGCCCCACAGGACTTCCCCAAAGAGCCCTTGCTTGGGTTTGAGCCCCTGGCACAGCCAGCCCTGTCTGCATGGGCATCAGTGTTGGTGCGTGCCTAAGTGTCCCCTTTCCTCAGCATCCTCTTCTCCACATATCCCTTTTTCTTGCTTCATGCCAGCCCCAGCCTGTCTCTGGCTGTCACCAGCATCCTAAGTTTCAGCCCCTTGCATACCCCACCCTGTTCTGTGGGTGTTGATGGGTGCCCAAGTTTCCCCTTCCCCAGATGTCCCTTTCCCTGCACTCTGCCAGACCTAGCCTATCCCCTCTCTGTCACCAGTGCCCTGGACGTGAGCCTTTTCCATGCCCAACCCTGGTTTTGTAGGTGTTGGTTTCAGTGTGTGCCCAATTGTCCCTTTCTTCAGCTGTCTCCTTCCCTGCTCCATGCCAGCCTCAGCCTGTCCCTGACCTGTCCCTGGTGTCCTGGGTTTGAATCTTTCTTTCTCCTCACCGGCTTTAGAGCTCCAGACTGCACTGCCTTGTGCCTCGCAGCCCTAATACCCCCTTACAGTGCCCGTCGGGCTCCTGGCCATGCAGGCTGGGCAGCCCCAAGCTCTTTTCTGTGCTACAGTTGCCCAGCTCCGTCCTGCCTGCGAGCAGATCTACAACTTGTTCCATGCTGCCGACCCCTGTGCCTCTCGCCTGGAGCCCCTCTTGGCCAAGGCCTTCCATGCAGTCCCACCCCTCAGCGTGCCCCGCTACCAGAAGTACCCGCTGGGTGATGGCACCTCATCCTTGCTGGGTGAGCAGCACCAGTGCCAGGCTGGTCCCGGGCACCCTAGGGTGCATTATGGGCTATGGTGTCGTGCTTGGGATACCCAGAGCAGCCCCAGCTCAAGTCGGGTAGGGGGAAAGGGATGTGTGAGCCCTGCCCGGATCTTTGGGGCTGCGGTGGAGGGTGGTTGGTGCCCTCAGGGGCCTCTGTCCTCACGTGTCCCTCTCCACAGCGGAGGCTCTGCAGATGCATTCTGCCCTGTTCCTGCCCGAGGTGGACATTGCTGCTCCTCCTACCCCCACCAGCAGCTTTGGGGGCTTCTGGAGGGGCAACGAGCCGGGAGACCCCCCAACTCCTGCCAGCACCAGCGAAGTGGTCAAGGGTAAGTGCCACCCTTGCCCATCCCGTGCTGGCACCTCGGGAATGGTGGCTTCATTCTCTCTCTCCCCACAGTCCTGGAGCGCTGGTGGGGCCCGAAGCGCATCGACTACTCCCTGTACTGCCCCGATGCCCTCACCGCCTTCCCCACCATCACCCTGCCACACCTCTTCCACGCCAGCTACTGGGAGTCTTCCGACGTGGTGGCCTTCATCCTGCGGCAGGTATGGCGGGCACGGCGGGTGGCACGGCTGGCCGAGGCCGGTGGAGGCTGAGCCAGGGCCGTGCCTGCTCGGCAGGTGATGGAGAAGGAGGGGCCGCAGCCGGCAGAGAGCGAGGAGAGCTCCATCTACAGCCCTGCCATCCCGCGGGAGAAGTGGCAGCGCAAGCGCACCCAAGTGAAGATCCGGGTACGTGCCCCCTGCCCGTCAGCAGCACAAAGCTTTGCCAGGGCACTGCCCAGGGAGTTAAAGCTGCTTGGTGGGCAGACACAAGTGGTGTTCCCCAGGGCTCAGAACCGGGACTGGTTCTCTTTTAGTGTCTTCATCAATGATCTGCATGAGGGAATTGAGTGCCCCTCACTCAGTTTGCAGATGGCACTAAATTGAGTGTCAGTGCTGATCTGCTGGAGGGTTGGAGGCCCTGCAGGGACATCTGACACAGGCTGGATCCATGGGCTGAGGCCAATGGGCTGAAGTTCAACAAAGCCAAGCATTGGGTTGTGTGCTTGGGTCACAACAACCCCATGAAGGCTCTAAGCTTGGGCACAGTGACTGGAAACTGCTTGGTGGAAAAGAACGTGGAGGTGCTGGTTGACAGCAGCTGAAGATGAGCCAGAGTGTGCCCAGGTGGCCAAGAAGGGCACCAGCAGCCTGGCTTGGATCAGCAAGAGTGTGGGCAGCAGGAACAGGGCAGCGAAGTGATCATGTCTCTGAACTGGGCACTGCTGAGGCCACACCTAGAATCCTGGGTTCAGTTTTGGGCCCCTCTCTCCAAGAACGACATTTAGGGACTGGAGCAGATCCAGAGAAGGGCAACAGAGTGGGTGAAAGGTCCAGAGAACAGGTCTAGTGAGGAGCATCTGAGAGACTTGGGCTTATGGAGCCTGGAGGAAAGGAGGCTGAGGGGAGAGCTTCTGGCTCTCTGCAACTCCCTGCAAGGAGGATGGAGCCAGCTGGGGGTTGAACTCTTCTGCCTAGTATCAGGTGATAGAAACAGAGGCAATGACCTGAAATTGTGCCAGGGCAGGTTTAGGTTGGACATGAGGAATAATTTCTTTGCTGCAAGTGAGGTCAGGCAATGGAACAGGCTGCCCAGGGAGGTGGTGGAGTCACCATCCCTGGGGGGGTTCAAGTGTGTGGCCATGGCACTTGGGGACATGGTTTAATGGCCATGGTGGTGTTGGGTTGAGGGTTGGACTCTGACCTAAGGGCTTTTCCAACCCAAACAATTCTGTGATGCTGTCCCTGGCCAGCCCCTGGCTTTGAGGCAATCCAGCTATAAGGGTTTGCTTCTGACTGTCAGGATGGTCCCACATGCCACTTTGGGGCCTCCTCTGTTACCACCATGAGCCTGGCATGAGCTGCTGAGCCCACTGTGTCCCCGCAGAACGTGACAGCCAACCACCGTGCCAGTGATGTGATCGTGTGCGAGGGCAAAGCCCAGGTCCTCAGTGGGCGCTTCATGTATGGACCCCTGGACGTGGTGACACTCACTGGGGAGAAGGTACTGCTGGGCCCACAGGTGCCACCGAGACCCTATATCAAATGGGTGGGGGATGTCCAGGAGGGGACATGGTGCTGGTGTCACCCGTGGCAGGGGAAGAGATGCAGTGAACAAGTTCCTGCATAGGACAGGGAAGGTTGTAAGGACTGCAGGCTGGGGATGAGGCAGGATCTGGAGGTCGTGTTCATGCTCGGTGCTTCTCCCTGTCCAAGGTGGACATCTACATCATGACCCAACCCCTGTCAGGGAAGTGGCTGTACTATGGCACTGAGGTGACAAGCGGCAGCGGGCGCCTGACCTTCACCATCCCTGCAGACAAGGCTCTGGCCATCGGCATCTACCCTGTGCGCATGGTGGTCAGGTGAGGCACGGCTGTGCGGTGCCACCTCGGTTCCTCCTCCAACCCTTTTGGCACGTGTCCACCTGCTCCCTCTCTGTGGCAGAGCTGGTGCCAAGCCTCTCCGCTCTGCCACGCCAGGGGGGACCACAGCTACGCCGAGGCGTACCTGACGGTGGTGGCCCAGGGCACCGAATCCGTGGTGTTCAGCATCGATGGCTCCTTCACTGCCAGCGTCTCCATCATGGGCAGCGACCCCAAAGTGCGGGCAGGAGCCGTCGACGTCGTAAGGTTGGTGTCCTTCGGACAACAGGAATGACCTCCTGCTCCGTTCTCGGTGCAGTGATGAGTTGGAGGGGAGGGAACAGCAGAGAAGGTTCCTTTCTCAGCATGAGTTGGGGAGTCTGCCACCTGCCCCCTTGCCTGGTTTCCACAGCAGCTCTGAGCTGGTGGGAGAGCAGCCCACTCCTGGCTTTGATGCTGAAGCCTGTATACAGTTCTGCTGTGCCTTCAGCCTTGCCAAAATGCTTGAGAGGAGGAAGGGTTTGGAGGCAGCACCCATGTGTGATGTGTTGGGAGATCAGAGCATCACAGAGGTTGGAAGAGAGTATTCATAGTGATTAGATGTTGTGCTGAGGCATTTGGTTTAGTCAAGGACTTGTCAGTGTGAAACTCATGATTGGACTCGATGATCTCAAAGGTCTTTTCCAATCTAAGATTAAATTCTATGATTCTGAGAGCTTTAAGATCATGGAGTCTGACCCTTAACCCAGCACTGCCAGGGCACCACTGAACCATGGACCTCAGCACTGTACTTCTGAAACCCTTCCAAGGATGGAGACTCTACTACATCCCTGGACAGCCTAGGCCAGGCCTTGACAACCCTCAAGGGCAAGAAATTATTCCTCATGTCCAACGTAAACCTCTCCTGAGGCAGCTTAAGGCCTTTTCCTCTTATCCTCTCACCTGTTACTAAGGAGAAGAGCCTGACCCCTACCTAGCTGCAGCCTCCTTGCAGGGAGTTGCAGAGAGCCAAAAGGTCTTCCCCCCAGCCTCCTTTTCTCCAGCCTCAACACCCTCAGGTCCCTCAGCTGCTCCTCACAAGACCTCTTCTCCCAAATCCTTCACCAGCTTCATTGCCCTTCTCTGGACTCCCTCCAGCACATGGTGGAGCAGATGTACCAGCTGCTTGGTGGCTTCCCACCAGCAGGACTGTCCCCACTCATGGTGTGTCTCCTCCTAGGCACTGGCAGGACTCGGGGTACATGATCATCTATGTGACAGGCCGCCCTGACATGCAGAAGCACCGTGTGGTAGCCTGGCTCTCCCAGCACAACTTCCCCCATGGTGCTGTCTCCTTCTGTGATGGCCTCACCCATGACCCTCTGCGACAGAAGGCTGCCTTCCTGCAGAGCCTGCGCACAGAGGTGGGCATGTGGAGGTGCTGGCAGGGTTGGGAACATGAGAGAATGGTGCTGGAGGGGTAGTGTGGGTTGTGCTGCAGCCCATATCCATCTCCATCCTGGAGATGCTTGAAGCTGGACCATAATGATGGCACCTGCAGCCCTTATCCATCTCCATCCTGGAGTTGCTTGGAGCTAGACCATAATGATGGCACCTGCAGCCCATATCCATCTCCAACCTGGAGATGCTTGGAGCTGGACTTTCTGCCAGGACTATGCCCAGGGTACAGTGTGGTAGCTCCCAGCCCAACCTTTGTAAAATGAGGGTGTCCCAGTGCCCTGTGGGTGGCTGTCCTCACAGGAAGGATTGGTCCTTGCCCTAATGCCCTGCTTGTGCCCCTGGACAGGCGGAGATCACCATTGTTGCTGGCTACGGTTCCACCAAGGACATCTCTGTCTACAGCTCGCTGGGGTTGCCACCAGCACAAATCTACATTGTGGGTCGGGCTGTCAAAAAGTTCCACAACCAGTGCCAGGTATGATGGGGGAGCTGGGGATAGTCTGGGACTGCAGGTGACAACTTCTGACCCCTCCAGGGAGTGTGCTGGCTGGGCACCTTATCTTAGGCTCTCCATGTGTCCCACAGTTTCTGTCTGAGGGCTACGTAGCCCACTTGGCTCAGCTGGAAGCAGCAGCGTTGGCCAACTCACCCAAGGGACCTCCACGGCCTGTGCTGGGCAAAGGCACCTACGGCTGCCCGGCACCGGTTGACTTCCTACGCAAGCAGAGCCAGCTCCTGAGATCCCGGGGCTCCAGCCAGGCAGAGAGGGATGGGGGACCCCCGCCAGCACCCCCAGGGCTGCCCCGGGCCAAGCCACGCAGTGTCAGCCTCAAGCTGGAGGGTGAGGAGTGAGGGTGGCACGGCCACTGTCCCCCTCTCTCCGCCACAGCCTCCATTTCCCAGCCAGGAGCACGTGGGGCCAGAGCCAGCGATGGGCCTTGAGCCCGATGGAAGAAGACAAAGGGTGCTGGGTCCCTTGAGAGTCAGGGATCCTGGGAGATGGCACCTGAAGCCCCACCAAGGGCTGGAGCAATCCCCTCCAAGGGCTGGAGTGATCCCCTTGGGGCTGAGCCACCCAAAGTTCCCCCACTCTGTCCCCCAGCTCTGCTTCCACCCTGTTCCCCTGGTCCTTTGGGGCTGCTGGGCAGTGCCAGGTGGGGTTTGTCCCCAGGGGAGCTGGTGTGTTGTCCCCTGGGGTCCCTAGGCAGAGTCTGGGGGGGGTGGGACATGGCTACTTCCCAGGACAAGTGGCACCTTTCCCACTCCCCACCCATTTATTTCTGTTTGGTGCGGGGCAGGGGAAGGGTTTGGGTTCAAAAGTGGTTCCTCTGTTCTCTTTGTTTGGTGTGAAATAAAAGCGATGTAAAGATGAGGAGCTGGGACCTACCTCTCTGCTCTGTACCCTCCTAACCAGGGAAGGTGGCACCAGGGCTGCCACCCACCAGCAAAGCCCTGGTCGTTGGGAATGCCAGACTCAGGTGGCCTTGGGACACAATGGTTGGGTCATGAGCAATTGGAGATGTGTCATGGTAGGAAAAGTGCAGCCTGGGGTAGCCCTGGGCTGCACCATGGTTCTTGGGTAGATGTTGATGCTGACACTAAGCCATACAGCATGTGAGGAGCTAAAGCCTTTCCAGCGAGGACTGCTGAGGTGGTAGGGCAAGGACAGAGGAACCTTGGGGACAGGAGGAAAACTGCTGGCTTCAGTCAGCAGAGCACAGCGAGGCAGCTTGGCCACCTTGCCATCACCATCAGACTGGAGTTTGGAGTGCTGCAGGCTCAGCTTTGAGCTCCTGAGTGACATCCCTGTGACAACACCTGTGTGGTAGAGCTTCTTCTACACCCTGAGCCCAGGATGAAGCCTGCTGGAGCTGTTTGGTGGCTTGTGGCTCCACACCTTCAGAAGAGTCGTCGAGCAGCTTGAATGCATCCATCACGGGGCCAGCACTCACCACAGCAAGTCAGGGCTGTTTTGAGCTGCTGAAGGACACCCCTGTGACAACATCCATGTATCAGAACAGCTTCTATGCTCTGAGCCTGGGATGGAGAACCTGGAGAGCTTTGGTGACTCTACACCTTAGAAAAAACATTTAGCAGCTCGAATACAGCCATGGTGGTGCCAGCGCTCAGCAAGTCAGGGCTCAGCTTGGAGCTTGTGAGCAACACCCCAGTGACAACACAGAATCAGTCAAGGTTGGAAGGGACCACAAGGATCATCTAGTTCCAACCCCCCTGCCATGGGCAGGGACACCCTACCCTAGATCAGGCTGGCCAGAGCCCCATCCAGCCTGGCCTTAAACACCTCCAGGGACAAGGCCTCAACCACCTTCCTGAGCAACCCATTCCAGGGTCTCACCACTCTCATGGTGAAGCTGCTTTTTACATCAAGCTGCTTTTACACCACGAGCACAGAACAGAGCCTGCTGGAGAGATTTTGTGGCTCTGCAGCTTAGAAGGGTCATTAAGGAACTCAAACATATCGATGACAAGGGCGCAGCAAGTCAGGACTCAGTTCTGCAGTGAATTTGCAAGGTCTCAGCACCAGAGCTTGACCCATTCCTGCCAATTTCAACCCCACCGTACCTCGTTTGCCTCCAACAGCAACTTTTCTAAGCAAGCAGGTGCCCGTGACTCATTTTACTTCTGCTTATCTTGGCACAGCACGACCAGAGTTCTAGATCAATGGCAGTATGAAGCAAATAGGTCTCCATAAACTATTTCTGATGCTGCCAGGATGATGGAGCAGAGAGAACACAGCAGCTCGAGATGGCAGCAACAGCAGCAGCAGCCTCAAGATGCGACGACGCAGGACGTGGCACGGAGTACAGGCTAAGAGCCGGGGCCAAGTAACTGCAAGAAGCTTGTCCAGCCCCGAAGGTGGTGGCTCAGCCCAACATAAAGTATCAAAACATGAAAGAAACAGGTAAAGGAAGGTGGCAAAGAGCAGCAGGCTTGAGCTCGTGTCACTGGCAAGATGATGAGCATTGTCTAGAGCCCCTCCTTTGAGTGAGGGTTGCGGTGCCACGAGCTAAGGTGCGCTGCCGTGGCGAGCTCCTGGGGCTGCTTCTTCCAATAATTAAAATCTGTATTAAACATTAATAAACATCTGTGAACATTCCACATGTGGAATAGCTAAAAAAAAACCCAAACAAACCACTGGAACCTGCTCAGAAAGCCTTCGGGGCTCTACTGGGAGAAGATGCCCTTGAAGCGGATCTTGTCCTCGGCATCCTTCTCCCGCAGGCGAGCTTCCAGGCTCCGCAGCTCCTTGGAGACGACAGAACGCAGCGATGGGTCGAGGGCCAATACCTTGGCAAAGTCAGCCTGGGCCTCTGCCACGTTCCACACTGCGGCGTGGGCCTTCCCCCGCTTGAAATAGGCCTTGACGTTGTCTGTGGGGAGAGAGCTGCTGAGCTGGAGAGAGCTGCTCACCCCTCCCCACTGCCCTACTTGCCCCCGTTGGCACCCGCCGCAGCCAGCTGGGCCACCCAGCAGCTCCTTACCTTCATACTTGTTGAGAATGGAGGAGCAGTGATCCAGCACCTCGTAGTACTCCTCAGACTGCAGCTTGCATTGGCAGTAATTTAACAGTAAGGGTGTGATCTTCTGGTCGAGCTCAATCCAGTCTGGAGAGCCAGGCTGTTCCTGCAGGATGAGATGGAGGGAGAATAAAGTGAAGCTCCCAAGCCTTGTGCTGCAGGAGGGAACTTTGTGGATGACACAGAGGAAGGAGAATAAGGAGAAGCTCCCAAACTATGTGCTTCACAAGGAGTAAGGGTAGAAATCTGTGGACACCAGGGAGGGGGCAGGCAGACTCACCTTCATCTGCAGGTTCTTGAGACAGGCGATGGCATCGTAGTATTTGGCAGCTGCCTCCTGCACCTTGCCCTGCCGGTAGAGCTCGTTGCCTTCTTTGTGGATCTGGGGGACAGCCTGCAGTTTCTCCTCATCCGTCATGGCCCATGGGTCCTGCTGGTAGGATCCAGGTGCTTCCACCTGCCAGCACCCCATAGAAACACAGACAGGTTTGAGGGGCATAAGGCCTTTCAAGCTCATCTAGTCCAACCCTGCTGCAGTCAGAAGGGACATCCCCAAACAGGGCAGGTTGCTCAGAGCTCCAAACAACCTAACCTAGGACGGTTCCAGGGATGGAGCATCTCCCGGCAATGTGGGACAGGGTCTCACCACCCTCACAGTCAAGAATTTCTTCCTTCTCTCCAGTTTGAATCTCCCCTCTGTTAATTTAAACCATCACCCCTTGGCTTACCACAGCAGGTCCTGCTCAAAAGTCTGTCTCCAGCTTTCTGATCATCCCTTTTAAGTCCTGAATGGACAGCTGAAGGTGTCCCTGGAGCCTTCTTTTTCCCATGCTGCACAACCCCAACTTTCTCAGCCTTTCCTGAGGCCTAATCTCTGCATCCAGGCAGGGGCAGAGCCATAGCACCCTACTGCCTGCAGTCTTCACCCAAGGCTAGGTTGTTTGCGGCCATCCCTGACCAACGCCCAGCCCAGGACTGGGTTTCCTGAGTGGGTGTCTCACCTTGAGCACTTCAATGTCAAAGATGAGGGGCTGGGGGTTCTTCTGGAGCTCGTCGAGGTCAGGGTATCCCAGGGAGTAGTGCTCGTGCAGCTGGGCTATGCTGCAGCAGTGTCGCTGCCCCTCCAGCGGGTCCTTCCCAGCTGCGATGTTCCGCAGGCTCTTGGACACCAGTGGGTAGAGCACCACGTGCTGGGGGACACAGGGAGATGATAGCGGAGTTGGTAAGGGGGGGGCCTGGGGCACTCCCCAGCCTCAAATCCTGGGACCCAGCAGCAAAGAGGGGCTGGTGCGGGCCACGCCCCCAGAGAGCAGGCCTCACCCCCAGCCAATGGCATACCCCCTCAGCGGCAAGCCACGCCCGCCGGGCACACGCACCGCCCAAGCTCAATGAGCCGCCCCTGTCCCACCACGCTCCTGGGGCTGCAGACCACGCCCCCGACAGCTAACCGCCCTTTCTAACCAATCAGCGCAGCCCCGGAGCAGCAAACCCCGCCCGCTAGCCAATCACCACGGCCCTAACACAACAACCCAGCCCCCTTCCCGTCCGGTCTCGCCCCTACCTTGACGTCACAGCGGAAGCGGGCCCTCTCCCCGGGCCGCATGGTCCGCAGCGCCGCCTCCCACACCGGCAGCTTAAACTTCTTGCCGGCGATCAGCTCCATGGGTTTCCCCCGTTCTCGGCTGTCGTCCAGCGGCGTCTCCTCATCCCCGCACCGCAGTGTCCGGTAGTGGAAGGTGGCCTGAGGAGGGGTGAAAAGGGCCGCGGTGTCACCATGGCGACGGCGGAAAGGTGTCGGCGGGGGGGGGAGGGTAGCCCTCCCCGCGCATGCGCGTCTTGGTCGTGTCTGTCCGGTTCGGTCCCCCTTCCCTGGCCCCAGCCCCGAAGGGTAGCGGCTCGTTTCTGACCTTGGTGCCGTCGCGGAAGTCGGGCAGCGGCCCAGTGCCCTCCTGTATGACCTCCTTGTAGACGCCGTCGGCCCGCAGCTGCTCGACCTGCTGCGCCATTGCCGCCGCTCCCCGCCTCACCTCCCTTCGGCCGCATCCGCCGCCGCTCGGGTCTTTCCGGAGGCACGCGAACGTTCGGCTTCGCCCCCTGCTGGCGGGGAGGACGCGGTGGGATGGGTCAGCCCTCGGTGCCGCGGGCGGCGGCGGGTCCGGTTCCTGGCTCTATCCCCCGGGGAGTGACGGGAGGACATAAGGGAATAAAAAGCTCCCGAGACATTTGGCCATGTCCCTAGAAGGACCTCGGGGTGCGCTGGGGGGTGCTTCTGCTGTCACCGGCGTCCGCAAGGAGAGTCATCGCCTGTTCCAAGGCTGTTGCGGGTGTCACCGGCGCTCACGGTGAGGGTCACCTCCTGTTCCAGGAGTGCTCCCAATGCCCTTGGTACCTATGGCGAGGGTCACCTCCTGCTCTGTGTGTCCTTCTGATGTCCCTGGTGCCCACAGTGAGGGTCACTTCGTATCCTGGGGGAGGTCCTGGGGATGCTTCCTGCGTCATTGGTGCCCACAGTAAGGGTCACGTCCTGCACCGGAGGTGCTCCCGGTGTCCCTGGTGCTATGGTGAGTGTCACTTCCCACCTCGGGAACATCAAAGCCATGTTGTCTCGCTCTTGCCATCCCCAATGGCTCTCTAGGGGCCAAGCGGCAGCTGTGTCAGGTCCCTGCTATGCCCTTGGGGACATCCCAGGTGACACCAGCTTTGGAGTCAGCCCCAGAAGCCTCCTCGGGGTGACACAGGCCTGTTTGCAGGTGGCAGGTCCCTGACCCTGCACGGAGCCTGGTGGCACGTGGCAGTGCTGCCCGTGCTGCCTACAGCTGTGCCCTTGTCCCCACAGTGCAGTCTCGATGCCACCACCAAGGGCCACCGCCTACCACCACATGCAGCACTTCAACCACCTGCTTTTGGGTCTGTTGCTGTGCTATAGATGGCTTTGCTTGTGAACCCACCTGTCGTGTCAGCTCTTCCTCCTCTGTGGCCCACCACCATGGCCAGGCCACAGCCATCAGCACCACTTGGTGCCAGCAGTGGGTGGCTCAGCCCCATCCTTGTCCCCACACCACCAAGACCCCAGGTTGCTCCTCTGCCTGTTGGGTTTTGCTGGGGATCAGTCCAGGCTGAGCCAGGTGGGTCCCTTCCTGTCACCACATCGGTGTCACCACAGGCAGATGGTGGTGTGGGCAGCTCGATGTTACTGGTAACGGTGCAGGTGGCTGGGAAGCTGCATGTGGTCGGTGCCAGGGTGGGAGGAGGAGGAAACCACCTCCTTCCTGCTCACGCTGCAAGGTGAGTGTGGGGATGCAGCTGCTGCCAGCAGCACCATGTGCCACCAGCCTCCACGAGGCACTGGGGACGTGCCACCTGTGAACACTGAACACTGTGGTGAGCATGGGGGCTGCCTCCACCTCTCTGTCCCCCTCCAGGCACCCCAAGAGGGCATCACTCAAAAGATGAGTGGGGGTGTACCAGGGTCTTTGGATTTTTCCCTCTTCTGATGCTGGTGGTGGCCCCATGGAGGGTTCGGTATGTTTTGGGGTGAATCTAGTCACCATCAGGACCAGGCTGTGGCAGCAGGGTCAGCTCCACGGTGGGACACAGATGGGAAGGCCCCGTGTACCCTGGAGCTATGGGTGGGGGTTGGCTCCCCTTGCTGACATCCGGGCGCCGCTGCAGCGTGGTGAGATGTGTGACGCCAGAAGCGGGGGCAAGCCTCATATTTGGGCACGGAGCAGGTTACTGGAGGCCTCACCAAGCCTGCAGATAACCCTCCTGATAACGGCTCAGAAGGTGCTATCTCCTCCATTGATTCCTGCTCACTGTGCTGCCTCCATATCGCCCACCCCGTGCCACCAGCATCCACAACGGCAGGATGATGCCTATCGGGGTGCTGGGGCTGCTCCTGTGTGTGCAGCTCTGTGGAGGTGAGTGCTGGGGTGTGGGGCAGCCGTGGAGCAGGTAGGACTGGGCTCAGCACCATCCTCACCGCAGGCACTGGAGAGCTGCGGCTGGTGAACGGCGGCGGGCGCTGTGCTGGCAGGGTGGAGGTGAAGCACAATGGGGAGTGGGGCTCCGTCTGCAGCTACGACTTCGACTGGGATGCCCGCTGGGGCAGTGTGGTGTGCCAGCAGCTGGGCTGCGGGCCCGTGCTCCGGTCATCCCCGTACGCCCCGTTCGGGCAAGGCACTGGCAGGATTTGGCTTCAGCCGTTCTTCTGCCGCGGCAGTGAGGAGGTGCTGGAGGAATGTCCCCATTTCGGCTGGGGACACCACTTCTGTGGCCACGAGCTGGACGTGGGGGTGACCTGTGCAGGTGAGGTGGGGAGGGGGTGGCTGTGCCGGGCTGCCCGCCATGTGCGGGGGCTTTGCCCAGCAGAGCTGAGGCCATGCTGGTGTCCTGGTGTCCCGGTGCAGATGCGGTGGAGCTGAGGCTGGCAGCTGGCACAGGTCCCTGTGCCGGGAGGGTGGAGGTGAAGCTGCGGGGACGCTGGGGCACGGTGGCAGATCCCAACTGGGACATGAGGGAAGCCGAGGTGGTGTGCCAGCAGCTGGGTTGTGGCTCAGCCACCGGTGCCTATGCTGCTGCTGCCCGCTTTGGCAAAGGGGACGGTGCCGTCAGCCTGGTTCTGGTCACCTGCCATGGGCATGAGACTGCTCTCTGGGACTGTGAGATCCGTGGCTGGGGACCCTACAGCGGCATCCACGACTTTGACACCGCCGTCGTCTGCCAAGGTGGGAGACAGGGGAAACAGGCCAGCCCTGGCACATCCCTCACCACTGGCACATCCCTCACCACTGGCACATCCCTCACCACTGGCACTCATGCCTCTCTTGGCAGGGTTTGCCCGTCTGGTTGGTGGTGACGGTGGCTGCGCCGGGCGGCTGGAGGTGCGTCGAGGCCAAGCTTGGGCTGGTGTCTGTGAGGACCAGGTGGGCATGGAGGCTGCGCAGGTGGCATGCCGGGAGCTGGGCTGTGGTGTGGCACTGGCTGTCACCGGCACCGGTCGGCTTGAGGCTGGAATGGAGCTGTTTTGGGAGGGGGGGTTTGAGTGCACTGGCACCGAGCCCCTCCTTGCCAACTGTGCCCGGCGGCCAGCTGGCAAACAGAGCTGCGCTGGCCATGCCATCATCGTCTGCTCCTGTAAGCACTGGGGATACTGGGGGGCACCAGGGGGCCCCTACGCCATCGTCCCCCCCTCAACACTCTTTCTGCCCCAGCTTACACTGGTTTCCGGCTGGTGGGCAACACCTCGAGCTGCATCGGGCGGGTGGAAGCAGAGGTGGGGGGGACGTGGGGGTCCGTATGTGCTGCTGGCTGGGACCTACCCGATGCCCACGTCCTCTGCCACCACCTGGGCTGTGGCCCTGCCGTCGCCGTGCCCGCGGGAGGCTCCTTTGGCGAGGGGAATGGGCAGCTGTGGAGAGATACCTTCCGCTGCCGCGGGAGCGAGTGGCACCCAGGCGAGTGCTCTGTGACCGTGCTGGGGGAGCCCACCTGTGCCCCTGGCCACGCTGCCACTGTCATCTGTTCAGGTCAGTATGGCACCCGCTGGCAACAAGCCCCTAAAGGGATTTTGGGACTCTCCAGAATTTGGGAGCTGGGCACTCAGTGCCATTTTGGAGTGAGGGGAAAGCAATGCTGGGGTCTCACTATCCTCTGGTGTCCCTATGCCCATGGCATCGCCGGGGATTTCTCAGGTGATGCCAAGTCCCTGCGGCTGGTCGATGGGCAGAGCTGGTGTGATGGGCGGCTGGAGGTTGCCACAAGCCCCTCGAATTGGACTCGTGTGCCAGCAGGGCTGTGGGATGCCCGTGGTGCCAGCGTGGTGTGCAGGCAGCTGGACTGTGGTGTGCCAGAGAAGGTCTACGCTGTGCCACGCTTGGGCAAGGTGGGTCTGCGGGGGCTGTGGTGTGATGGCACCGAGGAGAAACTGACCCTATGCAATGTCTCGGGAACGGCCGCCGTGCCAACCAGCAGCCCTGAGGAGGTAGCCATTGTCTGCTCGGGTGAGTGTCCCGGGAAGGGCTGGGGGGTGCTGGCACCCGAGCGGCCACCCCATCCCGGTTACCCTTGGTGCCCTGCAGGCAGCCGACGGGTGAGGCTGGCCGCTGGTCCTGGTCGCTGTGCTGGGAGAGTGGAGGTCTACGTCAACGGCACGTGGGGCACCATCTGCCAGGACAACTGGGATGTGCTGGGTGCCACCGTCGTGTGCCGCCAGCTGGGCTGCGGGAGGGCGCTGGCGGCACCCAGCCCAGCTCGCTTCGGCCCTGGCACGGGGCCGCTGTGGCTGGGTGCCGGTGACTGTGCCGGCACCGAGGTGTCGCTCTGGGACTGCCCGGCTTTGGCACGCCGTGGCTGCCGGCGCGGCGGCGGGGCGGCTGCCATCTGCTCAGGTCAGCGCCATGCACCCTGTCCTCGAGCTGGGAGGCAAGGGGACTGTCCCCCCCCTCCTCGGGGGCATGGCTGTGTCATGACCCCCCCATTCTCCCTTGCAGAGCAGCTCTTCCTGCGGCTGGTGGGCAGCCGCTGCAAGGGGCACCTGGAAGTGTTCCACAACGGCACCTGGGGACGTGTGTGTGCCAACGGCACCAGCCCTGCCACGGCCACCACCGTTTGCCAGCACCTCGGTTGTGGGGACAGCGGGAAGCTGACAGCGGCCCCCACCCTGGACCCAGCCCCAGCCTGGCTGGCCTGGGTGGGCTGTGAGCAAGGGGCTCGCTCGTTCTGGCGATGCCCCTCGGCACCCTGGCACCTGCAGCCCTGCAGCACTGATGGCGATGCCCATGTCACTTGTGACCAGGAGAGTGATGACATGAATGAGACGCCCACCCCATCTCCAGGTAGCTCTACTCGTGCTGAAGCCCCCCAGTGGCAGACTGGCATGAGTCCTGCTCCTCACCCCACCTGGCAATGTACCCATAGGTGTTCCCAGTAGCACCTTGCCGGTGGCCGTGGTCCTGGGAATGCTGCTGTGCCTGGCCCTGGGTGCCCTGGTTGTGCAGAGGTGCCGTGCCCAGGCTTGGGGCCAAGGTAGGTGCCGGTGAATGGGTGCCAGGGCAGAGCTGTTCTGGGGCTCTCTTGCTATGGAGTGGCTCTGAAGGCAGGCAGTGGGTGACCCTGGTGGCACCCACGGTCTCCATGACATTTGATAAGCTCTGGCCTTCCTTTCAGGCCTCGATAGAACCACAGGTGCCATCTCAGAAGCCATCTACGAGGAGCTGGACTACACCCTGACACCAGATTATGAGGAGGTGCCCAGTTGCTCAGGTTGGTGCACCCCCCCATGCCCAGTGACTCTCCTCAGAGATGGGAGGACTTTGCTGCACTGCAGCGCTGGGTCCTGGTGGTGTGGCACTGCCTTGTCCCCATGGCTTCGGGGCATCTCCTTGTCCCACTATGGCCACACTCTGCAGTGAGGTTCTGTGGTGCCAGCTCTGGGCATGCCCAACAACATTGTTCCCCCGCCAGACTCCTTGTCAGAGGGATCGAGGGCAAAGCTGCCATATGACACTGGGGACAGCGTGGAGGATGAGTCTGACATCATGGCAGCCCCAGTGAGGGACACTGGGGACAGCATGGATGAGGAAAGTGACTCCATGGCAGCCCCGGGTAGGGACATGGGACAGGAACCCAGCAGGGAGCCCTGGGGACACAGGGCATTTGGGCTGTGGAGCTGTGGGGACATCCTGATGGCTTTCATGCACATAACCTTTCCCTGCTGATCAATCTCTGCCTGAGAGCTGGCAGCCCCAGTGCCACTAGGACGGCCCCAGTGGCATGGCTGGAGTAGGGGATGGCACAGCCAGGACCCTGTCGCAGCCTCCGGTTCATTCCTGTGCCCATCCCAGACTCCCCTGCCCAGCATGGACTCCCAGATGGCTACGACGATGCCATGGCTGACAACGCTGGAGACAGCTCTGAGGAGGTGGCACGGAGGAGCTGGGACTGTGGTCCATCCACAGGTAAGAGGGGTCACAATGGTGGCCACCGTGTCCCCTGGAGTGGCACATCCAGGGCAGGCTTTGGCTGTGGTGGTGGGCAGAGAGCTGGTGGCAAATCCATGGGGGCTGCAGCAAGATGCCAGCCAGGGTCTGGCAGAGGGGACATCAGCCTCCGCTGTCCCCTAAGGCGGGAGCTGCCCGCTCCCAGGTCCCGCTGGAGCCCCAGTGGACGCTCCAGAGCACCCCCTTGTGGACGCTCCAGAGTACCCCCCAGTGGACGCTCCAGAGTACTCCCCAGTGGACGCTCCAGCGCACCCCCCTGTGGACGCTCCAGCGCACCCCCCTGTGGACGCTCCAGAGTACTCCCCAGTGGACGCTCCAGAGCACCCCGCAGTGGACGCTCCAGAGCACCCCGCAGTGGACACAGACTATGATGATGTTGGCATCAGCACTCCAGGGACACCACTGTGAAGATGCCACGGTCACACCACAGGAGTGCCTGGGGACACGCGTGCAAGGTGATGGGACTCTGTCCCAAGAAGGGGTGGCCCTAGCCATGGAGGTGACTTCTCCTTGCCCCAGGACAGGAGACTTTATTTTATTCCACTGTGAATTGCTGTTGGTGTTTTTTTCCCTATTAAACCCTAAAACTGGCTGAGGACTCACTGCCAGGGCCTGGGGACATGGGGCAGAGGCTGGACCCACAGGCACATTCCTGGCGTGGGGGTGGACACAGCAGGGAGGATGGGGAAGGGGACAAGGGAATTCCTGAGACTGTCCCAAGCATCTTTATTTGGCATCAGCAAACACCTCCAGCTATTCCTACCAACGTGGTGGAGACACTGGAGGGGAAAGGACCTGGACCAGCTCTGCCTGGTCTCTGGAGGTCAGCAGATGCAGACAGGACCTTCTGCCCTGAGCCCCCCATGGCCAGGGCAGGCTCAAACCCACGGTGGGGCTTGTCTCAGACTTCAGCAGCACCAGAAACTGGGATAGAGATGGGTCTGGTTGTTGTGAGGAGCTCTCCTGAAAGTGAGGTCTCCTAAAGGAGAAGACCAACCCTAAAGGTGAGATGCACTCCTGAAAGTGGAGACTTCTCCTAAAGGTGAGGACCTTTCCTAAAGGTGAGAACCTCTCTTAAAAGTGGAGATCCCTCCTACAGCAGAGGACCTCTTCTAAAAGTGGAAAGCTCTCCTAAAGGTAGAGACTTCTCCTAAAGGAGAAAACCTCTCCTACAGGTGAGGACCTCTGCTAAGGGAGACTTCTGAAGGTGTGGACCTCTCCTGAAAGTGAGGACCTCTCCTTTAAGAGGGGAGCCCCTTCCTTCCCCCCAGCAGCACCCCACGGTGGAAGGGCAGCCGTGCCATGGCCCCTGTCTCTGGTGTGTCCTGCTCAAGGAGGTCCCTGATCTTCAGGTTGGGCTTCAGTGTCCTGAGGGAAGCCAGTTCCTGCAGCACTTCCTCGTTCAACCCAGAGGTGCTCAGGCTTGAAACAGAAGGGGAAAAGAAAAGCTGTTAAAGCCCACCCCACGCTCTCCTGGGCACTGGAGTGCTGGTAGCCCACCCTGCTCAGCACTGGTCAGGCCACCCCTGCAGTACTGGGTTCAGTTTTGGTCCCCCTTGTACCAAAAAAGATGTGGACAGGCTGGAGAAGGTCCAGAGAGGACCTCAAGGATGATCCAAGGCCTGGGAAGCTGCCCTAAGGAAAGGGTGAGGGAGATAAGTTGGTTGAACCTGGAGAAGAGATGTCTCAGGGGGAACCTCATCATGTGCCAGTATTTCAAGGGTGGTGACACAGATGGAGAGTCCCTTAGTCCCTTTTGACAAGGAGTCCAAAAAGATGGAAAAGATGGAGTCATAGAATCATGGAATCATTTTGGTTGGAAGAGACCTTGAAGATCATAGAGTCTGACCCCTAACCCAGCACTGCCAGGGCACCACCAAACCATGCCCCTTGGCATCATATCTCCAGGGCTCTGAAACCCTTCCAGGGATGGAGACTTCATCACTGCGCTGGGCAGCCTGGGACAGACTTTGACAACCCTCAAAGGGCATGAAATTGTTCCTCGTGTTCAACCCAAACCTCTCCTGGGGCAACCTGAGGCTATAATGGGGACAAGTTACGTCTGGGGAGATTCCAACTGGACACAAGAGGAACATTTTTCACAAGGACAATCAGCCATTGGAATAATCTCTCCAGGGAAGTGGTGGAGTCCCCCAAACTGGACTCTTTGAAGATGCAGCTGGATCTAGACCGTGTTTGTTCAAAGACAGGTTGGACCATATGATCCTTGATGTCCTTTCCAAGCTGGGATTTGATGATTCCATGGTCTCCCTCCCTGTCCTACAGAATCCCACCCTAGGGTGACGCTGGGGGGTGGAAGGGGGACACGCCAAGCACCTTACCCCAGGACCTGCAGCGGGCAAGCAGGATGCTGGAGCTGCTGGCAGAGCTGCAGGACACCATCAGATCCCAGCTCATTGTCACTCAGGTCCAGGCAGGTGAGGTGAGGGTTGTCCATCAGTCCAGCAGCTAGGTCTTGGCAGCAGGCAGCGGTCAGTCGGCAGCTCCCCAGCCTGTGGGCACCAAGATGGGAGTTTGGCCAGGCCACTGGTGAGCTGCGCTAGGAGGGAAGGAGGAGACACCAACCAGCCCCCAAGGTCACTCACCGCAGCGTCCGCAGCTGGCAGCTGGGGTGCTGCAGGCCCTCGCACAGCAGCCGCACACCAGCGTCGCGCAGCCCCTGGCTGCAGGACAGATCCAGCTCCTCCAGGCACGGGCTGGTGCCCAGCACGGTGGCCAGCTCCTCGCAGCAGGCACTGGTCAGGCCAGAGTACCGCAGCCTGCCGGGCATCCGTGGCAAGGAGCATCAGAGCCAGCACAAAGCCTCCCGGTGCCACCTCACTATGGTGACAATCCCCACCCCAGTGCCATGGCGTCACGGTGATGGTCTTCACATCACTATGGTGATGGTTCCCCAGGCTGGTGCCAACCCACTGTGGTGACTTAGTGCCACTCCACTATGTTGACAGTCCTCAACCTATCCTGGTGGTGGTTCTCACCTCAATTCCTATCACTATGGTGACAGTCTTCATCCCAGTGCCATGGCATCATGGTGATGGTCTTCACATCACTATGGTGATGGTTCCCCAGGCTGGTGCCAACCCACTGTGGTGACTGTCAGTACCTTAGTGCCACTCCACTATGTTGACAGTCCTCAACCTACCTGGGTGATGGTCCCCACCCCACTGCCACTGCTTTCAATCTCCTCACTCTGATAATGGGACAGAAGGACACCTCAGAGGGACCCTTTCGGAGAACCTCCCTAGTGTTCCACACCATCCTTTGGGTATGGCCTCCTGGGAGATGCCCCTGAGTGCCAGGGGCACAGCTGTGGGTGCTGGTGCCACTCACCTCAGGACACGCAGGCGGCAGCTGGGCTGCCGCAGCCCCTCGCAGAGCAGCTGCACACCAGCGTCACCCAGAGCCCCATCTCCCAGTTCCAGCTGGGCCAGGCTGGGGTGTTGGGCCAGCAGCACCCCCAGCTCCGCACAGCAGCTCTCATCCAGCCGGCACCACTGCAGCCTGTGGGACAGCCCCCGAGAAGCCACCAGCTCATCACACCCACCCTGGCTCACCACCACCTTCCCCTGACCACCCGGCCGGTCAGCGTGGAGAGACCACTCTCACCCACCCACCGTCCAGCCAATCGGTGTGGACAGACCACACCCACTGTGTGGCCAGTTGGCGTGGAGGGACCACACCCACCCACCTCCCAGGCAGGCAGCACGGATGGATCCCACCCAAACACAGCCAATCACCGTGGAGGAACCACACCTGCTGTCCAGCCAATCAGTATGTATGATCCGCACCATCAAGAGGGCAGGACCACACACCCCTGTTCCACAGCCAATCACCATGGAGGGACTCATTCATCCATTGCAGCGCAAATCAGCATGAAGGAACCACCCCTTACCATGGCAAAGCAGCATGAAAGAGCTATACCCAACCATGGCCAACTGGCATGAAGAAGCCACACCCAACCGTGGCCAATCAGCATGGAGGAGCCACACCTTACCATGGCCAATCAGCATGAAGAAGCCACACCAAATCATGGCCAATCAGCATGGAGGAGCCACACCTTACCATGGCCAATCAGCATGAAGGAGCCACACCAAATCATGGCCAATCAGCATGAAGGAGCCACACCTTACCATGGCCAATCAGCATGAAGGAGCCACACCTTACCATGGCCAATCAGCATTTAGGAGCTACCTACTTCCCACCCCATCCCTGCTCCCTGGGGAGGTCCATCCTCAGCTGCCAGCCACCCACTGCTGGTGGTCCCTAGGGAGGGGTGAGACCCAACAGAGGGTTGACCCCATGGGACAGCACCTGCCCACTCTTCTCCAGTTTGGGTGCCCCCTGCCCTGTGCTGGTGGCAGCCCCATGGCTGTGTCTGGGTGGTGGTCTCTTACCGGAGCACTCGCAGGTGGCTGCCTGGGTGCTGCAGAGCCCTGCAGAGCAGGTGGATGGGAGCATGGGGTTCCTCATGGGGACAGGGATGGTCTCCAGCTCCTGAGGCACCAGAGCTGCAGGGAGACAGAACACTGAGGGACATGGGCAGCCCTCAGCAGCATACAAATCCAAGCAGGAGTTGCCACCAGTTCATGGAAGGTCTCCTCAGGTTGCATATCCATGGCTTTAGAGATGCAAAAGATGGTAAAGGTTGCTGCTGGAGTCACCTGCTTGCAGGCAAAGCTTGGGTGAAACCTACAATTTCAGCTCTTTGTGATGTGAGAAGGAGAACACCTGAGCACAGATAGGCCTATCAGGCTGGAGAAATTGAGCTGAAATGCTTCATCTCCCACCCCACTGGATGCAGCAGATGGAGAAGCCCCCATGAGCCCTGGTGTCCCACAGCTTTTCCCAAGAGTGAGTAAAACCTGCTGAGGAACAAAAACCTCCAGGGGAAGGACAAGCTGGTGTTTGGGTGGAAGGAGTGGAGATGCCTTTAAAACCATCCTTTGGGGTGGAGAAGGGGAGATGTTTGAGGGTGGAGAAGGGGAGATGTTTGGGGGTGGAGAAGGGGGAGATGTTTGGGGGTGGAGAAGGGGGGGACGTTTGAGGGGTGGAGAAAGGGAGACATTTGAGGGTGGAGAAGGGGAGATGTTGTGCGTGGAGAAGGGGAGATATTTTGGGTGAAGAAGGGGAGACATTTGGGGTGAAGGGGAGACGTTTGGGGTGGAGAAGGGATGGTGGTATTGTGTGGATGGTTGGACTCAACAATCTTAAAGGTCTTCTCCAACCCCAACAGTTCTTTGATTCTATGATTCTAAGGAGAGGTCTTTGTGATTCGGTGTCACCGGAACAGAGCAGGGAGGTACCTACCAAGGAACCTCCTCCCTGGGATGCTGCAGCTCGAAGGAGCACCCCCGTAGGGTGAGGCAGTCCAGCTCATCCCACTGCCTGATGCAGAAGCAAAGAGCGGTTTGGTCACAGAGGCTCAACCTGCTGTTCCGCAAGTCGATGTCAGCCAGGCCACTCAGCGCGCTTTGTGCGAAGCTTTTCTCCTTCATCTCGAACAGAAAATGGAAAGTGTCCAACTCTGAAACCTTCAGCACTTGGCCAGGGTGGGAGATGCCTCCATGCCTCCCCTGAAGCCACCTCAGCATATCTCCCCTGGCTCGCGGTGAGATTCTGCACCCGATGACCTCCTCTGCGTACTCTATCGATTTTTGGCTTGCCAGACCAAACAGGAACCTGACCACGGAGTTCAGATCCTTCCTGGACTTGCTGTAGTTTTCTAACACCACACTGACATCCTTCTGGAGAGCCCCTGAGCCATCAGCCATTTCCTCATCGTCCTCCAGAACATAGAACATTGCCGCAAAAAACTCCTGCAGGCGCAGGTGAGTAAAGCTGTAGACATTGCCATGGTCTACACCTTTCCTTGGGACCTTCTCATTGAGGAAGAGGGGGAGAAGGTCTGGCTGGTCCAAACCACGCTCCTTGATTTCATCCTCCTCAAACTGGACTTTGTGCTTCCAGATACCGTCAGCAGCCAAGGAGCAGAGCTTGAGCAGGAACTGCTGGAGATCCTGCAGGTGGTCTCTGCCTGTCTTCATCAGCCAGGAGAGGTAGGACATGCTCACCTGTGTGGTGGTTTTGGAGCACTCAGTGAGGCTTTTCTTCTTGGAAAGCTCTTGTTCCAGAACGGTGCAGACCATCCAGCTCACGACGGGGATGATGCACAAGCTGTAGAGGACCTCGTTGCCCCTGGCAAACCTGAAGGCCACATCAGCTTTATTGCTGTTCTCGAAGTACCTGTGGAAAAATTCCTGCCTGCTGGCTGCAGGAAGTCCCAAGATTTCGGAGTAGCACTCCCCCTCCAGGCATCTCCCCAGGCTTTGAAGAGCTGTTGGCCTCGTGGTGATGAGCAAGGAGGACTCAGGGAGGACAGTCCTCTTCAGCAAGCTCAGCACCACGGTTTCCAGTGGCTTCACTTCCCTGGGGTCAGAGCTCAGCTCATCTTTGGGCTGGATCAGGGAAAATCCCAGGGCCTCGAAGCCATCAAAAATGAACAGGATCTTCACCCTCTGGTCATCCAGGATCTTCCCAGGTGTTCTGCTGTGAGGGCAGCACTTTGAAACCAGGTCTACCACACTGGCTTCCTTGGTCAAGGCAAGATCTTTACAGTCCATGCAGAAGATGTAGTCAAACTGCGTGTGGAGGGTCCCTTCTGCCCACTCCACCATCACCTTCCTGACTGTCATCGTCTTGCCCATCCCCGGGGCCCCCACCAGCACCACGGCCTGTGGTGTTTGTCCATGGTTGTTGGGTTTGAACAGCGTCTGTGCAGTGCCCAGGGTGGTGGCTGGTCCATCGCTGGTGCCCACAGCTTCGTGCTCACCTCCGCGCCTCCTCCAAGGCTTCCTGGCGATGGTCAGGGTGGTGTAGCGGCTGTGGATGGAGAGCTTCTCCCCAGGGCAGGAGGTCGCTTCCCTGTACCAGAGGAACTTCTGGGCCACATGCTCTCTGTATTTCTGCTTGTATCCTGGGCCAGGGAGAAGCAGAGTCAGTTCCGAGCACAACCAGATCCTTGAGAGGCTTCTAACCAACCCAGCCATGTGCCTGCCGCCCCAGTGGGACACTCAGGGCTTTCCTAAGTCTGGCTGAGGCAATAAGGACATCACCTGCCAGAATTTAGGGCTTCTGTTCAGCTGGGGAGGTCCTTCTAGGACATCATCTGCCAGAATTTAGTCAAGGGGGCCCTTCTCCTCCTCCATGTCCTCCCATCATCCTGACCCATCACCACCCTGCAATCCTCATCCACCCTGGGAGCAACTGTGATCGCCTGGGGCCACCTGCAGCCTCCACCCACCTCTTCTCTTGTCTCTGGGGCCAAGGGAACCAGCCCTGGGCTCCTGATGATGTTTCAGTTCCAGTGTCACCAAACAAGCTCTGCAGAGACATCCTTAATCCCTATCCCAGAAGGAAAGGACCTGCCAGGCAGTGCCAAGAGCTGAAGGCTCTTCTGCAGGAGAAGGAGCTTGGCAGTAAGTGGGGACAGCAAGAAGAGAGGAGACTACAGCCCTCACGCTGATAGAACCATGGTTGGACTTCTTTGTGTTTCCAGAGTTCCTGGCAAGCTGAAATCTGCTCTTCCCATTTTCCACTCGTCTCCAGGATCACACAAGGGAAAAAGAGACAAAGAAAAGCAAGAAATGTCTGCTGGCTTCCTACCTTTCACCTTCTCACCCAGGAGTTCCTCAGCAAGGTCTCTCTGATTCATCTCTTCCAACAACCCAATTGCTACGTCCATGGCAGCGTCTCCGCCGTAGCTCTTGCCCATGCAGCTGGCGAGCGCACAGGGGTGAGTGGCTTCCTCCAGCAAATCCTTTGGGGTATTGCATCCTCCTTCCACCTGAACTTCTGACAGCTTCGTTTTAAACTCCTGGAAGTCTTGCAGTGTAAGACCCTGCAGTGCTTGTGAGAGGACACCTAAGGCATGTTCCTCCTCAGCCATCGCGGGATGTCACCTGAGATACCGACAGCGAGACACCACCATGGCTACACCACAGCAAAAGCCTCTCCAGCTGGGCACCAAGTATTGTCCTGTACAGCCCAGTTCTTCCCACCCTGGAATGGCTGGGCACAATCACCCCAACATGGCTTGGTCACCAGGGCTGGGGGTGCTGCAGGATTTGGCACCACGGGGATGCCCTCCATGGGATGGGGGCACAGGAGAGGGAAAACCAATACCCAACAAAGCACCCTGGGGGGTTGGAAGCAGAGCAGGGGCTACAGCCTGGAGCCAGCCTGAGGCCAACCAGGTGTGGCTGGCCATGCCGTGATGGACTCACCGGTGGAGTGGTGGGAGGCTGCCAGGAGGAGGACTCAGGTGCTGCCCACAGTCCCTGTGCCACGCTCGGGCAGAGTTTTGCTTCTCTCCGGAAGCTCAAGCTCACACTTCCTCCTTCTCCACCACAAGGCAGGAGCTCACCAGCTGCCCCCCCAAACCCTCCCAGATGGTGGCTGGGCACTCTGAGAAGTGGCAGCAATGAGACCACCAAGGAGACACTGGTTTGGGGAAGGAAAAAGTGGGTTTAGCAAACCACACTCACAGGGTCACACGAGCTGAAGCCCCTCTGCTGCTTCTCACCTCGAGATGGAAACTCAACCTCATCCCAACAACAGGTTTGGGTGACTATCTCCCAGATTCCTGAATTTCCAGCCCTTCCAGAATAAACAGAGACCCATTCCAGGGTCTCCAAAGCCTTTTGGGGCTTGACTCTGTGACAAAAGCTTCAGACCTCCTCCTCCCTCTTTGGGACTCCTGATTTGCTGCAGACCTCCTCTCCCCTCTTTGGGGCTCCTGATTTGTGTCACTACACTTCTCCCCATTCCCAGCCTCCCATGTCTTTAGGGGACATCTATCGCCCTACAGCTCTCCAGAATCAGATCTGGCTGGGATTAGTTTCCTCTAAATCCAGAAAAAGAGGGATAAGCTGGAGCAAAACTAGAAGTGGGGAGATTCAGATTGGATGTTAGGAAGAAGCTCTTCACCATGAGGGTGGTGAGACACTGGAACAGATTTCCCAGGGAGGCGTAGCAGCCTCATCCCTGAAGGTTTTTAAGGCCAAGCTGGATGTGGCTTTGAGCAATCTGATGTAGAGTGAAGTGTCCCTGCCCATGGCAGGGGGGCTGGAGCTAGATGATCCTTGAGGTCCCCTCCAGACCTGACAATTCTATGATTTTTCCTCAGGGATTACATCCTGCAGCAGCTTCCACCCTTGAGCAAGATGGACCTCCAAGGGCATCCCATCACAGACAACATAGAGCTAAATGTGGATGCTGCAAAAGCAGAGCAGGATGGAGGGATAAAAAAAATAGGAAATGGAGAATTGGGCTGGGACCTTGCAAGCTGTGTGGGGTGCTGAGCCAGTCAGCACTTCAAGAGCTGCTCAGAAGATGCAGAGCTGTGGTGCTGAGGGCCATGCTGTAGTGGTGACCTGGCAGTGCTGGGTTGAGAGCTGGACTCCATCATCTTGGAGGTTTTTTCCAGCCTCAATGATTCAGTGATTCTAAGGAGGGCTCTTTGCTTTGAAGTGATGATGTGGCTGAGGAGGAGGTTGTGTCTGGCACAGCCTGGCTGGATGTCTGATGATGCTCTGCAGCAGGACCTGGGCTGTGTGCCCAGCTTTCAACCAACCTTGGGCTGCCCACAGCCCCTCACAGACCTTGCAGGACTTGTGTAAGTGGAGTCAGATCCCAGCCTGCTGGGACAAGGGGAGGGGGAACTGGCACAAAACCACCCCAAGGTGCAGCATTTGAGTTTCATCCCTTTAGTCTGCAGAGCTTCTCCTTAGCAAGAGAGGGGTTGTCACACTCAAAATCCCTTACCCTGAGGGGGAGGGGGGAGCACCTCTCCTCCTTTTTTCATTATCTACACACCAGCATCCCAATTTAGCAGGCTGACCCTCCCCCCAGTATCTCTCCCTCCCCTGCTACATTCCCTGTCATCACTGCAACCCAGATGGGATTTAGAGGAGCAGGAGAGTGAAAGGTGGGGCAGGGGGGCTCAGAGCTGCAGGGACAGCCTCAAATCATGGAACCTGCAAGCCCAGGGCTCAGCCCCCGGCTAAGAGGGGATGTGAAGCTGCACCCAGCTTGCCTTCACCACCCTGCCAACCCCCAGCTGGCATCCTGTTCCCCTCCCTCGAAGTCCTAGCCCTCCCCTCTGGATCGGGGCGCTGTCTCCTCCCCCTCGCTCTCCATCTTTATGCAGTCTGCAGAGGTGCATTGTGGGAAACTCCCAAGTTATTCCTCCCCCCCCCCCCCTTTCTGCCTTCCTCCCTCCTCTCTGCGCAAGAGCCAGCTCCCAAGGTGGGATTCCTGCAGCCAGAGGACAGAAGGTAAGAGCTGCTGCTTTCCTCTGGCTCCTGGGGGGGTGAAGTGACAGAGCTGCTGGGGATGCCCAGCTCTCGGTGTGGAGACACAGCATTGCCAAGCAGCATTCCCAAGCGGCGTTCCCACAGGGTGACGTAGCAAAAGGCAGATCTACCTGGTCAAGGTGAGTGTCTGCTTGGGGTAAAGGTCAGGAGCTGCCATGCCTGTTAATAGGCAAAAGTGCTTTGTTTAACCCATTAACAGCGAGCAGAGTGCAGACAGCTGGTCCTAAGTAGCTCTCCTCCCTTTCCCTTCCCCAGCCCAGCTCCCTGCTTCTGCTCCCTGAAGGTCAGGCAGGCACAGGAGGCATTTCCGCACACGCGAGTGCGTGGGAGTCTGCTCCCTTCCTGTCCCTTCCACCTACCTGAGCTCGCCAGGTTGGCCACGTCCGCTGACCACCAGCCTTCAGGATCGGGAGGAAGCAGCCCTGGACGGGAAGGGGGCTTTGGAGCTGCAGAGTGCACTCTGGAAGCAGGAGGGCTGTGAGGAGGGAGCAGCGGAGTCAGCCATGTGCCGGAAACAGGGCGGCTGGGAAGGAGGAGGGGAGGCAGCATTCCCAGCTAAAGCCTCCCAGCCTTGGCAGGAGGGTTTGGCCACCTCCCTGGAAGGTTTTGATCGGGTTTCCAGCTGCGTTTCCTCTCCTGTCAGCACGGGCAGAGGCGATTTGTCTTTGCCCTCCGCTCTGCCCGGATGGATTTAATGTCAAACCCACAGCAGGAGGCAAGCACAGCTGGGAGCTCTGGCTGGTTGTCCTCACCCTTCCCGAGGAAAGAGCTGGGATTTGTGCTCTTAGGAACTGAGGCTTTGAATGTCGAAGAGATGCTTTTGGTAGGATCCCCAGCTTGAGCTGGGAGGGAGCTGCAAAGGGTAAATCTGCCCCCAGAGTGACCAAAATGCGGAGAGGTGAGCTGGTTTAAGCCATGGGGAGATGATGACAGCCCTGGCTGTTTGTCCTCACCCTTCCCGAGGAAGCAGCTGGGATTTGTGCTGTTAGGAGCTGGAGCTGGGATATCAAAGAGGCATCCTTGATAGGACCCCTAGCCTGGGATAGAAAGGAGCCCACAAAGGGGAAAGCTGCCCCCAGGATGCAGAGGCAGTAGTGGTTGGTTAAAGCTATGGGGAGAAGATGCCTCCAAAGTAGTGTGATGGGAGAGGACACCTGAGCAGGGCTCCTTTTTCACGGTGTGGACCTCCCAGGCTGAAATTCATGGAGGGGGGTGGGGTGCCCTTGGCTTTTTAGCCTGATATCTCTGCCTCTTCGTGCCTCTCGGAGCATCCCTGCCTTGTTTGTTTGCAGGGACCTGTTGATTCGGTCTCTGCTCCTGCTCAGCTCTGTGTGACCATCTGGTAGCTTCTGGTGGGGTCGTGGGGTGGGTGGTGGGGAGGGGAGGGAAAAAGAGGATTTTTGTTCCTGAATCGAGGCAAAACTTCGGCGTGGGGGACAATGTGAGGAATCCGTCCCCACTGCAGCCCCGTTTTCCTGGGTGGGGCTTGGGCAGGATGCTGCCGGGAGAGGGAGGATGGACTCTGCTGGATTGAGCTCCCTGCTTCCATCTCGGGACCGACCTCCAAAAGTCTGACCTTCACAGGTTTGACCTTCAGCATTTCCCATCTTTCCTTTCTCAGCCACGGTGCCCAACAGCAGCCTCTGATGCTGTGATATTGTGGCAGGGTGGAGGAAGAAAATCCAGAACCCCCCCCTCCCAAATTAGGATGTTTATTCTTCTGCATCCATCCCCTCCTCTGGCAGGCTGCCAGGACCGGCTCAGCTCCACATAGCTCAGCATCAATGGCACCTCCTCCTCCATCACCTGCAGATCCATACTGCTTTGGGCTCTGCTCGGCTGTCTTCCCAGAGAGCTCCTTGTTCCAGGAGGGGACTGGTACACCGTCCCCATCCTTGGTGGGCCGTGGGGACAGGCAGGCAGGGTGGAGAGGGGAAGGGATGGAGCTCTCTGAGCAAGCGTTTCTGTGCTGGTGCTGCTTTGGCCACCCCTTCCTCAGGTCCTCTGCCCAGCTTCCTTCAGAGAAAAGAGGGACAGCTCTGGCTTTGCTGCACGGGGTGAGTGGTGGGCTGCACCCTGGAGCGTGCCAGGCAGCCTCATGGAAGGTCACTGCCTTCTGCTGAGCTGGTTTCTCCTCTGCCTGCAGCAGTGTCTTGTATTTCAGCTGCAAAGCAACAGCTTTCAGGCTGATGCCTGCAGATCTGGGAGCTCTCAGCGCTGGGACCTGGCTCTGCATGTGCAGAATTGTCTCTGTAATCTTCTGGATGATGCCACCAGAGCCTGCTGCAATCCCACGTGGGGCAGAGGAGCTGGGTTTAGGATGCCCTTCAGCTGAAGAGGGCAGGTGAATTCTCTGCAGGGGTTGAGCCTGTTTTACTGTGTCAGGAATAACCTTTCTTTTGCTTCTGGGTTTTGGGTTTTTTTTTTCTCCCTGTGGCTATTGAATTGGAGGGGTGTGGGACTCACTGGCTGCCAGGAAAAAGGGCATTAAAAGCATTGATCTGTTAGAAAGGAAATGAAACCATAGGAGATGATAGATCATAGAATCAATCACAAGTCAGAAATCAACCTTCTGCATTTGGGGACCAGCTCCTGGCTGCCTGGGACATCAGCAGCCCTAAGCTGGAAGTATTTGCCCTAAAGCAGTTTCCCAAGCACTGGCAGGCCCAGTGTAGAGAGCAGAGCTTTGGGATGGAGGGGATGATTTATTCAACCTTCTCCAAGAGGTAGCAAAGAGCCACAAACCCCCTCCTGATCCTACCTCAGTGTTATTCCTGAGGTAAGCATTCCAGACTTGCTGCTGAGCAGAGAGCTGAGACCTGCCCCAGGGTGTTGAGATGGATGTTGTAGGGGGTTGCCTATCTACTCCCTGGAGAGACCCAAATGTTCCAGGAGCGAAAACCTCCCTCCTGAAGAAGGCAGCTCTCTGAGAAGATAACTGAAGATACCCAAAGGTGATGTGGACCTCTAGGTGATGGAGAAGGGGATGTCACTGATGCTGAGCTCGAAAGGGCAATAATTAGCTTTTCTTGATGACAAAGTGGCAACAGGAGGCTGCTGGGCCAGCTTCTGCTGGACCTTTTGGGGTTGGATGATCTCACAGGAGATGCCAGCCTGTCCCCAGGAAGGGATGTGCCATGTTTTGCTGCGGCAACTTTGTCCCTGGTGCCACAGAGCTGCTGGCATTGGATTGCTGGGGCTCTGGCAGGGCTGGGAAGAGCTTCATAAAGGGAAGAAAACCAAACTGCTTGCAAAATGGTGAGTGTGGCAAGAGCCAAAAGGTGCCCTGTGAGATGTCCTGCTGGTGGGTTAAAGATCTGTGGCTGATGTTGCTGGCAGCAGCATCTCCCACTGCGTCTCCTGGATGGTTCCTTGTTGAACCTGTTCCAGTGCTTCAAACCAGTGTCCTGCCAAGTAGCTGCCATGGGGGGGAAAGTCATCTCCTGACTGAGAATCCCTTCATTTGTTCCCACAAATGTCTCTTTTGGAGTGAGTGATGCTCAGTCCTGTTGGGGAGGGGCTAACCCCTCATGATTTTTGGAAGATGCAAGCTAAAATCATGTTTCACTGTTTCCAATCTTGTTCCACCATTTCCACTGTGAGCTGGAAAACCAGGATGGAATTCCGGGTTTGGAGTGGGCTCAAACCCAGCATCAGAGCACGGCCAGCAAAATGAGATGCTCTGGAATGGGTTTGGTGTTGGCAGCTCCCCTCCCCCTGCCATGTGCTGTTACCACTCTGAGAAGCTGGGTTAGGCAGCAGGAGGATCTTTCCAACCTGTTCTTGGCAAAGTGCCTTCAGGTTCTCTCCAGTTCTAGAAGCATCTCTGCTCTAAGCTGTGACTGGGAGAACAGCTGGTCCAGCTGCATCAGAAGGGCTGGTGGCCCTTGTGTGAGCGACCCAGGGAGGTTGTACAGCTGTGCCAAGTGTGGCTTCTGCCAACAGCAGGTCAGGTCCATTGTGCCCACCCCTGTGGATGTAGAATCATAGGATTGTTGGGGTTGGAAAAGACCTCTAAGGTCGTTGAGTTCAACCATCAACTGAGACCACCCCAGTCATTAAACCATTGGTGAGGGGACATGATTGGTACCACTGGAGAGAGACTGAGATATAATCTTCTCTTTCCCCAGGCTGTTTTGGGAATGCTCTCCTGATTTCTGCCATGTTTGGAAGCAGCTCTCAGCAGAGGCATGAGAAAGGGCTTTTGGGTTGGTCTTGTGTCCATGCCAGGCAGTGCCAAGTTCAGGTGATGAGTTGCCTCTTCGGTACTGGGCATGGTGATGGAGGAGGGAAAGGATGAGAGGAGGTGGCCTCAAAGTACACCAGAGAAGATTTAGGTTGGACATGAGGAACAATTTCTTGTCCTTGAGGGTTGTCAAGGCCTGACCCAGGCTGCCCAAGGCAGTGGTGGAGTCCCCATCCCTGAAGTGTTAAAAAACCTTTAGACATGGCACTTGGGGGACATGGTTTAGTGCTCATGGTGGTGTTGGGTTGGTGGTTGGACTTGATGGTGTTAGGGGTCTTTCACCAGGAGAGGCTTGGTTGAGCTTTTTTTGGCAGCAGCCTGTATATTCCTGATAGCTGTGGGAAGCTGAAGTGAGCTGCAAGAGCTTTCTGGCTCGTGATGCTGGAGAGAAATGGCTGGGTTGAGGCACCCTGCAAGGAGCTTTTGTGAATGGTGCAGCACAAAAAGTGTCCACCAGGAGCTTGCTGTGGGTCTGCTGAGGGCAGGGGGGACAGCAGCAAGCTGCCTTCCCTTGATGCTGCAGGGTTGAAGGCAGAGGTTCATCCACCACAGCTCAGGGTTCTTGTTGCTTTGTCTTTATGGAACTAACAGAAGAAAGATGTGGGCCATGGTTTTCCTGTTTCCATAGCTGTGGCAAGGCAGAGTGACTCAACAGGGTAGGTCAGAGGGACCTACAACTGTGGTCTGGGTCTAAAAACACCCAGCAGAGAGCAAAGCTGAAGCCCTTAGCAGGAGTATAGTATCTGTGACGTCTCTCCGTATCTCACAGTAAAATGTCTGCCACACTCATCTCAGGGATCTTTGGGGTCAGGGCAAACATGGCTCACAGCAGTGACAGCTCAGGTGTCACCTCTTGCAGAGGTCAGGGTGCAGAAAAGGCTGCTCAGCCTTTTTCTGAGCTCCTGCTGGTGGGCAGTGTGCTGGGACCAGCTGCAGGACTCTGAAGTGCTGCGTCACTCGTGCGGGCAGCGTGGCAGGACACTGGCACTTGTGTTGCAAGCTGAGACTTTGCCCCACCTCTTTGCCCCATCTGGGCAGCTGATGACCCACCAAGGTGCCCAGAGTCCTCATCCCACAGCGCTTCACTTTGCAGTTGTGAGATCAAACCAATTTAACTGCGCTTCGGGAACCCAACCCGCTCCAGTCTAGCACCATAGAATCAGTCAGGGACCACAAGGGTCTTGTAGTTCCAAGTCCCCTGCCATGGGCAGGGACACCCTACCCTAGATCAAGCTGGCCAGAGCCTCATCCAGCCTGGCCTTAAACACCTCCAGGGATGGGGCCTCAACCATCTCCCTGGGCAACCCATTCCAGGCTCTCACCACTCTCACCAGTCCAACCTCTCAACACTGCTGCATCAGCCAGACTGGCAGAGAGGTGACACCTTGGTGGCACAGGGAGAGAGGGGTGAGGTCCTGCAAGGCTGGGCATGCTGTGTAGGTGATGGTTAGAGTTTTGGTGGTTGCCAGCACCAGCTGGACAGGAGCTGAGCCTGCTGGGTCTGGGTGCAGCCGCAGGAGTGACGCAGCCCTGGAGTGGAGGTTTTGCTGGCGCCTCCCCCACCAGGGCAGTAATTTGAAGCTGCTGCTGCTACCTTCCAGCATCTGATGTTCTCCATGCTGAGATTCAAAGGGCTTGTTTGAGACAGAAACCTTTAATCCAGGGCTGGGGTGAGGGGAAGTGATGCAGGGAGCAGCAAACAACAGATTGAGCGATGGATTCATAAACATCAGCCTGAAGTGGGTCAGCTCTGTTTGGTGTTTTTCAGTGCTGCTGTCTCCAAGGGTTGGCTTTGGGAGGGCTGCAGACATGGCAGGCTCCCAGTACAGCCTGGTCCTGGTGTGCTGGGGCTGTTGGAGGTTGTCTCTAACAAGCTCCTCCTGCTTGCCTTGTATTTTCTCATGCCTTGCATCAGGAGTAAGGGACTAAAACAGAGCATGAAGGAGATAAAACCTTCGTGGGGAGCTGCTCACAGAAACTGAAGGAGACCAAACTCCTTATGTAAAGCTCTTCTAATATTGATGGTACTACTGGGAGACACTGCATGACCTCATCTGTCTCCACAGCACTTGTTGGAGGTTGAGGGAAAGGCTCAGTCACATCACTCTGCCATCATCTGAAGTGCTTGCCCAGCAGTGCCTTCGGTGTCTTTATTGCCCCAGCAGGTCAAGAAGGAGGAGAAATGCTTGCTGGTCCCTGCTGGAAGTGGGACTTGAAGCGCTGGGAAACTGCCGAGTTGCAGAGGGAGGTCGGGATGAGGCAGGGGATTGGATGCAAATCCTGATGGATCACTCCTCATAGGGTAGAGGAAATGGACACAGAACCCTGAGGACACTTTTCAGGCTCTAGCCCTCCAAGCTGCATTCCCTAGGGGTTAGATAAGGAGGTTGAAAGACCAAGTGTGACCCCCTTGGAGCCATCAGCAGAGTGGGGGGGAAGTGGGGTCTTGCCTATTTCTGTTCCCTTCTCACTCATGCCATGCTACATGTCTTGAGGAGCCTTGAGAGCTTGACATGCAAAGGTCACGTTGGAAGCTGGTGGTAGCACTTCATCCCCCAGCCTCCCCCCTCCCTCCAGTTTGCATCAGGCTGGTCCCAGTCACTTCAGCTTGCAGCTGTCAGAATGCTGCTGGGTTGTTGTTGTTTTCCCCTTTGGGGCAAATGATTTATTTTTCAGGTGCCTCTTTCAAGTGGCCAAATCTGAATGATCCTGTCAATGAGCAGCACAGGAACAGGACCTGCAGCCCTCAGTCTTAAAATGACCTGCTCTGGAGCCACCAGCTGCTGGTGCCTGGATCCATGGTGCTGAGTCAGCGCTGAAAGCTGGGCTTGGCATGCACAAGCTGCACCTGCCAAAGGGAAGCTGAGAGAAAGGTGATTTTCTGTCCCTTAAAAAGCCACTTTGGGCTTAAATAACCCAATTCAAGCATCCCAGCTGAGGCCTGCTGAAGGGAGCTGGGATTAGTTGGTATTCAGTGTATGTTCTTCCCCTCATGAAGCTGGAAACCCTTCACCATGTGATGGAAGAGCAACTGACTGAAGAACACAATGAGGACTGTGCTGGGTGAAGGTGTTTGCTTCAAAGTCCTCCTTCAGCATCAGGAAGGAGAAGTCTGGTCCTGAGAGGCACAGACCACCTCGTCCAGCTTTCCACCCTCACTTCCAGCTGTGCCATCTCAAAGAGACCTGAGAGAGGGCTTGGTCACATACCTCATTTCCTTGCAGGCACCTCAGTACCCATGGGAGTTGAGCAGATGGCCACCGTGCCTGACTCGAGCAACATGGAGTTGTGGGATGGTCTTTGCCGTGGTTCAGCTGCTCCAGGCTGTGAGGTCTGGAGGCAGAGAGAAGCATTAATGCTTACCTGGTAATGGGGACCCATTTGACTCTGGGCCCAAAGCCAACAGAAGCCAGGCTACTGAGGAGGATGGGGCTCTGGGACTTCACCTTGAAAAGGCAAGCCCTCATTTGTTTCCCAGGCATGGGGATGATAAAGTGAAGGGAGATTAGGAAGTGGGGAAGAAGATTGGAAGCCAGACTCTTGTCAGTGGTGCTCAGCAATAAGACATGTGGCAATGGGCACAAACTGGAAGCCAGGAGGTTCCACCTGAAGATGAGGAGAAACTTGTTTGGTGTGAGGGTGCTGGAGCCCTGGAGCAGGCTTCTTGGAGAGGTTGTGGAGCCTCCTTCTGTGGAGAGCTTTCAACCCTTCCTGGGCATTGTGCTGCTGGGCAAGCTGCTGTGGGTGTCCTGCTGGAGCAGGGGGCTTGGACTGCTTCTGCCATTTCAGGCTCTTTCTGCACAGCATTGCCACAGGGCAGTAGCTATTTCTGAGACTGTACAGTTTGGGGCTCCCCAGTTTAAGAGGGACAGGGATCTGCTGGAGAAGGTCCAGCAGGGGGCTATGAGGATGATGAGGGGACTGGAGCACTGCCTGATGAGGAGAGGCTGAAGGACCTGGGGCTGTTTAGTCTGCAGAAGAGAAGACTGAGAGGGGATCTAATAAATGTCTACAACTATCTGAGAGCTGGGGGTCAGGAGGGGGGACAGGCTCTGCTCACTGCTCCCTGGGACAGGACAAGGAGCAATGGATGGAAGCTGCAGCACAGGAGGTTCCAGCTCAACACAAAGGGGAACTTCTTGACTGTAAGGGTCACAGAGCACTGGCACAGGCTGCCCAGAGAGGTTGTGGAGTCTCCTTCTCTGGAGACTTTCAAGGCCTGTCTGGGTGTGTTCCTGTGTGACCTGAGCTAGATTGTCTGGTCCTGCTCTGGCAGGGGAGTTGCACTCAGTGATCTCTTTGGGTCCCTTCCAGCCCCTGACATGCTGTGAGCCTGTTTTCAACCGGAGGTGACCAGAGGTGTCCTTTGTCACAAGTCTAAATCCATGTTGTTTGAATTCCTCCTTGCTGCGAGTGGGGCAGCTGCAGACCTTGTGGAGTGGGTCAGCTTCTGACAAAGGAGGTGGAAAACATCTATGGATGGGGTGGAAAACATCTGGAGGGTAGGGGGGCAGCTTCCCACCTCAGCCTTGCAAAGGTTTTCCTCCCAACTTGAGGCAGCAAAGAGAAAATGATAAGGCTTGGGGCTGGTTTCTGCAGAGGCAAGAGGACCTTCTAACGGTGGGATGCTACAGCACAGCCAGCAATGACTCATCTTCAATCTGTGCAGGATTGATGCAGCTTTCATCTGTGCAGGCAGGAGATGGATGAAGAGATGGATGCTAATTTGCTGAGGGATGAGGCTGACAAGGTGCCCTTCAGGCAGCCAGGCAAAGCTGGTCCTTCCCTCAATCCTGTTGCTTCAGCTGGGGCCAACTTGTTGCACCAGTGAGTCTGCACCCACCTCTGAGAGCTGCAACCTCCAGAAGCATCCCAGGAGGAGTGTGGGGGTTGTCTGCTGCTTCTTGCAGCGGTGGGGGTTTGGAGGGCTCTTCTTTTTCTCCTTGATCATTGGTTTCATGATCTCTGCTTTCTCTTCCCAGCCTGGGCAGGAGCTGCCTGCAGGTGAAAAGCTCCCTGCAAAGGCACAGGGTGAAATACCGTGGGGGAGAGAGGGGGTTGGAAAAAGGGAGGGGGTGGAGCACCAAAGCTTCTTCCCAAGTGCTGCTGCCTGTGTGGGAGGCAGAGAGGGAGCTGGAAGGGGGAGGGATGGGTAGACAGGCAGAGACACAGCTGAGGAGAAGGGAGGAATAAATAGATGTGAGGAGCTCTAAAGAAGAAAGGAAAGGTGGAGAATCAGGCCGTGAGAGGAAATTTTTTTGATGAAATGAGGGAAGAGGAGGAGCTGAAGGGCTGAGGGAAAACCCTCAGGCTCCTGCACAGCTACTGAAGATGAGGAGAGTTCCTTTCTCTGCTGTCTGTGGAACGTGGAGGTGCTTAAAGGTGAGCACACAGAGAAACGTTTTGGCTGAAAGAGACCTTCAAGATACTGAGTCCAGCCGTTCCCTACCTCTCCCAAGGCTGGTGCTGAGCCACGTCCCTCAGCACCACATCTCTGCCTCTTTGAAACCCCTCCAAGGACTGGGGGTTCAACCACCTCCCTGGGCAGCCCCTGCCAGTGTCTGAGAACCCTTTCAGGCAAGAAGGTGTTTCTAGTGTCCAACCTAAACCTCCCCTGGTACGACTTGATGTTGCATTTCCTTCATGCCCTTGAGCCTGGGAATGGGAAGTAGAGTGAAAAGAGAGAAGGGATGATGCTCAAGGTGGGGAGTCTGACTGGGGGGGTCTGAAGAGAGTCAAGTATTGTGATGGCAGAGAATGTGCTGCTGAGGGGACTCTGGGTCTGGAGGAGTAGGGGGGCAGAAAATAGGTGCAGGCCAGCATGATGCCAACTGAGCAGGGGCTCTGGTATTGGTGCTGCAGCTGGTAGGTGCAGACAGGGAGCTTGAGCTTCTCGGAAGCAGAGTTTGCCAGCATCAGCTCAACCAAGCCAAAGAGGCTGGAGAGATGCTGGGCAGTTGTATCTGAAGGAGAGTGTCAAGAGGCTGGGGACAGCCTCTTGTCAGTGGTGCCCAGCGACAGGCCAAGGAGCAGAGGGCACAAAGTGGAGTGCAGGAGGTTGCATGTGAGGATGAGGAGAAGCTTGTTTGGTGTGAGGGTGCTGGAGGCCTGGAGCAGGCTGCCCAGAGAGGTTGTGGAGTCTCCTTGTGTGGAGAGCTTCCACCTGCCCCTGGGCATTTTGCTGCTGGGCAAGCTGCTGTGGGTGCCCTGCTTGAGCAGGGGGCTTGGACTGGCTGATCTCCAGAGCTCTGTCCTCACCCTACCATGCTGGTGAGATCCTGTGTCTACTTCCAGTGATAGAAAAGCCCTTTCACATGGACAGTTAAGAACTGCAGATATCGATTTTGGGGCTTAGTTTGGTTTCTACATCATCTGAAAACCTTCTCTAATCTGCCTGAGGGGCTTGTTCTCCTTTAGTGGAAACTCACTGAGACATCCAGGACTTCTTTACAGAGCTGTTTGTAGCAGCACAGGACATGGCTGCAGGACAAAGCACCACACCACCTCGCAGGCTCTGAACAAAGCCAACTTTCCTGCTTCCAGGAACCTGGAATCCTCATCTGCTCGATGAGGGGTGTGACCCAGAGAGGATATGGCCAAACTGGGAGGTACTGGGAGGTGCAGAGTGCCCATGCCTCAGCAGAAAGGTCAGTTTGCCTCCTCTGTGGTTGACTATCTCTGTGGGCTGCTGAAAGCTTTCCTGGGGAAAGCAGGAGAAGTCTCATGCTGGGCTCATACCTAGAACCACAGAATCACAGGAGAAGGTGTGAGCAGCTCAGATAATTGATATTAGAGCAATTAAGAAGCTAATTTAATATTCATTACATGATGAAGCTGTCTTTCTGTGCTTAAACCTCTAAGCCTACTTCAGTCTTAGGCTCCACTCACTATTTCATAGAATCACCAAATGGTTCAGGTTGGAAAGGACCTTAAAGATCATCCAGTTCCAATCCCTTGCCATGGGCAGGGACACCTCTCCCTAGCCCCAGCTTGCTCAAGGGTTCATCCAGCCTGGCCTGGAACACTTCCAGGGAGGGGCATCCTTTTTTCTTCGTGTCATTGTTGTAGCAGCTGTAAATTGAGGTTAAATTGCCCCCAGGTAGGAGGAGCAGAGTCCTGAGAGTGACTACTTGCAGCCTCAGTCCTACATCTACACAGAGTTTACTGAGCACAGCAGAAGGAATGCTCTTGGGAGCAATAAGAAGGAAGAGGTGAGGCAGGTGGTATCTGTAGAGATGCTGCTGGGCACTGGTGAGGCCACAGCTTGAATCCTCCATTCAGTTTTGGGTTCCTCACTCCAAGAAGGACATGGAGGGACTGAAGAAGATCCAGAGAAGGGCAACAAGGCTGGTGAAAGGTTTGGAGCACAAGTCTTGTGAGGAGCAGCTGAGGGACCTGGGCTTGTTTAGCCTGAAGGAAAGGAGGCTGAGGGGAGAGCTTCTGTGTGTCTGCATCTGCCTGAAAGGAGGCTGGAGCCAGGTGAGGATTGGCCTTTTCTCCCAAGGAACAAGTGGCAGAACAAAAGGGAACAGCCTCAGGGGAGGTTTGGGTTGGGCATAAGGAGAAACTTCTTGACTGAAGGGGTTCTCACACACTGGAACAGGCTCCCCTAAGCAGGTGGCTGAATCTCACAGAGGAAGAAAAAGGCAGAGATGTGGTGTTGAGGGACATGATTTAGCACCAGCCTTGGCAGAGTTAGAGAATGGTTGGACTCAGTGATCTTAAAGGTCTTTTCCAAGCCAGAAGATTCTCTGATTCTCTCTCTGGTGCAGCTATGGATTTCCATCATTTCAGTGCTGCAGTTCCCCAATGGCACTGGAGAAGCTGGTGGCCTTCTAACGATGGCTTTCAAGGAGATGCAGGAGAGGTGGGAGATAGAAGTACCTTGCTCACTTTTGCTCTGCACCCAAACCTGGTCTTTCTGTGAGCAGGCTTCCCCCTGGCCAGTGTACCTGCCTGGTTGGAGACTAAACCATCATGTTTTGGGACATGGTTTAGTGGGTATGGTGCTGTTGAGTCGATGGCTGGACTTGATGATCTTGAAAGTCTTTTCCAACCTTAATGGTTCTGCAGTCTGTAAGCCTGCTCCCCAGAAGAGGCAGCAGCACAGACCATTGCTGCAACCCTGGGACCTTCTCCTTGCTGTCCATCAAGGAGTGGTCTGCATTCTGAGCTGCTTTTGGAAGAAGCATCTCTCTGTAGAGGTGTTCTGGAGAGCCTCTTCATGTCTAAATCCAGACAGCTCATAAGCTCATGTTTCACTTAGCAGGCAGAAAGCTCTTGGTTGGCTGCTGGCAGCACTGGAGGTCAGCAGGGGGGTAATGAAGCAGGAGACTCTGCTCTGACTGCTGCCTCCTGGTTTACTCATTATTGCCCAGGCTCAGGGCTGATGTGAAGCTGCACCATCAGAGGTCTGATGGCAAGCTGCCCAGTGGCCCTCTCTCTCTCCCATACAGCCATGGCAGCTCCACCTCCAGCTCTCCCTGCCCAGCATGGATTGCTGGGGTGATGCTTCTGTGGCGGTTTTATAGCCCTTTGAAGCTAGCTCTGTTTGCTGGATTCCCTGGCTGTAGCCACTCCTTCATCAGCTCCCTGGGGAAAAGGGCTTCAGCTCATCACTTCCAGTGCATCTGACACCCTCAGCTCTGGAGGCAAGTCTAGCTAACCACTTCAAGGAGACAGGAGTGAGACCTCAGCTCTGGAGGCAAGTCTAGCTAACCACTTCAAGGAGACAGGAGTGAGACCTCAGCTCTGGAGGCAAGTCTAGCTAACCACTTCAAGGAGACAGGAGTGAGACCTCAGCTCTGGAGGCAAGTCTAGCTAACCACTTCAAGGAGACAGGAGTGAGACCTCAGCTCTGGAGGCAAGTCTAGCTAACCACTTCAAGGAGACAGGAGTGAGACCTCAGCTCTGGAGGCAAGTCTAGCTAACCACTTCATGGAGACAGGAGTGAGATCTCTGTCACAGAGATCCAGCTTTATGTAAATTCATGCCCTGGAGTCCATACGTTGGTTTGCACCAGTGGAGGATCTGGCCCTTGCCTTGCTTTGATGTAGCTCCCCCAGAAGTGCTGGCACAAATAATCCTTGTGGCTCTGATCACAAAATCCCAGTGTGGGAAGGCAGCCTTGGAGATCATCCGGGGGTGCTCAAGCAGGGCACCCACAGCAGCTTGCCCAGGAGCACAATGCCCTGGGGGGGTTGGAAGCTCTCCACAGAAGGAGGCTCCACAACCTGTCTGAGCAACCTGCTCCAGGGCTCCAGCACCCTCACACCAAACAAGTTTCTGCTCATCTTTAGGTGGAACCTGCTGAGTTCCAGTTTGTGTCTGTTGGCCCTCGTCCTGTCCTGATACCTGTGATAACTGAGGAGCTAATGCTGGCTTTTCTGCAGTTCCTATCTGGGTGGAGAAGGTCACACATTAACCACATCCTAAAGTTAGCTGGGGATAATGCTGCAATGAGAGGGCTGGAAGGTGAGGCACAAGATTGGAGGATCCCATGGAATGTAATTTTCTCCCCATGCCCAGCAGCAAAAGAAAAGTAAGGTTTATTGGGTCGGATGTGAGTGGATGGACATGGATGGTTGGCCAGGATGGACTTGTGTAGCCTGCACATGAAGCATAGTTGTGGCAGCTGTAGAGGACAGCTCGATTTGTCTGATGTTCTTGCAGCTACAGGCACTGCAGGAGATGCTCTGAATGCAACTCACAGTTACTAAGGGCCAACAGTTGCCCAGTCTTGTCGTCCGTCCTCCTCCGTGGCTTCCAGGCAGAAGGGTGTTGGCTCGCTGTGTCCTTTCACTCACCTCTCCTTGCTCTGCTTCCTCTTCCAGGTGCTGTATCATGCCCAGATAGGACCCTGCCAGTGTTAATAAACATCTCAAGAGGACCACTCCGAGGGGCTGAGCTCAGGTGGTTCCTCTGCTTTCTCCAGCAACTGGGCAAAGGAGAAGACCTGGAAGAGCCTCACCCTGGTGGTGTCCAGCCACAGCCCCCAGCGCTCATAGGGATGGATTCCAAAGGCAACGTCCGAAGCGGAAACAAACCTGATGCCAAGGCCCCCAGCTCTGGAAAGGCAGAAAAGCCCAATCCCGGCCCCACCACAAATGCAGACAAGAAGGAGACCCCCAAGGAGCAGCCAGCTCCTGCCACTGCCACCTCTGCCACCAAGAAGACGGGAGGCGACGCTGCCGTCGTGAACAACCACAGCAACCTGAAACCCAGCCCCGCCGCCACCGAGACGCAAGAGGCCACCGGCCAGTGCCCTGACTCTGACCACAAGGGAGACAGCTCGGAGGAGTCCCCAGGCAGCATCTTCGACAACATGAAGCCCTTGATCATCGTGGGAGGAGTGGCGGTGGCTGCGCTGGCCGTGATTGTGGGAGTTGCATTCCTAGCCCGGAAAAAATGAAGACCAAGACGGGGAGGGTGAGGGATGAGAAAACCCAGCCCGGCTGTACAGCTCCTTTTGAGACAAATGCATGCAGAGCAATTCTATACTCATCTGTATCTATAGAGAGAGCGAGCTAGATAGGTCAACAACCAACTGCAACTCCAAGGGTCTTGTTCAAGACAGTGCCGGTTTGACCCAGTGTGGGTAACTCCATGCACTTGGTGTGTTTGTTCATGTAATATATCTTGGCTTATACCACCGTGGATAGATGACAGCTTCTCCTGACTGGTGTCAATGACGGTGTCCCCTCCCCTCCCCTGCTGTTTTCCCCTGGAGACTCCCCACCTCCCTCCCCCCCCCGCCCCCACAGTCCCCTGTTTTCAAGTCCAAAGTGTTCTATGTCCCATTCAGAGTCCCCCTCCTTTCCTGCTTTGTGTTTCGGGTTCTGTTTGGTTTGAAGTTGGGTTGTGGTGAAGGTGATGTAAGGGGGAGATGGAGCTTTGTGTTAAGACTCAGCTTGCCCATCGTTGTGTGTTGGGCTGTACTCAGCACCCTCTGGGCAGCAGGAGGCAAAAGGCAGCTCCTCGACCCAAACAGCAAAGTGTGATCTCTGATCAGTGTCTTGTGTACCTGCTGCTCATCAGCCCACCCCGACAAACCCAACTGGAAAGGGCCCCAGAGCAAATGGGCAGGCTGCAGCACGCTAGGGCTGAGCATGCAACCTGGGACATCACATCCAGAAGAAATTCCTTACAGTGAGGGTGGTGAAACACTGGGAACAGGTTGCCCTGGGAAGCTGTGGATGCCTCCTCCCTGGGGGTGTTCAAGGCCAGGTTGGATGTGGCCTTGAGCAACCTGGGCTAGTGGGAGGTGTCCCTGCCCATGGCGGGGAGGTTGGAAGAAGATGATCTTTAAGGTCCCCTCCCACACAAGCCATTCAGTGATTCTATGAAGCCATTTCTCTGGCTGAGTTGCCACCTTGGGAGGTGAGCAGAGAGGCTGTGTTGTGACCAACAGCAGATAGAAGCAGCAGCACATGGGGGTAGCTGGAGAAGTCCTGTGCAGAGCTCAGGCAGCAGCTGCCATCTGCTTGGTTTCTTGCACGTTGGCAGCCCTCAGGATCCCATGGCTTGCTGAGGTCATATTGAGGGTGTCTGGGGATAGAAAGGCTTTGTTTTGGATCTAGTATTTCCTGAAGTTAGGCTGGGCTTTGCAGGGTGCTGTGGTCTCAGCCCATATGTCTTCAAGGTCAGCTGGACTCTTTATGTCCATTTCTTTGGGCTGTGCATCAGGCTTTCATCTGATTCATTTGATTCCCCCCTCCCTGCACTGAAGGCTGTGACCTCTGGGTACCTGAGGAAGTGGAGAAAAAGGGAGATGTGAGCTGATTTTAGGGGCAGAGAGGATCTAGGACCTCATGAGAGTGACACTGACCTGCTTCATACCAGGGAAGCCCTGTTCAAGGGGAGTCTGTCTTGTGGTAGGTTCTTACCTTCCTTCTGTGACAAGTAACAGGAATTTGTGACTTCTCCAAGCTTTGGAAATGGAAACAAATTCCCAGTCCCCAGGAACAGGTTGGTTTCACTGCTGAGTACCTGGGCTCTGAAGCCAGATTTTGTGAGGGAGAGGAAGCAGGCAAGAGAGAGGGCATTTGGTGCATTGGTTGGTGATGTTCTCCTAACACAAGAAATGGGCAGATCTTGCTGTGGAAAGATTCCATTAGGCCACCCTTGCTGCAGTGTTACTACCAAAGAAAACCCAAGGCCACCCCTGCTGCTGTGTTACTACCAAATAAACTCCCCCAAAAAAGCTTGCAAAAAGGACCTTACATTTTAGGGGTTTAATTGGGTCAGAGACTAGCTGAGGTCAGAGCCACAGAGACTCCAGAGCTCAGCAGCAGTTGCAGCCTGCAGGCAGGGCTTTGGGAGCGATGATTAGCAAGAGGTGGTGAAAAAGCGAAGTTGCAGTTGGATGTATAGATCTGGTGGCTGCAGGGCCAGAGGAAGGTCTTTTCTCTGTGTTCCTCTTCCTTTGCAGTTATCAGCTTCTAGCAAGACCACTGGGCAGCATGGTGGCCATGCAGAACCTCATGGGGCAATTCTCTTGGCTCCACATCTCCCTGATTTACCTCCAGAGTTGGTCTGCCCACCTTCCCCAAACAAAGCCTGGCCAGTGAGCTTTGCCATCCTCTTCCCCCCAAGGCTCATAGAACATCCCCAGAGGTGCACAGCCCCTGAGAGTATCAGATGGTGTCTTCTGAGGGATAACCTGCTGCATGCAGCTGATGTGTGATGTCTGTCTCTACCCCTACAGAGACAGGCAGGGGCATACTGGTTTTTGGAAGGAGTGCTGCAGCCTTGGGTGAGATGCTGGTGGCTTAAAGCAGCCTTTGAATGTGATGTGGACAATGTCTCCTGATAGAAGTGTGTCACAGTCTGGAGAACTTCTTTGGTTTGAAGCAGTAGAGTCTGTGGTGGAGTGTTCCTGTAATGCCACCTTTGTCTGGAGAACTGCTTTTCCCTCAGCCTGTTTTGCAGATGTTCAGAGGTTATTTCAGGGGGGAATGGCAGAGTAAAGAACAGGAAAGGAAGAGGAAAGGTGTTTGGAGAGCAGAGATGTGAGAGAACAGAGCTGTGGAGCAGCCGCAGCATGGCTCCCTTGCAGTGACAGCAGCAGTGTTTGCGAGAGGATGTGGTGAGGCTGATGTGTCTACATAAAAGTTCTGGGAGGGCTGCAGAGCCCCCAGACCCTAGACACATCTTCTTGCCATCCTGGGGTGAGAGCAGGTCCCCCTGAAACCGAGTGTTCTGGTGTCCCACAGGAGAAATTTGGATGCTCAAGCCAGAAAAACTGCAGTGGGATCCTGCCAGGAACCTGATCTCCAGGACTGGGTGGCCTTTGCCCACTGGGTGCAGAGCAACATGTCCAAGCTACTGGGGTTTGGATGTGGGGATGGCTGTTCCTGGGCTCCTCTTCCCTCAGATCTCTGAGGCACAAAGCTCTTGGCTGCGGGGCAATGTTGCTCCTGCGGGAGGGAAGTTGGTCACTGCTGCTGTGATTCCTGTTTGGACAAAGCAGGGTGGTGATTTTTAGGCAGTGACTTCTGTTTGCAATTGGGAAAGCCATCTCCAACAGGTGCTGCAAGAGTCCTGTCTACTCCCTCCTCTCAGCCCTGCCATATGATAAGCTTTCTTACAGAGATGGCATCTGTCTGCTCTGTCCTGAGCAGCACAGGTACAGGGGGAGGAAAAAAGCACTTGCTTCGCCTGACTCTCCTGCTTTACTTTCTGCAAGTGTTTTTATTTCCTTGACTTAACCTCTGGCAACAGAAGAGGAGAAAACCAGTTCACAGCCAACCATTTCTGCCCACCTCCAAAGCCTTCCTGCCCTTCCAGCACTCTAAACCCAGTAATTCCATCCGGGAACATGCCACAGAGAAGGTGATGGGACTGCAGCTCCTCAGCTGGGTATGTTACCGTGATGAGCAACAGTGTGCCCTATCCATAAGGGGTGTTCCACCTGCTGTGATCACTAAATGTTGGTGTCTGCTGTCCAGATTTCCTACTTGGAACCCACCTCTTGGGCAGTTTGGTTTGGAAAACACTTTGTGTGTGTGTGTGTGTTTGCACCACCCTGCCTTGCCAGTTCTTCTGCATACGTACTTAGGTGTTTGTATTCCTGCGGTCTGGGGAGGAAAGACCAAGCCAACCCAGAGAAGACCTTTCATTTATCCCCCTGCATTCACACACAAAGTGTCCTGTGATGTCTTTTTTGTTTGTTTGGGGTTGTTTCTTTTGTTTGGTTGGTTGGTTTTTTGGGTGCCACCCCCATCATGCTACGCACCACCTCAATTCCCAGCTCCTTCTCAGTGCAAAGAAGGTATGGCCAGCAAACTGCTGGGTAAACTGCAGCACAGGAAGTTCCACCTCAACATGAGGAAGAGCTTCTTTACTGTAAGGGTCATGGAGCACTGGAACAGGCTCCCCAGAGAGGTTGTGGGGTCTCCTCCTCTGAAGACTTTCCAATCCTGTCTGGATGCTTTCCTGTGCGACCTGCACTAGATTCTGTGGTCCTGCTCTGGCAGGGTTGTTGGCTTCCATCTATGGAGGTCCCTTCCAACCCCTAACATCCTGTGATCGTGTAATGTGTGGTGTGCCCCTTGTGCTAGAAGCTCAAAGTTACTGTTCCCCCCCCACCTAGATTAGTCATGTGGGCTACTTGCTTTAAAATCAGGCACTTCTAGGCTCTGCTGGGCTGTGTGGTAGTAGCTTTTCCAAGTGTGGGTCTAGTGTTGAGTCAGGTAGCTCAAGTGTAGATGCCACACCATCCTGACATGCCAATGCCATCCTCTTAGCAAACACCTCCTGTTCTGCCTTAATGTGCCAGGCTGTGCAGCGGTTTCATTGGGAGGGAACAACAAGCAACGACAAACAAAGAGCTGTCCCAGCGAGAAGTAGGCTGAGAAAGGGCAAAATTCTCCTCTCTGGGAGCGGAGGTGAGATTGGAACCAAATTTTGTGGAAGGAGAAGGCATTAACTGACTGACCTCGCTGTGCTAAATAAATAGTTGTCTTTTCTCCTACTGAGCACACGCTGCTACTTGCCTGATGTTATTCTTTGTGTGGTGTTTGTGCTATGAAGTCCTCCTAGTGCTGACTCCGTGGGGAGAATGAAGTCCTCTTAGCGCTGTCTCCGTGGGGAGAACGGAGTCATAGAATCACAGAATGGTTGGAGTTGGAAGGGATCTCTGGAGATCATCAAGTCCAAGCCCCTGGCCACCTAGAGCAGGTTGTAATCCTCCTAGTGCTGTCTCCAGGGGGAGAATGAAAGTGTGGGCATGGCATTTTGGGATGTAGTTTAACAGCCATGGTAGTCTTAGGTTGGTGGTTGGACTCTGATGATCTTAGAGGGCTTTTCTAACCTAAACAACTCTGATTCTATGAACTAAATGCTTCAGACCAGTCCAGTTCTGTGCTTGGGACTGGAAGAGATCTAGATTGCTAGTTTACTCTTTTGATAAAGCCTTTGAAACATAAATTTACCAAACTTGCTTTGAGATGTTGTAGCTTAGCCCTAAAACTCTAGAGTCAGTCTCTGAACCCCATCTCAACCTGGTTTTAAGGAGCTGTAAGTTTCAGTCAAATGTAAAGATGTCATTATGCAAACTCAGGTGACTTAGTAGAAGGTCTTTGCTGCTTCTAGCTGGAAAAAGGATGAACTGGGTGATACTTCTGCTTCTTACTGGTTGGACATGATGACCTCGAAGGTCTTTTTCAACCAAAATGATACTCTCGTTCCTGCAGAGAGGTTGTGGAGTCTTCTTCTCTGGAGAGATTCCAAAGCCACCTGGCCATTGTGATCCTGGGCAAGCTGCTGTGGGTGCCCCTGCTTGAGCAGGGTAGGTTGGACTGGATGAACCTCCAGAGGTCCCTCCCAACCCTCACTATGCTGGGATTCTGAGCTGCTTCTTTCTACTGATTTACTATGCTATGGATAAGCCCCATCAAGCCAAACTCTTCTGCAAGAAGATGCAAAGAAATCTGGAAGCCAATGGATAATATAGCAGCACTTCCAGGAAAGTAAAAAGACACTCTTGAAGGTGCTGTTCCCCTCTTGGGCTCATGCTTGAAGCAGCTGCTTACCCTGAAGCATTAATAGTTCCTTTATTGGTCAATTTGTCTCTGCTAAAGCAAAGCTTAGTGAAAATAAGAGGAATTTTCCCCTCTGCCATGCTCTGTTCAGGCCTTTGAGATCTTAATGGCAGCAGGGATAGGATTGCAGGTCATCATGAAATCATCTCAGAACTAACAGAAATATTCCTTAGTCCTTCTGCTGAGCACAAGGAAAGTCTTCTCTGGTATCAGCTGAGGCAGCCAGGCTTAGAGCCACAGCAGTTTGTGGATAAACAGCAGCAGTGAGACTTAAAAAAATGAAATCCTAGAGTTGATGGGAGATGATTTCTGCTTTAGAAAATCCCTTTCCTCTCTCAAAAATGCCACTTGTGATTTAGAAATGGCTGGAGCAAGTGCTTCTGCAGTCCTCCAATTCCTGCAGCACCAAAAACACAGGCAGAGAGGAGAGCTTCTCAAGTACTCAAGAAGCTGAAGCCAATGACCTGTGCTCCTGCTGGCCCTGAAGATCCAGCTCCTGCACAGGGACTTGCTCATGCATAGGGTAGCTCACACTCACCCATGTTAGCTGCAGGGTTGAGGACAGAGGACTGCAAAGATTTTTTTCCAGTTGAAAAGGAGGAGGTTACCACCTGATGCAGGACCTGATGGGCCTTGAAACCTCTTGATTCTGCTAACAAGGCGATGGCCAAGACCTCTGAGTTGTGTGGTGGATCAGAGCCAGGGTTTGGCTCTACCTTGTGCCGTGGTTCTGATGGCTGCTGTGGACAAGGGCTTTGTTTGGCTTGGGCACTCCTGCTCTTTGCTCTTTGATGCTCTTTACTTCAAACTAAATACTGCTCTTTGATGCTCTCTTCTTCAAATGAGATCCTTTTTAATATATGTTTTTGTGCTGAGAAGTATAAATTTGGTTAAACAGTAGTTGGGACAATGCATTGCCCTTGGTCCTGTTCTCTCCTTCGGACACACTCAGCTTGAAATTCCTGGATGTTTCCATTCTTTCTTCCCCACCCCCCTCCACATCTCTTGATGCAAAACCTTCAAGAAGAGAGTTAGAGGTTCTTTCTGTCTGTGCCTGATGATTCTACAGCACCAAAAAGAAGAGGAATCTTGAGTCACCTCTGCAGCACTAAAGACCTGCGTTGTATCTCTCTGGGCTTGCCACAGCAGCTCCAAGCAGTCAATTTCTGGGGCAATTTGCTAAGACTAAGGATGCCATGGAATCTGATCACACTAAAAATAAGAAATAATCCAACCCAAACCAACCAGCAAGGGAATAATTTGGCTTTTCCTAAGTTTTGAGCAGCCCTGGTGCCTTTTCCTGAGTCGCTGGTTAGGACCATTCCAATTCAAAGGTGCAATCTCAACACCCCCACACCCGCCCCCGGTAAAACCAACCTCTTCCAGTGGTAGGTGCAGGTTGTTTAACTACTTGTGGAGGAACTAACCTTGTTGAAGGGAACTCGAAGGTCAGGTTACAGGGGATTTAATTTGATTTTGATTTTTTTGGTTTGCTTGGATTCTGTTACTTTTCCAGGGACCGATCCCAAGCTCCTCAGAAGGTGGAGGGAAAGCTCAGCGACTGGTAGCATTTGATACTGAGAGCCACAAAGACCTTTTTCACTTGGTGGGGTTTGGAGTCAGCCCCTGAAGGTATTTTCTGACTGATAAGGAATTTGCAGAGCGACACTTTGGTTTTTCCTCCCCTCTACAACCAGACCTGCTTGTCACTTACACCTATTTAAGTGTGTTCACTTACACCTATTTAAGTGTGTTTCAAGTACAGGTTTGGCTGTTTGGTTTTTGTGTTTTGGGATGATTTTTTTTTTGGGGAGGGGGGGTGGTGGGGTGGTGGTTTCCTCCTTCTTTTGCTTTCAGGGCCAATAAATGCTGCTAAGACACATTTCTGGAGGGAAATGGACACCTACCTTACACAAAGCTATCAATTTCTCAACCTTGTTGAATTTCTAACCTTGTCTATGCTTCTATGGACACTTTGTATGGGCTGCAGCTCAAATCCTAAAATAGTCAAGAAGGGGTTTGGTTTTTGTTTTTTCCTTTCCCATATAAGTATTCTCTTTCCTTTTGACTTAAAACAAAACAAACAAAGCGTATAAATGCAATAATGCAGGTAGACTAGAAATACTAGATTGAAAAACCTAAAGTAGTTTAGCTTGTCCCATTTGTGACTGACAGTGTTGTCTGACACCCAACGCTGTGTCCCTGCCCATTTTTCCAGGCTTTCTCCGTAGCTGAATCTAGTATTAGCTTTGAAAACCCATTGTGTGAGTGGGTGGGTGGGTGGATGGGTTGGAAACGTGTGGCTCTCTTACACACTGTATGTTCCTCACATCAGAAGCTGTATGGCCACTTCCATATGCTGTGAAACTGTAAATGATTGCCCAAAATACACCTGTAACTCTTACCAGGATTGTGAGAAATAAACTATATCTAGAGGTCTATATATACACAGAGGCATCTTCTATACTTCCTCCTGGGAGCATCTCTGTATGTGTGTGTGTGTGTGGTGGGGGGAGAGTGGAAATGGCTCTTCTCCCTCTCGCTCCTTGCTGGTGTGTGTGTGGTGGGGGGAGAGTGGAAATGGCTCTTCTCCCTCTCACTCCTTGCTGGTGTCTGTGTCTCCTGCAGGCTCAGTGTTTGCCAGGATTGCTGACCCCAGAGAGAACGCTATGAAAAGGCAATTTCTGCCCCAGAATGAGATCTGAGCCTGTCCAAGGAGAGTGACCTTCAAGGGTTTCTTCCAACCTGATGCATTCTATGGTTATTGTTATCTCCACGCAGGAAATGAGATTGTCACCATCACAAAGATGGCCTGCAGATGGTCTCCCCCATGTGAGGGGCCTGGAGCAGCTCTGTGAGGAGCAAAGGCTGAGAGCCCTGGGGCTGTTGATCCTGCAGAAGAGCAGCCCCAGGGGGCATCTGCTCAGTGCTCAGCAACAGCTAAAGGAGCTGTGGGGGGCAAGAGGCTGGGGCCAGACTCTTGTCAGTGGTGTCGAGGGACAGGATAAGGGGCAGAGGGCATGAATCCAGCAGGTTCCACATGAAGATGAGGAGAAACTTGTTTGGTGTGAGGGTGATGGAGGCCTGGAGCAGGCTGCTCAGAGAAGTTGTGGTGTTTCCTTCTGTGGAGAGCTTCCAAACCTCCCTGGCCATTGTGCTGCTGGGCAAGCTGCTATGGGTGCCCTGCTTGAGCAAGAGGCTTGCAGTGGATGATATCCAGAGGTCCTTTCCAGCCCCACCATCCTGTGTGATTCTGTGAGCAGAACAATTAAGGATTTATCCAAAGCTACAGAGGCAACTCCTTGTGATCCAAACAATCCCCTGTCCTTCAGGCTGTAGCTGTTTGCTGTGACCTCTCCCCTGCTCCCATTTGCTTGGTTTTGGCATTAAGTTGGCCTGGGAACATCTGCCTCTCTTCACAAGCAGTCAACCATCCCATGAGCACCTGGCTGACGTCCATGTGGCCCCCTGAGCATAAGCAAGAGGCAGGGATTCCTCTGACCTGTGAGAGGGGAGGGGGGTTCTGGCAGCACACATCACTGCAAGCAATGTCCCATTACATTAGAAGGTCTCACAGAAGTCTGAAGCCTTTTGGAAATGAATGTCATAAGAAGTGAGAAGATAAATGTTGTAACCCCTCGAGGTCAGGGAAAAGAGGCAGCCCAGTCTTTAGCTACAAAATAATTAACTATCTGAGTTTTCAGTTGCAGAAACCCAAGTTTTGGCTTGCTTAATGTTCATAAGAGCTGATGAGCAAATAAATTCTTTTTTTCAGGCTAAAGTCTGAGAAGCTGAGACCTCAACTCTGCCTCCCAGGCAGAATGTGTGAAGGAGCACATACATTGGGATAGGGAGGAATGGATGAGCTGGATGAGTGGAGAAGGCAATGGCCCTGTCCAGGTGGTGAGAGAGCTGCTTAAAGGAGTTGCAGCTCTTCTTCAGCTCCTAGGCTGGAGAAACCATCTCTCTTCTCTGGAGAGCCTGGCCCATCCCTATGAGGAGAGGCTGAGGGAGCTGGGGTTGTTTAGCCTGGAGAAGAGGAGGCTCAGGGCAAACCTCATTGCTGTCTACAACTACCTGAAGGGAGGCTGTAGCCAGGTGGGGTTGGTCTCTTCTGCCAGACAACCAGCAACAGGACAAGGGGACACAGCCTCAAGTTGTGCCGGGGGAGGTCTAGGCTGGATGTGAGGAGGAAGTTGTTGGCAGAGAGAGTGATTGGCATTGGAATGGGCTGCCCAGGGAGGTGGTGGCGTCACTGTCCCTGGGGGTGTTTAGGAAAAGACTGGATGAGGCCAGTCTATGGCCATGGTCTACTTGACTGGATAGGGCTGGATGCTAGGTTGGGCTGGATGATCTTGGAGGTCTCTTCCAACCTGGTTGATTCTATGGTTCTTAACAGAAGTGCAGCTGTGACCGGGAGGCGAGCAAGGCTGCTGCCACTTGGCAGCTCTCCCTTAACTTAGGATCACACTGTCCTTCCGAGCTCAAGATGGAACAGTGCTAGGGAACGGGAAGGAATCTGACCCTCCTGTCTCCTCCCAACCAAAATCCTGCCTCTTTTCTCACTGACAAGGATGGCAGAGGCACAGTTGTGGCGCCAGCAGAGAGAGTCAAGCTAGGAAGCAGCTCTTCCACTCATCCATTCTTTCATTTCCTTCTTTCTTTCCCTCCATATATTTATATTCTTATAGAAGTTTTAAAAGTACACAAAAGCAGAGGCTATGTTCACAATTGCCTTTACCTATGTGTTGCTTTCCCCTGCTCCCTTCTACTCCAGTTGTCCTTCAGCCACAGCAAGAGGCACAGTGCCAAATCACTGCCCTTTAACCGAGAAAAGCAGCAATTACCTTTTAACCAGACCAGATATGAAGGGGAAACACTTCTTTTTTTTTTTTCCACCTTAAATCACTGTCAAATCCTCTAATACTTTGTATTTTGGGCAGGATGGAAGAGATGGGTTAGGATTTGAGGCAGCAGTGTTATTTCTGCCCTTGGATTAAGAAGAAAAGCACTGGATTCGCCAGCACGGAGTAAGGATAAATGTGATGCTCTATGACACAAAGGCTTAGGCTGCTGGATTGGCATTAAGTCCCCCAGCTGAAATGAGTAGAGGAAGAGACATTCTGGGGTTGTGCTGGGTTTTAAAAATCGTCTTGTGGTAGCTCAGCTTTAGAAAAGCAAAAGGAACTATGTGGAAGGAGGTTGGAGTGAGGTGGAAGTTGGTGTCTTCTCCCTTAGGATCAGGAGATAGAATGAGTGGAAATGGCCTGAAATTGTGCCAGGGAAGGTTTAGGTTGGACATTAGGAAAAAAATCTCTTTGTTGCAAGAGTGGTCAGGCACTGGAACAGGTTCCCCAGGGAGGTGGTGGAGTCACCATCCCTGGAGGTGCTGAAGAAACATGTGGACACGGCATCTGGGGACATGGTTTAGTGATCATGGTGGTGTTGGGTCAGCAGTTGGACTGGGTGATTTGAGAGGTCTTTTCCAACCCAAACGATTTTATGAACACCCTGGTGTCTCTGTGGTTAGCCAACTATGGCTTTGGGACACAGCTCTGGAGAGAAAAGACGACTGGTGGACAGAGATGAAGGGGTGGGCAGGCACTGGTGGGCAAAGAGATGAAGGAATGGGCAGGCACTGGTGGGCAGAGAGATGAAGGGGTGGGCAGGCACGGGTGGCAGAGAGCTGAAGGGACAGAGAAGCCTTGGCATGAGCTCCATTTCCAACGGGCAGCCAGGTGCTCTCAACTAAATACCACCACTCCGGGCAGAAGGGCAGCGTCTCCCTTTTCTGCTTTACGATGGCATTGTTTCTTCGCAGCACATCCGCCAAGAGACAAACCCGTTCAGCTGCCAGAGGCGGGAAAGGCAGGCGCAGAAGCCGAAAGAGGCTCCCTCTGCTGAGCCCCGGCACCTGCCGAGCTTGCGCGGTGCCGCTGAGGGCTTCACTGCGCCCCCACCGCGGCCGCCCCCTCCCTCCGCCCCGCCCTCGGCTCCGCCCCGGGGCCGCCCCCGTCGCTCTGCGCGTGCGCGGCCCTCAGCCTGCTGCCGCCGCCGCTGGCTCTGCTCCGGCCGCCGCCCGCTTCCGGCTCATGCCCGCCGCAGCCATGTCGGAGCGGCTGGGCAAGCCCAGCTGCCTCATCGTCGCCAGCGCAGCTACTGCGGGTGAGGCGTTTTACAGCGGGAAGCTTCCGACCTACCGGGTCCCGCTCCCCGGTCCTCCCCTGCCCCGGGATGTGAGCCGCGGCCTACCGTGCCCTTTGAATGCGTCTCCGTGTTCTGCCGCTGTCCTGGGCTGCGTTCCCGGCGGCTGCCTGCACCACAGCTGTGCCCTGCGTTCTGCGTCTCCTCCGTGGGAGACACCCGATGCTAGCACCGTGCGGTTGGAAGGGAGCTCTGCAGTCACCCAGCCCAGGCTCCTTGCTCAAGCAGGGCACCCACAGCAGCTTGCTCAGCAGCACAATGCTATGGGGGGTTGGAAGCTCTCCACAGAAGAAGACTCCTTTTTGGGCAGCCTGCTCCAGGCCTCCAGCACCCTCACACCAAACAAGTTTCTCCTCAGCTTCAGTTGCAACTTCCTGCCTTCCACTTTGTGCCCTCTGTCCATGGGCACCGCTGACGAGTCTGGCCCCAGCCTCTTACCCCCCACAGCTCCTGTAGCTGTTGCTGAGCACTGAGCAGATGCCCTCTGGGGCTGCTCTTCTGCAGGTTCAACAGCCCCACGGCTCTCAGCCTTTGCTCCTCACAAAGATGCTCTAGGCCCCTCAGCACCTTCAGAGCCTCCATTGGACTTTCTCCAGCACTTCCCAGTCCCACTTGAACTGCAGAGCCCAGAACTGGACCCAGTGGCCTGACTGGGGCAGAGCAGATGGGGAGGAGAACTTCCGTTGACCTACTGGGCACACTTCCTTACGCCCCCAGGGGACCATTTGCCCTCTTGGCCACTAGATATGTGCTAGATGCAATAAGATAACGTGGCTGGGATTAAAACCTTGCTGTTTTTTTTCTTTAAGTCGCTGTCTCTTTTTTTTTCAGGTGTGTCAGCCCAGTCCTTCCTTCACTGCTTCACACTGACCAGCTCTGCTTTTAACCTGCAGGTTGCAACTCCTGGGGTGAGTAAAACTGATGATTTCAGTCTGACATGCTGATGCCTCCATTGACGAGAGAAATTGATACTTAACTTTTTTTTGGAGACCTGTTTTATTGGCTTTGCAGATTAATGGACTTTTAAATTTCCTTAACGTTGAATTCAGACGTTGAAATAATCTTCCCAAGGGAAGTAGTGGATTCCTCTCCATTGGACAGTTTTAAGACTCTACTTAGCAGGGTTCTGGGCCACCTCATTTTGACTTCACAGGGTGCTGGAGCAGATGATTGTTGGGGTCCCTTCCAACCTGCCATTCTGTGTTTCTGTGAAATGAATTCATGTTGCTCCTTGTAGTAGGTTCTGAACTTCTATGTCCAGTGACTGTTACCTGCAGAGAGTGGGAGGGGAGCTATGGCAGAAGAATGGAACACTTCAGGCTTTTGAGAGCTGAAGTCTGTGAGAATCCTGCATGGTTACACCTGAAGAAATACAGTGGGAAAAATGGAAAACTTCAGGCTTTTGAGAGCTGAAGTCTGTGAGAATCCTGCGTGGTTACACCTAAAGAAAGGCAGTGGGAAAAATGGAAAACTTCAGGCTTTTGAGAGCTGAAGTCTATGAGAATCCTGCGTGGTTACACCTAAAGAAAGGCAGTGGGAAAAATGGAAAACTTCAGGCTTTTGAGAGCTGAAGTCTGTGAGAATCCTGCGTGGTTACACCTGAAGAAATACAGTGGGTGCCTGCAGTGCTTCTAACTAACCACAGGCTTTGAACCATCTTTTCCTTAGGGAAAACCAATCGATTTTGTGGATGTGAACGAGAGCAACACGCGCTGGATCCAGGACTTCCGCATGAAATCCTATGCCAGCCCTGCCAAGCTGGAGTCCATTGATGGTAAGGGCTTTGCTGTTGGCCACTCTCGTCACCTCTACTGGTGGCCTTCCTTTCTTTTAGGTCTTTAGGGAAGAACAACACAGAAGAGGCATTGACCTGGTGTTTTTAGGGGAAGCCTGGGAAGTTGCTACTCTTTTTATTTAAGAGGAATTCCTACAACAGCTGCTGCTGGGTTTTGTTTTTTTTTTTAATTTCAGAGGAAATTCTGGCAACTACAGTTGCTGATTATTCTTCTTATTTAAGAGCAATGCCCATAACTACAGTTGCTGTTTTTCTATTTAAGAGGAATTTCTGGCAACTTCAGTGGCTATTTTTTTATTGAAGAGGAAGCCCTGGTAACTGCAGATGTTATTTATTTGTCTTGAATTACATATATATATAATTTTGAAAGCTCAGCACTGGTCAGGCCACACCTTGAGTCCTGTGTCAAGCACTGGGCTCCTCAATTCAAGAGAAATGTTGAGATAGTGGAACATGTTCAGAGAAGGGTGACAACACAGAGGGGCCTGGAACAGAACCCTTTGAGGAAAGGCTGAAGGAGCTGGGGTTGTTTATCCTGCAGAAGAGGAGGCTCAGGGGTGACCTCATTGCTGTCTACGACAACCTGAAGGGAGGCTGTAGCCAGGTGGGGTTGGGCTCTTCTCTCAGGCAACCAACAACAGAACAAGGGGCCAGAGTCTCAAGTTGTGCTGAGGGAGGTCTAGGTTGGGTGTTAGGAGGAAATTGTTGGCAAAGAGAGTGATTGGCATTGGAATGGGCTGCCCAGGGAGGTGGTGGAGTTGTTGTCTCTGGAGGTGTTAAAGAAAAGCCTGGATGAGGCACTTAGTGCCATGGTCTGGTTGACTGGATAGAGCTGGGTGCTAGGTTGGACTGGCTGAGCTTGGACATCTCTTCCAACCTGGTTGATTCTATGAATTATATATGTATTCTATCACACTATATATGCACACTCTGCATTGTGTTTGGGGTTGTTTTTCTTGTTAAATACTTTACCAAAGCAGAAGCTTTAGCAGACTGCAGTTTTAAGCTTTGCCTGGGTAAGAATATCTCATTAAATATATACATCTATGTTCTTCGTCCTAAAAAGATCCTTTTTCTCTACTGCACATAGAGCTCTTAGGTTTCTTCACTCAATTTTTTTCTGTGCCTCACATTTTTTTTTTGTTTGGCCTTTTTTTTTGATGTTGGTTGGTTTTATTTTGTTATCATTCTGTGCCCCATGGGGCATGAGCTGGAGGCAGCGTTGGGTGCCCCACAGGGTTTTCTCCACACACTCACATGAGTTTCTTTAGTTCGTTCAGTTTATGCAGGTTTTGACAGACTGAAGTGGTACTGTCTTGGTTTTGTCAGCTCTGAAGTGGGTTCATGGTCAGGCTGTTTGGTTTGTAACTTCTTTTACAATGAGCTTCTCCTTTTTTTGCCTTCCTAGGTGCCAGATACCACGCACTGCTGATTCCAAACTGCCCTGGGGCTATGACTGATCTTGCAAACAGTGGGTACCTGGCAAAGATCCTGCAGCATTTCAGCACTGAAAACAGTAGGTGAACATCTTTAGATGTTTGAAGAAATAAAATAGTACTAAGAATTATAAAATTATTTGGGATGGGAGAGACCTCTAAGATAAACTACTCCAAATGTCAACTTAAGACCACTGTAGCCATTAAACCATGTCCACAAGTGCCATGTGCACACATTTCTTGAACATCTCCAGGAATGGTAACTCCACGGCTGCCCTGGGCAGCCTGTTCCAATGTCTGACCACTCTTTCAGTGAAGAAATAATTTTTCCTCCTGTCCAACCTCAACCTCTCCTAGCACAATTTCAGGCCATTTCCCCTCATTCCATCACCTGATACTATTCATAGAATCCACCAGGTTGGAAGAGACCTCCAAGCTCATCCAGTCCAACCTAGCACCCAGCTCTATCCAGTCAACCAGACCGTGGCACTAAATGCCCCATCCAGGTTTTTCTTGAACACCTCCAAGGATGGCGACTCCACCACCTCCCTGGGCAGCCCATTCCAATGCCAATCACTCTCTCTTGAAGAACTTCCTCCTAACATCCAGCCTAGACCTCCCCTGGCACAATTTGAAACTGTGTCTATTGCCAATTACCTGAGAGAAGAGACCAACCCCCACCTGGCTACAGCCTCCTTTCAGGTAGTTGTAGACAGCAATGAGGTCTGCCCTGAGCTGCCTCCTCTCCAGGCTAAACAACCCCAACTCCTTCAGCCTCTCCTCATGGGGTTTGTGTTCCAGGCCTTTCACCAGCTTTGTCACCCTTCTCTGGACATGTTACTAGGGAGAAGATACCAAACCCACCTCACTCCCACCTCCTTTCAGGCCTCTTCTTCTGCAGGCTGAACAATGCCAGGTCCCTTGAACTTTGTGCTGCTCATGTGAGGCTGTTACCTTCCAGTGGCTTAACTGTGTTGTAGTTGCAAAGGACTCAGTCAGCAAGAGCTGTTTGAGTGAAGGTCACTTCCAGAGTATCCTCTTGTTGTAGTTACACAGAAAATATCTCAGTGGCTTTGCAGTGCTTGTAGGAGTGTTTTCTGCCTTACAGTGGTACAGAAGTTACTCTCTCCATGTCAGTAGGATTCCAGGTTCAGAGCCAGGTGTGGAATATATCATCATTAAGGCTGTAGTTGAAGACTCTTTACCACTTGAGTATGTGCTTTTCTCCTTGGTGCTCTCTGTGGAGTTAAGAGCTAGTAGCTCTTTACAAGACTGATCAATTCTTACTGTAGTATGTAGGGAAAATCTGACAGCTTGAGAAAGAATAAGCAGTTCAGTGTGATTTTAACTATAACACACACAGTCTCCTGAGCACTCCTCTGTGTTTTGTCTACTTGCAGATGCTGACAACTGATTTGCTTTTTCTCCAGAGCCCATCTGTGCAGTTGGCCATGGAGTAGCAGCTTTGTGTTGTGCCACCAACGAGGATAAATCCTGGGTGTTTCAAGGATACAGCCTGACAGGGGTAGGTGGAGGTTTCACCTAGCCTCTGCTGTTTGAGGTTTTTCTTGCTGGTTTTAGGTCATCTGAAATCTTCTGGTCTGATACCAGAACCTTCCTACAAATATAAGTGGTCAGGTTGGTACCTTTGGGTTGTGTGCAAAGATGTGTGGGGAGTTATAGGCAAGGGAAGCCTCATCCCTGAGTGTGTGCTTAGCTGTTGTATGGAGAGGGTTTTCCTCCTGCTTATTGATTCAAACTAAAGTTTACTGGACAAAATGCTGACAGTGACTCCTGCAGCTCAGGGTCATGGCATCATTTATCTTGGAAAAGCATTTTCAGATTGTGGAGTCCAATCCTAAACCCAGCACCACCAGGGCACCACCAAACCATGGCCCTCAGCACCACAGCTCCACAGCTTTGAAACCCCTCCAGGGATGGGGACTCCACCACTGCCCTGGGCAGCTGGGATCAGATTTTTGATGTCATCTTTTGTTTCACTTGAGTTTTCACTTTGCTCCCCACTGAAAATCCAGAGAAGCTGCTTGTGGTTGTTGGTTTTGTGCCTCATTTCTCTTTTGTTCCCTCCACAGAGTTGGGAGAACCATAGGATGAAAAAAAATAAGTTGCAAGGGGAAGTGTGTGGTGATTTTACTTCTGTTTTTTTTCCCCTGTAAAAAGCCTTAGAATTTAGTGCTGTTGGTTCTTTTTCAGCCCTCAGTGTATGAACTTGTAAGGCAGCCTAATTTTGCCAGTTTGTCCATTATTGTGGAAGACTTTGTGAAGGACTCTGGAGCTACCTTCAGTGGTATGTCATCCTTTTCTTGTCCAGGACTTTCATAGCTGTCCTTTTGGGAATGAATCACAGGATGTCAGGGGTTGGAAGGGACCCAAAGAGATCATTGTGTGCAACCCCCTTGCCAAAGCAGGACCATACAATCCAGCTCAGGTCACACAGGAACACATCCAGACAGGCCTTGAAAGTCCCTAGAGAAGGAGACTCCACAACCCCTCTGGGCAGCTCTGTGTGCTCTGTGACCCTTACAGTAAAGAAGTTCCCCCTTGTGTTGAGGTGCAACCTCCTGTGCTGCAGCTTCCATCCATTGCTCTTTGTCCCATCACAGGGAGCAGTGAGCAGAGCCTGTCCCCCAGCCTTCAGATACTTATAAACATTTATTAGATCCCCTCTCAGTCTTCTCTTCTGCAGACTAAACAGCCCCAGGTCCTTCAGCCTTTCCTCACCAGGCAGTGCTCCAGTCCCCTCATCATCCTTGTCACCCTCTGATGGAGACCTCCAGCAGATCCCTGTCCCTCTTGAATTGGGGAGCTCAAAACTGAACACAGTACTCAAGATGGGGTCTCACCAGGGCAGAGTAGAGGGGAAGGAGAACCTTGGATCTGCTAGAATATTTGTGTGCCACTTTGACCCATCTGAATAGAGCTCTGACAGGATTTCTCACCCTCTGTACCTGTTTTGGGAATATAATCAACTATCCTAGTGGATTAGAAACTGGAGTGTGTGCTCTCTGGGAGAGGTTAAGGTCTGGATTTTGGGACTGACAAAAGTCCCAAATTCAAGCAAGCTCTTTGTTACTTATAGCTAGAGGCACTAAACTGAGTGCTTTTGGTTGCTCTGATTAATTTGCTTTGACCATCAAGTATTTCACTTGTGGCTAAATCTGGTTTTGTTGTATTTTCTTGTTTCATTACCAGTAATTCCATTGATTATTAGTCAACATAGATGTGTTTTTTTTCTGGTTTCATTGCTAATGATTTCATGAGTTATTAGTCAGAATGTAGAAGCTTGGCTTTAAGGTTGGACCAGGTGGTCCTTGGGATCCTTTCTGACCTGGGATTCTGTCATTCTGTGAACTGCAAAATCTGAAGTTCTGTCTTTTGAGAGGAATTACGTCCATTAGAGCACAGAAATTTCTTTTCTCCCTCTGGATTAGTTCTGCATGTGCAGGCAAAAGTGGCCCTTTTCTCCCATGCCTGTTTCCTTCTGTCCACAGATCCCCTCTAACCCCCACAACGCTGGGATTTGGGGATGCTGTGGTTGTATTGCAAGGAATTACAACTTTAAAGTACATATTGGAGGTGAAAACCTCTTGATAAACACTTTATATCCACCTAGTGTTAACTCAATGAGTGGACCAGTCCTGCTGTGCTGTCAGAGAAGGACCTTCCCATGAAGCTGTTTCAGGATTAGGGGCTCAGTGTGGTCCATGCCTGGGTTATAGATCAGCCTGTCAGTCACCCAGCAAATCTCTCTGGTCAAAAGAGTTCTGTTTTGTGTTAGTTCTGTCAGATCTGTGACACTGACACTGAAGCAGTCTTGATTAACATGCTGCTCATTCTGTTTCTCCTGTGTTTAGCCAGCAGTCCTGATGCTGTGCATGTTGTGCTGGACAGGCACTTGGTGACAGGACAGAATGAGAATTCCACTCTTCCTGCTGTCCAGAATCTTCTCCTCCTTTGCAACATCAGGTAAGGAAATGTGGCACATAAGAACTGGGGATAGACCATGTTGATCATCCTTTAGTTTCAGGAATCCCAACGTGGTGGGGTTGGAAGGGACCTCTGCAGATCATCCAGTCCAAGCCCTCTGCTCAAGCAGGGGTACCCACAGCAGCACAATGGCTGTGGGGGGGCAGGTTTGGAAGCTCTCCACAAAAGGAAACTCCACAACCTCTTTGGGCAGCCTGTGCCAGGCCTTCAGCACTTTCATACCGAAAGAGTTTCTCCTCATCTTCATGTGGAATTTCCCAGCTTCCTGTTTGTGCCCTTTTGGCCATGAAAGCACATTTCTGGTTTATGGGCAACTAGTTGTCCACCAACACTGCCAGGTCCTTCTGTAAACAATAAAGAAGGTGAAATACACTGGGAAATGCAGGGCTGATGAAGTCAAATGTAGAACAGACTTCTCTGAACACCTCTGTTGAGAGGAGCATCTCTTGCATCAGCCTCTGTGGTTTGGCAGGTCAGTGTGTAGCCAGCTGTGATTTAGGATTCTGGGAATGAATTAATTTAATGCCTTTGGGAATGGCTGGGCTGTTTGGCATTCATGTCAGAGAGGAGAAGAACACAGAAATAACCACCAAAATCTTTTCTTGCTCAGGTGAATGTGTTGCAAGCTCTTTCCTGGCTGTGGACTAACAGGTGGTGTCATGTTTGGATGTGTTTGGTTCAGCAGGAAATGAAGGAGCAGGTCTCCTTGCAAGTGGGATGGATGAAGAGGCAGCAGGCTGAGTATCTCCTTGGCTGCTACTGGATCAATCATTCCCCTAAACCTCTGTCTTGGACTTGGGAAGAGACTGGCAGTGAAGTGGCAGTGGCAGATTTTGTGTGTGTGTGTAGTGGAGAAGGTTGCAAAGGAGAAACATTTGAAGAGTATCAGATTTGAGAAGAAGTTATGGGACCATTTCACAGTTTTGTTGCTACATTTTTTTTCCTCTCCTCTGTGGATCCTTAATTTATCCATGTGGGAATTGTCTTTAAGTTGATGCTACAAGTTCCTGCTCAAGGCTGATGTCCTAATTGTTAGTAACTGCTCCAAAGAGGGTATGGAACTCTGAAGCAGCTGCTGTTTGAGGTTTTGATGTTGGAAACCCCACCTAGAACTTCATTGAAATGCTGTTTGAGATGCATCCTCCCCTGACTTTCAGTGGCCCCAAGTTACTGACTGAACTCTGGATGTGTCTGGGATGCTTTGGATATACCTGGAATAGGATGGAAAATACTGAGCTCTGAATAAAGCAGAGCTGGTTGGTTGAAAGCAACCAGTTGGTGATGCTGTTGGCACAATGTGGCCTTGCTTTCTTCTTCACCTGACTGTGCTTCTGTTTAAAATGTTGGCTCAGCTGGTTTTACATGGTCTGACTGGCTTTCTGTGCTCCTCTGTGCTGCTGGTGTTAGGACCTTTGTTCTCATTGAAATGTTTGAAATACTTCTCTCTGGCCAGTACAGAGTGGTTGCCTCTTGCTGGAATTGTACAGAATCTCCCAATCCCAGCATGTTGTGGGTTGAAAGTGACTTCTGGAGGTCATCTGGTCCGACCCCCTGCTAAAGCAGCCTACCCGCAGCAGCTTGCCCAGGAGCACAATGGCTGGAGGGGGCTGAAAGCTCTCCACAGGAGATCTCCACAACTTCTCTGGGCAGCCTGCTGCAGGCCTTCAGCACCCTTACACCAAACAAGCTTCTCAGCTTCACATGCAACCTCCTGCACTCCACTTTGTGCCCTCTGCCCCTTGGCCTGGCCCTGGGCACCACTGACAAGAGTCTGGCCCCAGCCTCTTGCTCCCAACAGCTCCTTTAGCTGTTGCTGAGCACTGAGCAGATGCCATTTGAGTCTGCTCTTCTGCAGGCTAAACAGCCCCAGGGCTCTCAGCCTTTGCTCCTCACAGAGCTGCTCCAGGCCCCTCAGCATCTTCAGAGCCTCCGCTGGACCCTCTGCAATAGTTCTTAATCGCTCTTGAACTGGGGAGCCCAGAACTGGGACAGAGTAGAGGGGCAAGAAAACTTCCTTTGCCCTGCTGCCTACACTCTTCTTCATACTCCCAGGATGCCATTAGCCTTCCTGGCCACAAGGGCACATTGCTGGCTCATGGGCAACTTGTCCAGCAGCACTACCAGGTCCATCTCTGTGGAGCTGCTCCCCAGCAGGTCACTCCTCACCTGTACTATTGCAGGGAGTTGTTCCTCCTCAGGTGCAGGACTCTCTTCTTGCCCTGGTTGGACTTCATGAAGTTCCTATCAGCTCTCCAGCCTGGCCAGATCTGGCTGAATGACACCAGAGCCTGATAATGTTCTCAAATGCTCTAACCAAACTGATGCCCTGCAGTGATGGTTTCTCCTCTCTCTGCCTTGAGTGTCTCAGGAGGATGAGCTTTTGGCAGCTCTTGCAAACACTTGGTGTGTCACTGGCTTTGTTTGGCACAGTTGTTAGAGAGCATTCTGGCTTTTACACCATGTGACAGCCTGGTTTTTGTCCCAAAGCCAGAAAATGCTTCTCAAATGGATCAAAAGCTTCAAATTCTGGAGACTTTTCAGCCCCCACAAAGCCTGACTGGTTTTGTGCTGTGCTCTGAGCACTGGGTGCTTTGCTCTGAGGGCTGCTACCAGCAGCTCTTTGACCTAGAAATCTGCTCCTGGCCCTCTCCAGCTGCTCCTCTCTTTGGGGAACTGGCACATGAATTGCTATCATCTCATCTTACTCACGAAGGTTCAGCAAAGCTGAGATTCTGCATGTGGATTGGGGCAATTCATGGTAGCAGCCCAGGCTGGGGGATGAAGGGCTGGAGAGCAGCCCTGTGAAGAAGGCCTTGGGGGTGCTAGAGGGTGAAAAACTGGATATGAGTTGGCTCAGAAGCCAACCATGTGCTGGGCTGATCCCCAGCAGCATGGGTAGGGAGGGGATTCTGCCCCTCTGCTGTGCTCTACTGAGCTCTACTGAGACCCAACCTGCAGTGCTGGGTTCCACTCGAGTCCTCAGCACAGCAGCAGGAGGAACCTGTTGGAGGAGGGTCAGGGGAAGCCACAGCATCACTGCTGTGATGGGAGGAGAGACCTTAGTGCCCTCTACAACTCCTTAAAAGGAGGCTAGAACTAAGTGGGTATTGGTCTCTTCTCATGTGCAGCTAAGTGACAGGGCAAGAGGAAAAAGCCTCAGGTTGCACCAGGGGAGGTTTAGGTTGGACATGAACAATTTGTTGCCCTTCAGGGCTGTCAAGGCCTGACCTAGGCTGCCCAGGGCAGTGGTGGAGTCCTCATCCCTGGAGGGGTTTCCGAGCTGTGGAGATGCAGTGCTGGGGGCCACTAGATGGAGTTTGCAAGCTAGGTTTGGACAGGATGGTGGGAGAGATCTCGTGTCTCCTTAGGAGGTTCTGGGGTGAAGGTGCTGTGTGACTGGGTTAGCAAATCAGAGTCTGAAGGGCTTTTGGTCTGTTTCAGGGTGGATGTTGTGACTTAGCCACGTTTAGCAGTCAGCTCACTACATCTGTACTGAAGAGAACAAGGCCCAGAGTTGGAATGGGAATCTACAGCTGCTGCCAGAACAGTTAAGTGATCATTTTGGGCATGACTTGGCCATCTCCTGCCCTCTGAGTTCTTGAGGGGGACATGGGGCTGTGGGCAAGCAGGGTAAGGTCTGACTGGGGCACCTTGTCCTGTCTCCTCTCACTGCAGTTATTTTAGTGTCTCTTGAACAGCTTCTGGATTGCTTGAGAGTCCTGTCTGAACCCTCCAGTGGTATTGACCCCGGCCAGCTGTGTCCCAGCTGCCAGAAGTGGCAGATCTGGTGGCTCTGCTGGTGGTGTGAGGGTGCAGGGCACTTGCTCCACCCAGAAAGAAGAAGAGGGGTTTGTTGGAGACACTGAGCCTCTGCCCAGCTTCACAGCAGCAAACTGGCCTGAGGCCCGGCCAGCAAGCATCCGTGCTGACCCAGGTAGCTCAGATTCGTGCAGCTTCTCTGCACTGTAGTCATGCCTGAACCCTTGCACCTGTAGGAACACAGCTATGCCCTGAAAACACCTCCCAGTTCCTTTTTGAAGAGGTCAGGCATCAGGACCTGCTGCCCCTCGGCGCAAAACAAGCTGTGACAGGCTGAGGATCACCCAGCTGTTAGGTGAAGTCACACCCTAGAGAGAGGTTTTTACTGGGCACTGAGCACGAGGAACAAAGAAATCAGCAACAACTGCACAGCAACTCTGTGTTGGCCACTTCTACAGCCTCAGGTCTTCCTCTTCAAGATCTGGGAAATACCTGAGCTCTTCATCAGTGGTTAATGTTCAGCTTGCTGAGTTAAGTAGGCCTGTGGCTGGAGGGAAATAGTTTGGGTCTGGTGGAGGAGCCTCATCCTACCCTGGTATGTTGTGGTTACTGTAATAGCAGTTCTTAGAATCCACATTGCTGGGAAAGGGTAGATTTGGACTGGATGTTAGAAAGAAATTTCCTACAGTGAGTGTGGTCAGACACTGGAGCAGGCTGCCCATAGAAGCTGGAGGTGGTGAGGCCAGAGCAGATGAAGCTTTGTGCAACCTGGGCTAAGGGGAGGTGTCCCTGCCCATGGCAGGAGTTTGGAACTAGGTTATCTTTAAGTTCCTTTGTTGGGAGAGTGTTTGATTTGCCACTGGAATAGGCTGCCTGGGGAGGTGGTGGATTCTCCATCCCTGGAAGTACTTAGAAAAAGACTGGATGTGGCACTTGGTGCCATGATTTAGTTGATTATCTAATGTCAGGTAATAGGTTGGACTTGATGATCTCGAAGGTCCAACCGGACTGATTCTGTGATTTAGTCACAGTTAAACTGGGAAAAACAAATTTGCTCTTTGTGTGTTAGGACTAGGGACTGAATTAAGTTCAACCACTGTGTCCAGGTGTCCCCTGCAGCAGGGCAATGAAGACATTACAAGGAGAAATTTGGGGTTAGTTTGCATGTATTCAGAAAAGTGCCACAAAAAAATCTGCAATTCTATTTGTCCCTTTGATAAAAAAAAAAAAGAGTAAAGCATGATGCAGAAAATCTATCCATACACAGCATGAGACTTCCACAAGGTAAGACATTTGTACATCCCATTTAATCTGAGGGTGATCCACTCAATCCAACCTTGAGCAGCTTGGGAAAATTGGGATCTTTCTACTTTCCGTTTTCAGCACTGAACATTCGCTCCTGGAAAGAGAGAAGAGGAAACAAAGAGCAGATGAGGAAGAGTTTGGGAACTGTGCTTTATGTACACAAGGTAAGTCACTATCAAGTAGTTTTCAGTCAACAAGTCCTTAGGTCAGGGACACTTGAGGTGCATTTTTTTCCCCCAGTTCAACTGATCCTATTTCATAGAATTAGAGAGTTGTTTGGGTTGGAAAAGCCCTCTAGTACCACCCAATCCAACTATCAACTCAACACCACCATGGCCTTTAAACTGTGCCCTAAAGTGCCATGGCCACAGGTTTCTTGAACACCTCTAGGGATGGGAGCTCTCTCACCTCCCTGGGCAACCTGTTCCAATGCCTGATCACTCTTGCAGCAAAGAAATTGATCCTCATGTTCAACCTAAACCTCCTCTGACATGATTTCAGGCTGTTTCCTCTTGTTCTATCACCTTATACTAGGGGGAAGAGACCAACCCTTACCTGGCTCAAATCTCCTTCCAGGAACTTGTAGAGAGCAATGAGGTCTCCCCTCACCCTCCTCTTCTCCAGACTAATGACCCCCAGGTCCCTCAACTGTTCTTCACCAACCCTGTCCTCCAGACCCTTCCAGAGCTTTGTTGCCCTTCTCTGGACCTGCTCCAGCCCCTCCATGACCTTCTTGACGTGAGAGGCCCAAAACTGAACACAAAGAAAAGATTTCCCCAAGAAGATGGAAAGGGCTGCACATATTTAAACATCCTGCTCCATAGCAGGAGTTAGAGGTGGAGAGGACAAGAGAAAATGGCCTCAAGATTTAGGATGGGTATTAGGAATGTTTTTTTTCCCTGCCAAGAGTGGTCAGGCACTGGAACAGGCTGCCCAGGGAGGTTCTGGAGTCACCATCCCTGGAGGTGTTCAAGAAATGTGTGCCCATGGCACCTGGGGCCATGGTTTAGTGGCCATGGTGGTGCTGGGTTGACAGCTGGACCTGATGATCTTAGAGGGCTTTTCCAATCCAAACACTTCTAAGACTTTCAGGTAGCCTGACTACGCTCAGCATTTGGTGCCTCCTAGTGCCAAGTACAAGCAGGATTTATTTCCAGCTCACTCTGTGTCTTATGCCACTGCTGACAGCTGAGGAGTTCAGAAGTAGGCTGAAGTGACTTCTCGCTTTGTCAGTAGCTTTATCTCGGTTAGCTGCCTGTCTGAAGACTGCCTTGGGCCCCAAAGAGCAGGTGTGGCTGTGTGCATACATCTGGCAGGAGCTCTTTCTGGAAAGGCAATCAACTTTACCAAGTTCACTTAAGCCTGTTTGCTAGCTGCCTGTCCTACAGAACTTGTGCTGCCTGTGTGCAAACATGATCAGACTTGCTCACAATTCCCTCATTGATCCTAACAGCTCCCTGAAGCACTACAGGCCTGGGGAGGAGCAGCTGGAAAGTGCCCAGTGGGAAAGGACTTGGTGGGGTTGGAGATAGCAGCTGGAGATGAGCCAATCAGTGTATGCACAGGTGGCCAAGAAGGCCACCAGCATCCTGGCTTGGATCAGCGAGAGTGTAGGCAGAAGGAGCAGGGCAGGGATTGTCCCACTGGACTGGGCTCTGGCAAGGCCACACCTGGAATTCTGGAGTCAGTTTTGGGCCCCTCCCTCTAAGAAGGACATTAAGGGGCTGCAGCAGGTCCTGAGAAGAGCAACGAAGCTGGTAAAGGGTTGGAGAACAGGAATGGTGAGGAGCAGCTGAGGGAGCTGGGGATGTTAAGGCTGGAGAACAGGAGGCTGAAGGGAGACCTTCTGGCCCTCTGTAACTCCCTGAAAGGAGTTACAGGTGGCAGTCAGCCTCCTTTGCCAAGAGCCAAGTGACTGGACAAGGGCAAATAGGCTCAGGTTACCCCGGGTGAGGTTTAGGTTGGAGATGAGGCAAAATGTCCTCACCAGATGGGTTGTCAAGGCCTGTCTCAGGCTGCCCAGGGCAGTGGTGGAGTCCCCATCCCTGGAAGGGTTTCGAAGCTGTGGAGATGTGGTGCTGAGGGCTGTGGTTTGGTGGGGACTCAGCAGTGCTGGGTTAAGGGTTGGACTTGCTGCTCTCAGAAAAGTTTTCCAGCATTTATGATTGTAGTGCTTAGCCACAGCAGGGGACAGCTGCAGTGCGTGGGAGGTGGCAGTGGACAGAAGGTTTACCTTTAACATCCTCTCCAGCTTTATCGCGTCCGCAGCAAACTTTCTGATCCCATCAGACAGTTTCTCCACAGCCATTTGGTCTTCGTTGTGGTGCCAGCGGAAGGCCTTCTCATCCAGGTGGATCTTCTCAAGCTCACAAGCCTGAGCTGTGTGTGAGAAGAATTGGGAATGGGATTGGGGGGAGAAAACAAGGGACAAAACCACATTATGGGATCACTACTATGACTCTCTCTGTCACTCTCTCTAGGAGGAAGTTCCTCACAGAGAGAGTGATTTGCCATTGGAATGGGCTGCCCAGGGAGGTGGGGGAGTCACCGTCCCTGGGGGTGTTCAGGAAAAGCCTGGATGAGGCTCTTAGTGCCATGGTCTAGTTGACAGGATAGGGCTGGGTGCTAGGTTGGACTGGATGATCTTGGAGGTCTCTTCCAACCTGGTTGATTCTATTCTACCAAATTCCACAGGCTTCCCGAGGCAGTGTCAGGATTCTAACCACCACACCTCTAGCTGTTGAGATTCAAACCTCCCTTTCAGTGTGACTTGAGGAAGGTGTGGTTCCTCTGAGTGGCTACAGGAACATCAGGAAACGTTCCTGACTCTGTTTTGTTTCTCTTAACGTGCAGTGTTTGTGTGTTCGCTGTTATCTTGTATCAGCTAATGAATGGTACAGAACTTTCAGGCCTATTATCAGGAATTATGGAAGCTCCTCCTGCTGGGAGCCACTCTAAGCAAATACCTTGAACAATTGGCTCTTTGATTAGTTGGCAGTGCCTAACAAAGCTCGATTGATAACCTGCCTACAAGCCAGCTAAACACCCCAGCACCACAGCTGTGCACAAACCTCATCCTCCCAGTTGCAGAGCTGAAAAGAGCAGCAGCGCAGTGGGAACACAAACTCAAAGCCACGGTGCCACAGCATCATTAGATCCAACCACTCAAGCATGCCTCTGATTAATTTTTGGTGAGCACAGACAGCTTTTGGCATGTCTAGAGCTGACTGCATCACTGAAGCAATATTAACATAAGATTAAACCATGTTTGGCATCTTTGATAATAGCCAGATGTGTGAAGGTCCTCCTCCTGCTCTCCTTGTCCTCTCAGGAGACGGTACAAGTAGTTAACCCATTGGAAGTAGAGTCAGTGGGGACTCAGGACCCTAATGAAGGGCTTGTGTGTGGCAGAAGCTGCAGCAGAACCACTGTCATGAGGCTTTTGTTGGCTTTAGAGAAGGATGAGGGTTTTTTTTAATCCTACAGCAAAGCAAAAGCAAGAACCACAGAGCTGAGCAGAACCACCAACTCCAAAGTGTTGAAGAGACGGAGTAAGGCCACCTTACATTGAAGTGGACTTCCATGGACTTACCCTCTTTGACACTAAGCGTGGGAGTTAACTTGACATACTCTTTGCTGAGCTCTGCCAAAAGCTTGGGTGAAATGGTGAGATAGTCACAGCCTGTGAGTGCTTTGATTTCTCCTGTGTTTCGAAACGAAGCTCCCATCACGATGGTTTTGTAGCCAAACTTTTTGTAGTAGTTGTAGATCTTAGTGACACTCTTCACTCCTGAAAAAAAAAACATAAGTCATAAAATGCTTTAGGTTGGAAAGGACTTTTACAGCACATCTAATCCAACCCCTAATCAGCAACTTTCAGCATGGGAAGTACCAATCACAGAATGCCAGGTTGGAAGAGACCTCAAGGATCATCTGATCCAACCTTTCTAGGTGCTGGTCTAGTTGAAATGAGCTGGCCCAGCACCCTATCAAGCTGAGTCTTGAAACTGTTCAATAGAGGAGAATCCACCACTTCCCTTGGGAGGTAATTCCAATGTCTAACTGTTACCGTGGTAAAAGATATTCTTTTGGGGTCCAACTGGAGTCTTCTACCCACTACCTCTTGTACTGCCCGTATGACTCCTTGGAAAGAAAGTCTCCACTGTCTTGGTAGCCACCCTTTATGTACTGGTACAAATGATCATTTGGAACATGGCTAAAGGCAGCATTTGTTCATAGCAGGGTTTAGATGAGTAGCTGTTGTATTTTTAAGCTGAGTGTTGAAAGGGAAGCTCACCTGGATCCTCTGAGGGCTCATAGCTTTTCTTCTCTCCATTTGCAACGTACCAGTCCAGGATACGTCCTACGAACGGGGAGATCAGAGTGACTCCAGCTTCAGCACAGGCAACTGCCTGAGCGAAGGAGAACAGCAAGGTCATGTTGCAGTGGATCCCATACTCTGCTTCCAGGACCCTGCAGACACAGGCTGGCTCAGAACACCAGTTTGCACACTCCCCTTCCGGCAATCACATTCATGCAGTAAGTTAATACGAGGTAAGAAGTTAAATCTACTCAATTCCTGCAGTTAAATTAGGCATGTGGTGAAGTTTCAAGGCTTTCAGGTTTTAATCTCACAGCAGATGTTCTGCCCTGCCAGGCTTTGCATTTATTTACTGTTGCTCCCTGAACCAACTGTAGACAACTTCACACAGAATCACAGAATGCATCAGGTTGGAAGTGACCCTCAAAGGTCATTTTGTCCAACCCCCTTGGCAGTCAGCAGAAACATCTCCAACTTGATCAGGCTGCCCCATGAATTAAGTTTGATATTGAATGTCTCCAGAGGTGGGGCAGTTCAGGAAACAGCCTCTGTATGGACACACTTCTGTTTCAATAGCACAGCCAACTTGGTGTGGCAGTTCAGGAAACTCTTTTTGTGACCTGGCCCTTGTGTGAAGACACTTCTCCTGTCTCGACAGCATGCTGCAGCACAGCACCTCACGGGCCAGCTGCAGCCCTCGGAACAGCTTTCCTGCTGCAGGGCTTTCAAAGCAATTCTTGAAGTGCCCAATGTGTTTGTCAGGTGGCTGTGAGCAGGCAGGAGCATGCTGTGACTCAGCACACCCAGTAAAGAAGCACTTACTTGCCAGCCTGGATTCCTTCCCAAGTTGAAGAGAGCTTGATGAGAATTCGCTCTTTACCGATTCCTGCTTCCTTGTAGAGGTCAATGAGGCGCCTGGCCCTTTGGATCATTCCTTCCTTATCAAAGGACAACCTTTGAAACAAGAGCAGGGCTGCTTAAAACCTCATGATTTTGCTTTTCAGCCTCTGTCCCTCCCAGAGCCCACTGAAAACTACTTTTAGCAGCGTTTACAGGCCAACAGCAGGAGTTTGTTCTTGGAGATACTTCCTGGGTTGCGAGCCCATCAAGTCGGTGCATGACAGCACTGAGGATCCAGAGCTCAAGATGCTTCCACAGAATCAGAGAATGCATTAGGTTGGAAGGGACCCCCAAAGGTCATCTTGTCCATCCGTCCTGCTCTCAGCAGGGACATCTCCAACTACAGCAGGTTGCTCAGGGCCCCATCAAGTTTGACCATGAACGTCTCCAGGAATGGGCCCTCAACCAAATCTCCAGACAAGCTGTTCCAGTGTCTCACCACCCTCATTGAGAACTTTCTCCTGATGTCAAACCTATATCTTCCTTCCTCTAGTTTCAAACCATTGCCTCTCATCCTATCACCACAGGCCCTTCTGAACAGTCCCTTCCCAGTCTTCCTGTAGGTCCCCTTCAGATGTTGAAATGCAGCTCTGAGGTCTCCCTGGAGCCATCTCCACGCTGAACAGCCCTGAGACTCTCAGCCTGTATCCATAGGGGAGGTACTTCAGCCCTTTGACCATCTTTGTGGCCTCCTCTGGACCTGCTCCAGTGGGTGCATATCCTTCCACCAGCAAGTTACAGACAAAGGTTTTCCTTAGTTTTGAGGAATACAGAAGCTGAATGCTAAAAGTGAGTTGGCAAGGAGAAGGTTAACAGAGAGATGCTGTGCAAGTCTTGACATGATTAGTTAAAACAGATCTTGTAGGACATTGAGAAGACAACATCACATGGAAGAGAAGGAGCAACACTAAGAGTAGTGGAAGGTTTCCTTTCCCTAAGAGACAACAGGAAGATGACAAAATCCAAGCTGAGCATTCCTTGTTTTCATACTTCTAGCACAGACTTAGAATCACTAAGGTTGGAGAAGATCTCTAAGACCATTAATTAAGTTCTACCTTCTACCCAACACCTCCATGACCACTAAACCACATCCCAAAGTGCCACATCTACTAAGTTTTTGAATATAATGAAGCAAATTAAGGGAAATCTATTCTCTAACATCTTATCAATGTAAATTCTTCTTAGCCTCCTAACAGCAAGCTGTCTAGTCCAGAACATCCTTCTCTCATGTACAAATAACCCAGAAAAAGAAGAGCCAACCTTGCATCTACTTCAGTGGACACACGGCCAGGTATTCTCTTTAGTATTTCAGCTCCAAACAGAACAAAAAGTTTGTCACTGGCATTTTTGATCTGCTCCTCTTCTGACCTGAAAACCAGGAAGAGCAAAACAATTTCCATGGGGGAAGAGATGAAAAAAAAACCCCAGACAACAAACCAACAACCCATTTGATTTGCACCTTGCCATGGATTTGAGGATCAAACTTCAGAGCCCATTTAACATTAAACTCCAGAGGTCATGCTCTGCTTCGTGGTTGTGTTCTGCCCTCTCTGCACCACCAGCAGTTTAGCCTTTGGACACTAAGTCTTAGCTGCTGTCAACTCAAGACTGTTTTCCTGAGCAGTCCTAGAAGGTAATGTGTGGACTGGAGCAAGGAGATGAACCCCAAAGCACAAAGAAATTATGGGTTTCTTTATAAGGGTTGAGGCTTTTTGAGGCAGGAGATACACCCATGAGTACATGAGGGGAAAACCCCAGCGCACTGCAAGGAGTAGTAAATGCTGTTTGTGTAATTAAAGCTTCTTAAATAGAGATCTCCTGAGATAAAAGCTCTCTTGACTTACCCGCCAAGCTTTTTGCCATAGGCAACAGCATCATCCACGAGTTCCTGGTAAGCTGGCATTTGAGCAGCAGCTAGGATCAGAGATGGGTTTGTAGTGGCATCCAGAGGCTTGTATTCATCAATTGCTGGGGGAACAAAAAGAGCCTGTTGAGAACAATCAGCAGGGCTGAGCAATTACAGGTATTGTGGTCTAAAGTGGAGAATGGAAACACTTAAGGAGGACATTGAAGGGCTGGAGCAAGTCCAGAGAAGGGCAATGAAGCTGGTGAAGGGTCTGGGGAACAGGGCTGGTAAGGAGCAAGCTGAGGGACCTGGGGTTGTTGAGCTTGTGGAAAAGAACGCTTGAAGGGAGACCTTCTGGCTCTCTGCAACTCCCTGAAAGGAAGTTCGAGCCAGGTGGGGGTTGGTCTCCTCTCTCTAGTATCAGGTGATACAGAGGAACAAGAGGAAATGGCCTGGAATTGTGCCAGGGGAGGTTTAGGTTGGAGATTAGGAATAATTTCTGTCCTGCAGTAGTGGTCAGGCATTGGAAGAGGCTGCCCAGGGAGATGGTGGAGTCACCATGCCTGTAAGTATTCAAGAAATGTGTGGAGATGGCACTTGGGGACATAGTTTAGTGGCCACGGGAGTGTTGGGTTGATAGGATCTTAGAGGTCTTTTCCAACACAAACAATTGTATTAGTCTATAAATAAACTTTGTAGAAGTGCCAGATGAAGAGAAGTAGAGCTAATGGGGATCTGATCAATGCTCAGGAGCTAAAGGGCAAGAATGACAAAATATTTGTCACTAGCAACTTGTCCTCCAGGTTACAGAGGACAACTTTTCTTTTCTCAGTCATCTAAGAAAAGATTTTTTTCCATAGCTCCCCTTGTGGGCAATGATCATGATCCTGGAGCAAAGCCACTCCAGGCAAAGAGGTTCTTCAACACACACTTCAATTCACATGGATACTGCTTAAAATAAAGCAATACAGCAATGCCAGCATGGTGGGGTTGGATGGACCCCTGGAGATCATCTAGTCCTACCCCCCTGCTAAAGCAGTCACCCACAGAAGGTTGTCCAGGTGGCTTTGGAAACTCTCCAGAGAAGGAAGTGCAGCTCTGAAGCATACACACAATTTTGGAGAAGCCTGTTTTGCCAGAGGTGATTAATCCTTTCCAACCTTGCAGCATGTGAAGACTCCTATGGGTCTTTGGCAGCATGCAGAAATTAACCTCATTAAACTTGAGCATCTCTCCTGTAAGGAAAGACTGAGAGACCTAGGGCTGTTTAGTCTGGAGAAGAGAAGGCTGCCAGGAGATCTTGTCAACATCTATAAATATCTGAGGGTGCCAAGATGAAGCTGCCAGGCTCTTTGTGGTGGTACCTGGTAACAGGGCAAGGGACAAGAGGTATAATCTGGAACACAGGAGGTTCTACCTCAACTGTGAGGAGTGAGGGTGCTGGAGCACTGCAGCAGCCTGCCCCAGAGAGGTTGTGGAGTCTCCTTCTTTGGAAACTTTCAAGACCCACCTGGATGCTTGCCCTAGGTGACCCTGCTCTGGCAGTGGGGGTGGACTAAATGATCTCTAGAGGTCCCTTCCAACCCCTAACATTCTGTGATTCCATGAAATCTGTCACCCAGTTGTCCTCAACCAGTCACCTTCAGGTCTCTCAGAAAGCAGAGTCTCCATCCTTGGAAGCATTCAAAAGCCATATGGATGTGGTGCTGACGGATGAGATTTAGTGGCAGTGGCTTAGCAGTAGTGGTGGAATTATGAGCTCCAGGAAAGCAACTGGACTTGATCTCAAGGGCCTCTTCCAACCCCAACAGTTCTATAGTTCTATGTCAAATTGACTCTTGAAGGCAAAAGCCAATTTCTCTGTAGCACTGGAACTTGGAATCAAAGAATCCAAGGAGTTGAAGAGATCCATGTTCCCCAGAGTTAGGCACACATCTGAGCTTCTGCTACCCCCAGCTGAAAATCCATCACCAGCAGACATCTGGTGGCTGCCGTTAGGGCTGTTTGTTCATCGCCCACAGGATTAGGCAAGCAGCAGAGGGATTAGCATGGGCCCCAGTGAGGGCAGAATGGGATTCAGCATTGCTCCACACAGCAAAGAGATGGCTAGGGGAGGGAACTCTGGGTTCTGTGCAGGCGTTAGGACAGTGACAGCCTAGGGACAAGTGGCTTTAAAAATGAAATGTCACCTCCCTTTGTGGGAAAGGGCAGAGCTTGTTCTTCTGAGGGAGGGAGGACAAAAGCACTCTTGTGTTACTTGCTTTGCTTCAGGACTGCTTTGCTTAGAAGCACTGAATGGTTTTGGTTGGAAAAGAGCTGTAAGATCATGGAGTCCAACCACTAACCCAGCACTGACACTAAACCATGTGCCTCAGCACCACATCTCACAGAATCACCGTGGTTGGAAAAGCTCTCTCGAGATCGTGAACCTCAACCATTATCTCCACAGCTCTGAAACCCTTCCAGGGATGGGGACTCCGCTGCTTCCCTGGGCAGCCCATTCCAGGGCTTAACAACCCTTCTGGGGAGGAAACTGTTCCTCATGTCCAACCTACACCTCCCCTGGTGCAACTTGAGACCATTTCCTCTTGTACTGTCACTTGTCACTTAGGGGAAGAGCCTGACCTCCACCTGGCTCCAGCCTCCCTTCAGGGAGTTGTAGAGGGGCAGGTCTCCTCTCAGCTTCCTTTTCTCCAGGCTGAACAGCTCCAGGTCCCTCGGCTTCTCCCAAGACTTGTGCTCCAGTGTAGTGTAAGTTTTCCACCATTTGGAACCGATCCAACCCAAATCCATGATGGAACAAACAACTTCAGCAGCCCTCCCCAGAGTCCATCGTGCCTAGCCTGGCGCTGGTTGGCAGCAGGACACGGAGCTGACCAGCGGAGTTTGCTCGCAGCGTGGGTCAAACTGGAAAGGAACCACTGGAGGAACCGAGAAAAGCAGTGCACGGACTGGATCAAGCCTGGGGTGCCAAGGTCTGGGTCGGTGCGTGGCAGGAGAAGCAGTAACTAATGAACTGGGCGGGCAGGACGCTGCCAGCCTCGGATCTCAGGGATCCAGTGGAGCGGGAGCGGCTTTATCCGCTTCGGTAACACCCGGACGATCCTTCAGATCCCATCCCAGAGGACACCGGCTGACCCCGGAATAGACAGACCTGGCAAAGACCGGCACGAAGATCGCAGTAGCGAGCCTCCGCAGCCCGAACACCAGCAGCACGGCAGCACCCGGACACCTTCGGGCTGTCCTCGGCGGAAGCCGAGCTGCCGCCGGGCAGGAGCCCCCCGAGAGCGGCCCCACCTTCGATACCGGCGCCGTTCCCACCGCCGGGCCTTGCGCAACCAAGCAGCCCCGTTGCGCGGCGATCCCCACACCCCTACTCCTCTGCCTCCCCAGTAGTTTGCTCCTCTAAGGGGCTCGCCCCTGTGCCCGAGCGCGCCTGCTCTCGGCAGAGAGGAGGGATGAAGTGACGGGGGCCCCTCCGCCGCCTCTCACCGTTGAAGTCCCCGGTGTCGGCCACCACCGTGGTGTGGTGCTTGAGTTGGTCCAGCACCGACTCCATCTTCTGCCGCTTCACGGGGGACACCGACATAACCGCGGGACGGGGGGGGCTTACGCCGCCTATAAAGAAGCTCCTGTGCCCGGAGGGGATCCCGCCTGCGCGCACCCGCTGCTCGGCTCGCTCCCGACACCCACCGCCTATAGGGCGGGGCGAGCAGCCCGACCGCCGCCAATCCGACCCCAGGGGGCCGTCGGCTAGCCAGTCAGAAGAGCCGGAAGCAAGATTGACTTGGCTGGGAGGAGCCAAGGCAGGACAGGGGGCGGGAGGAGGTTTTTGATTGGGTGGTTTGGCCGCTCCCGAGGGTCGCGGGGCAGTCACCATGGTAACGGGGACGCGGCAGCCTCTATCTGCCATTGCCCGCAGATGAAAACGTGCAGCGCTGTTTCGGGGGGTGCTGTCCTGGTGGGCTAGGGCGAGGGTTTTTTCTGTCCCCAGAAGCCCCTCCGGAGCCTCTCTCATGGCCGGGCATGTCCCCTGAGCCGCTCCCTGCGTCCTCGGCCCTCTAGGGCCCGCGAGACGGCTCCGGGAAGAGGCTCTGGCAGTGAGCTAAGATGGCGGCGGAAGAGTTGGTGAGGGCGAGGCCTTGGCCCCGGATAACAGCCTTAAGGAGGGACTGGCAGCCGTGCCACGCCTGTGTTAACCCGCTGTAGGACCTGAGTGGTACGTTTCCTCCTTTGCTGTAGTGGCAAAGCTCAACACAGCTCCAGCCTGAGCTGCTGTGCCAGGGAGTGGCCTCCGGCCCAACAAGGCCCAGGTAGCCTGGACACCTGTGGCTGGTCCTGAGCCTGGATATCATTGAGGCTCTAGAGAAGGCGATCCTGTTAGCATGGGATCTTCTTGTGCTGGGAATGGGACTTGACTGGTAATGTTGCACAATCTGCCACTTGGCCTTTAAAACAAGCTCTTTGGATCATGCTGTTCCTCTCATTTTGTATGGTATTGTTTCAGTTGTGGATGCTGCCACAGTGATTTTCCCTTCCTGATGTACAAGGATGTGCTTTTGTGCAACCTTCTCATGCTTCATCCAGCCCCAAGAGAGGATAATGGAAGGAGGCGTTAGATTTAAGCGCTGTTTGGATCCTGTGACTGTGCAGGAAACGTGTTGTCATTGTCTCCAGAATCCTTTGCCAAGGAATAAAGACAGTCTTCTTGTACATCCCATCTCTTCTTTTTGTTTTCAGCCCTGCAATCACTGGCATTGAGCAGGGCTGGGCATTTTTAACTTGCCAATGCCCAATGGAGTCTTGGACAGCATGTGTTCAAATGCTGGCATGTTCACTCAGTTGCGTGTTCCAGACCTAAGAGAGATTTGTTCTTCAAGATGATAAGACAAGGGAGGGTTTGGACTCAGCTGGTGGCTTTCTCAGGGTGTGATTGCTATCACATGTGGTTTTAGACTTGATTATCAAGGCCATAACATCCTTCCTTTTGAATGCAGCCCCCAGAATCAAAAGGAGATGTTGTTTCAGAGCATCTTAGAACAAGTCTTTCTGAAAAGCAGCTTTTATCCACTGGCTTTGTGTCCTCTTGCTTTCCTTTGTATCCCAGTGAGACAGAGGAGGAGTTTTAAGTATAACTTAACTATTTTAATAAATCTTATACAGTGCATGGTTATATCATTTTATCCTTAGTTCAATTACAGGAATGTACAGTACATTAGAGCATTCTCTGTAGCAGTACAGATAGAACAGATGCACAGCTCAGTCATACGGATATTTTGAAAGGTCTTCTGCAGTAAGGTCTAACTGATGTTATCTACTTGATGAAACCCTCCTGTGGCTCCTGGCTTGGCAGAACTCTTGTGTAGGCTACTATTAAAAATTCTGTGTGTTTTGTTTTCTGTTACAGCCAAAGTGGTGCTGTGCTTCCTAGCTCACCATTTCTTTTTATTTTAAATAGGTTGCCTCCTGTGTTCCTGACAGCAAAGGTTTGCCAAGTGTTCATACCTGCTTCCCATCCCCACCCAAATCCAGAGCCAGGGCTTCTCAGGAGGATTGTCCTCATCATCCCTCCCTGACAAGGTGAGTGCCCTTCACTGTGACATGTCAGCAGGGTTGTACCTAAAACACATCACCCTCCCCTGTAAGCTCCCTGCCTGCACTCTAATCCTGCTGGTGCTCTCAATGTCCAGTTTCAAGGTGAAGACAATGTCCCATTGAAAATATCCTTTAGAGACAATTTTGGAAGAGTAAAACCAAAGCTGAGAGGTGCATCAGTATGCTTAGGTCTCACCAGCTGTTCCTCAGCCACTTCTTTACAGCTTTTCCCACTAAATGTTCATGGACAGACCTAAGCTCTACAAAGATTGAGGCAGGAGCTTAACCTTTAAGGGAAGTGAGAGCACTCACAGCACATGTCAAAGCCTCAGTGGAACCTGGGCCTGAATTCCTGTTCAACCAAAGTGAAGCTGTGATTGAGAGAGAAAGACAAAGTCTCCTTGCTCCGTGAGCAGCTCCTGCAGATGTATTTCTTTTGCTGCCTTCCTCAAACACAGTTGTCAATACAAACTTGCTGTGGAGAGGAAATCTGCTAGGTGCTTGTGCTTTTCAAACATTGAGTGAATTATTGATGCAGAATTACTTAATTATGTCTCATGGGAAAGGGATTCCTCCTCCTCCCTATTTATAGGTGTAAGAATGAGGGGGGAATGTCACTGAGCAGACACATCTGCAGGAAGTGAAGAACAACAGCATCTACTAAGTTAAACTGTTGTCTTTTTTTTTTCCTCTTGTGGACATTTGTTTTATGTTAAACCAACCTTTCCAAGTGGGTTTTTGCTTCTTAGAGACTTGGGAAGCATTTCAGATTGCTCTTTGCAATAAAAACCTGCAGGTGGGGATGAGTGGTGAACACCCAGGGAGGGGCTTTGGGTGTGACTGAATTAGGAACAAGTGGCAGAGGCTTATCGGTATTTGAGGCCTGGCTTTGGCAGCACTGACACTTCCTGTCCCAGGATGGGTGCCAGGGGAAAGGGTTGCTCAGCTGCCCTCAGCTCCAGCCTCTGCCTAAGCAAAGTAGGAGTCAGCATGTGCCCAGGTGGCCAAGAAGGCCTCCAGCATCCTGGCTTGGATCAATAAGAGTGTGGCAGGCAGGAGTAGGGAAGTGATTGTGCTCCTGGACTGGGTCACTCATGAGACCACACCTTGAGTACTGTGTTTAATTTTGGGCCACTCCCTCCAAGAAGCACATTGAGGGACTGGAGCAGGTCTAGAGAAGGGCAATGAAGTTGGTGAAGGGTCTGGAGACCAGGAATTGTGAAGAGCAGCTGAAGGACCTGGGTGTGTTCAGACTGGAGAAAAGGCTAAGAGGAGACCTTCTGGCTCTCTCCTATTCCCTGAAAGGAGGCTGGAGTCAGCTGGGAGTCAGGCTCTTCTCCCAAGGTACAAATAGGAGGACAGGACAAGAAAAAATGGCCTCAAGTTGCCCCAAGGGATGTTTAGGTTGGACATTAGAAGAAATTTCTTCATCAAAAGGTTCTTAAAGAGTGGAACAAGCTCCACAGGGAGGTGGTTGAATCCCCATCCCTAGAGGGGTTTCAAAGCCATAGAGATGTGGTGCTGAGGGGCCTGGCTTAGCACCAGCCTTGGTAGAGCTAGAGAATGTTTGGATTCGATCCTAAAGGTCTCCAACCAAAATGCTTCTGTGATTCCCTAAGCAGGGACCATCAGGGTGAGTTCCAGTCACTTCATCTGTCACTCACATCCTGCTCCTTTACCCAGTGCAAGTCCATTCCCAGTGCTCACAGGCAGCACTAATTGGTACATGTCTGTAAGAAGCAGCCAGGCTTGGATCATCTGTGTGGGAATTCTGGCCTTGTCCAACAAGGGGGCATGGTGGGGACAGCAGGAGGAGAGTGAATTATCACAGAGCCTTTTCTAGTGGGCTGCAGAGCATAGCAACCACAGAGACTGAAATTAAAAGTAGTAGAAAAAAAAAAGACTTATTTCCAGGTTCTAGAAACATCTAGGCTGGCTTGTTCTTTTGCTGCCTGCTGTGCCCTGTCTTCCCAAACCACACCAGCGAGGGAGGGTGGGAGCAGGCTCAGCCTTACAAGAAAAGCTTTGTGGGGTGATTTTTTTTTTTTGTTTGATTCCAACCATGATCCTATGCTCAGAGCTGTGTGAATTGTGACCTGCTCTGATTGCATGCACATAAAATTTCAGTATAAAATATATAGTTTATGTATATATATATATATATATATAAAAAATACTTCATGCAATATTAAAACACCTTTCCCAGTGGGATGTGGTCTTAGTGTCTACCCTCATCAACAGCTTCCAGGAGATTGTCACCTGGGTGCCAACTGCCCTGCAAAGTGGGGAGCACTCTCCTCTGGACTTGGGGTGGGTAGGAATTGTTGCTTTCATTCCCTTTTCTCTGCACTACCTAGCACTAAGAGCTGAAATAAAGCAGATAGATTTAGTTTTTCTTTCTTCTTCTTGTTGTTGTTTTGTGGTTTAGTTAGCAGAATCAATCCTTTCCTGGCGACGCTTCATGATTTCTTGGAGCTCTGACTCCCCTCTGTTTTTCTAGAGTGGAAACAAAATCAGAAGTCTGAGTTGTTAAGTTCAAGTTGTGGTTAAATTGTAATAGTTTACAGAGCAGAGCTGGTTTGAAATGGGTGAGAGATACTACTAAGAAGGCAGATCCATTAGTGAAGACAGAGTGATCTGCTTGCAAATCCATTAGTGGAGACAGAGTGATCTGCCTGCAGATCCATTAGTGGAGACAGAGCGGTCTGCCCGCAGATCCATTAGTGAAGACAGAGTGATCTGCTTGCAGATCCATTAGTGGAGACAGTGATCTGCCTTGCATGTTTGGGGCCTTTTAGAATCATAGAATGGTTTGGGTTGAAAGGGATCTTAAAGATCATCCAGCTCCAACCCCCTACCATGGGCACAGACACCTCCCACTAGCCCAGGTTGCTCAGGGCCTCATCCAACCTGGCCTTGAACACCTCCAGGGAGGTTCAAGCATCCACAACCTTCCTGGGTGACCTGTTCCAGTGTCTCCCCACCTTCAGTGTCAAGAATTTCTTCCTAATCCTCAGTCTCAATCTCTCCTCTTCCAGCTCAAGCCATCACCCCTCCTCCAGTCACTGAAAGCCCTTGTAAATAGTCCCTCCCCAGCCTTCTTGTAGGTCCCCATGAGGTACTGAAGCTTAAAAGACTCAGCCTTTTTTAGCTGGTGTGGGTTTTTTTGGTTGTGTGGCTTTTGGTTATGTTTGTTTCACTTATGTTGCCTAAAAAGTCTGTTTCATGGGCATGAGGGAGGAGTGATCCAAAAAGCTGCTTACCTCCAGCTGATTTTTCTCCACGGTGATTTTACTGTATACTCTGTTTCCTTCATCACCACACACTTTCTTCAGCTCCTCTCTGTTTAGAGAGAAGAGCTGAGCTCCAGTGAGGATACCAAGGTGTTCCACTGTCCTGGGAAGACACAAAGTGAGGAGATGATCCTTGTGCTACACATGGCCTCTTGCTAAAGGCGAGGAGTGGGAAACAAGGGTTATCAAAGGCCAAAACAGGCTGCACAGGGAGGTGGTTGAATCCCCATCCCTGCAGGTGTTTAAAAGCCTCAGAGATGTGGTGCTGAGAGACATGGATTAGCAGCAGCCTTGGTAGAGTTAGAGAATGTTTGGACTCGATGATCTTAAAGGTCTTTTCCAAGCAAAGCAATTCTATTATTCTATGATAAAAGAGCTGGGAGCAGCTGATGTGCAGCCCTTGCCCTAGGACCATGCCACATGAAGGCCCTGGGGCTGTGCCAAGGTGGCAGCTGTTGGGTAACCCAAGCTGTTGGCAGAGATGAGGGAGCCATGAGCAGGTGAAGCCAGTGTCACCCTGGCACCACTGTGCACCCAGCCCTGTGGGCATTGCAGGGATTTCACTCCAGTTGCGTCACCTTTGGGAGCAATCCTGCAGCTCTTCACTGTGCAGGGTGGGATTGTAACTCATAACCCTTGACCACAGGCTGCTTTTTGGTCCTGTCCTGGGGGCTGGGAAAATCTGCAAGTGCCAGCTGAGGAGCTGGCTCCTTACAAAATCTCCAGAGACAGGCAAATTCCTGCGGTTGTGCAGGGGAGGTTTAGGTCGAATATGAGGAACAATTTCTTTGCTGCAAGAGTGGCCAGGCATTGGAACAAGCTGCCCAGGGAGGTGGTGGAGTCACCATCCCTGAAGGTGTTCAAGGAACATGTGGCAGTGGCACTTGGAGACATGGTTTAAGTGGCTATGGTGGTGCTGGGTTGATGGCTGGACTGGATGATCTGAGAGGGCTTTTCCAACCCAAACAATTCTGTGATTCTATTTTTCAGCCCATGGATTTGGTTGATTCATTATTGATTTGTCTCCACATTCAGCACTCTGAAACTGGCCAGCTGTAGGCCAAACATGCTCCAGGACACTGTGCTCTGAGTTCACAGAATCACAGAATATTAGAGGTTGGAAGGGACCTCCAGAGATCATCGAGTTAACCCCCAGACCTTCCAAAGCACGATCACCCAGCTGTGTGAACAAGCAAGACCACTCCTTTGTCTGTAGCTACTCATTAAGAAATGTCGGAGATGGCACTCTGGGACATGGTTTAATGGTCATGTGGCTGAAGGTTTAATGGTCATGTGGCTGAAGGTTGGATTTGATGATCTTAGAGGTCTTTTCCAACCCAGACAATTTTGTGAGTCTATGATTAGATCTCTTGCAGCAGCCAAGGTTTATTTGATAGTGTAGAAGAAAGAGTCTAAATCTGGACACAAAGGGAGTGAGTCTGAGCTCTGAGTGCACTGATTGCATAGCTTGGAGTTCACATGATTGGAATCAAATGTGCAACATGGGCTCTGTGAGTAAACATAAGTGACTTGTAGTCCAGCTGCAGAGCTGCCTCCCCCACTCTTTGTTTCAGTGGAGCACCAACATTTCATAAGGTACTAAGCAGATCTTACTCTTTGCTGAATGACTTTGCTTCCAGCCAAGCTTTGACTTCTTCAGTGCTGGAGTCAAAGGTGAGGGGCACGAAAGCTTCCTGAGGCTTTTCCACTTTGAAATTCCTGTGGGGAGGCTGAATTTTGTTGTTTGTGATCTTCTTTAGCAGCTCATCATTCAGCTCATCCATGTGATGGATAAGTTCTGGGGAAACAAGGCAGAGAGCAGGGAATGAAATCAAGTCTTCAAATCCTGTTCAGTTAATGTGTTTGTAGAGAAAACAGGAGGAAGATCAGCATGAGGCTCAGTGTTTTATTAAATATACCAAAGGGAAGTCCTTACTTTTGTATTTTAAAGAACAAGCTTAAGGGTTTTTAGAGCAATAGGCTGAGCAATGATATTCTGACCACATGGAACAAATGCATGAAGGGAGATTGCTCCAGTCTGGAGGCTGGAGCAGGCTGGGGAAATCTTCCCTTTCCTCCCACACCAGAAGTCTTTTCTTCTCTCAGCTTTTGAAACCTCTCTTGCTCTCTGGGACAATCCTAGATTGCTACAGTTCATCTCCAGAAGAACTTCTTCACAGAATAGCAGCCAAATGCTCCTTGTCCTCACAGTGATTACTGAATCTAAAAAGCTGCTTAAGGTTGTGGATGCCTACTCCCTGGAGCTCTTCCATCTCAGGTTGGATGGGGCCTTGAGCAACCTGGTTTAGTGGAAGGTGTCTGTGCCCATAGCAGGGAGTTGGAACTGGATGATCTTTAAGGTCACTTCCAACCCAAACCATTCTATGACTTACCCAGATTCTCATGCCACTAACCTATCCTGTTCATCATACCTCACCCAAAGGATACAACCCCCCTCCCAACACCAACTAGCAGAAGTTTATTCAGGGATGTTAAAACCTGCTCTGACAGTGTCTGTGCTCCCATCAGTCCTGTCACACAGTGATGAGGGGCAGGGTCCCTTTCCCCTGATGTCTGCTGTTGTGTTTTTGCTTTACTTTGTCATCTTCCTGTTTTTCACTTCCTTAGCTCCCCTCAGGCTGTTGAAATAAGGAAATTGCCCTGCAAATTTAGCAGCAGGAGGGGAAAAAAAGAGAGCATATGAGACAGAGGAGGTCCAGGAGGCCAGTGACTATCTGTGCCAAGAGCATGGTTCCTATTTCTCTGTGCCCCTGTCTTGCCAATTATTTTCTCATTGCCCCTTTGCTGTCACCTGATGTGACCAGTCCTGAGCCTGTCTACAATTAGGGTCTTGTTCTGGAGCTGTAGCCCTGCTCCTTCTGCTTTTCAGTCCTCTCTGTTGCTTATAATTTGCTGATCCAAGTCCTTGCAGCATCAGCTTTCGCTGTCCAGCTAAATAAAAGTGGCAGGGAACATGAACAGGGAGTAATCAGCACACTCTGAAACTCTAGAGGGAAGGGAAGGGAGAATGGGGAAGCAAAAAGGGAAGGGAAAGAAGGAAGGAAGCAAAGGAAGAAGGGAAGGGAGAAAGAAAGGAGGGAGGAAGGGAAGAAAGGAAGAAAGAAAGGAGGGAGGGAGGGAAGGAAGGAAGGAAGAAAGGAGGGAGGGAGGGAAGGAAGGAAGGAAGAAAGGAGGGAGGGAGGGAAGGAAGGAAGGAAGAAAGGAGGGAGGGAGGGAAGGAAGGAAGGAAGAAAGGAGGGAGGGAGGGAAGGAAGGAAGGAAGAAAGAAAGGAGGGAGGAAGGGAAGAAACACAGAAAGGAGGGAGGAAGGGAAGGAAGAAAGAAGTGAAGAGAAATAAAGAAGTGAAGGGAAGGAGGAAAGGAAGAAAGAAAGGGGGAAGGAATGGGGAAGGATAGAAAAAGGGGAAAGAAAGAAAAAGAGGAAAAGAAAATAGAAAAGAAAAGGGAAAGAGAAGAGGAAAGGAAAGAAAAAGAAGCTACCAGGACAGAGAGAGCAGAAGCACATGCTCAGAGAAGCCTTTCAGTTCAGCCCTGCAGTGCAAAGCCGTGGTGGCAGGCTGGTGTGTGGTGCCAGGCTGGCACAGGTGGTGTGGCACACGTACGTTCTTTGGCGTCCTGCGGGGAGTTGCGCGACAACATTTCGCTGCCCCATTTGTCCCCGGCGTAGCTGGCAGGCAGCTTGTGGGTTGGGCTGGATGGTCCATATCCCCTGTGGCTTGGCTCTCCTTTGTACCTCTGGTTTGACTGAGTGATAAGAGAGGAAAAGAAAAAGGTCTAAGAATTTGGGTTTTGCCCATTCTTCATTTCCCTAAAGTTTTTTGTCTCTCACCCATGAGAGCAAATGAATGGACAAAATTGTTCTCCCTGTGTTGATCTGGGGCTGCTTGGCTGAGGCTGGTATGACCTCAGATGGAGCTGCATGGAATAAAGGTGAGTTCTGAGGGTCTCATGGGAATGAAGAGAACCCAAACTAAAGGCCAAAGGCTGTGTGAAGACATTTACACTCCTGGAGATGTCAGACAGAGAGACAGGCTGGGTTGTTCTTCACAGAATGAACTGTAGAATGGCTGAGGTTGCAGAAGACCTTTAAGATCACTAAGTCCAACCATTCTCTAACTGTATTAAGACTAAGGTTAGTTCATGTCCCTCAGCACCACATCTCTGCCTCTTTTAAACCCTTCCAGGGATGGGAATTCAGTCACTTCCCTGTGGAGCCCATTCCAGTCTTTGAGAACCCTTTCAGCGAAGAAGTTTCTTCTGATGTCCAACCTAAACCTCCTCTGATGCAACTTGAGGCTATTTCCTCTCAACCTAGTAGTGATTGCAGTGACAATCCTTGCTCACTACTACTGTGGATGTCTGCTGTTATGCATGACTTGGCCTTTTGCTCTGCAGAAATTCCTGTTCATAGGGGTTCCTCAGGGAGCAGGGGAAGCAAAAGGATTTTTACCTGAAGAGAAAACAAACAGAAATCCCCTTTGAAGCTGAGGCAGCACAGCTCAAGGGACCGGATGTTATGTGGGGCTACTGCCAAGTGCACAGAGCAGTCTGGAAGGAATTTTTGCCTGTTTTGATTAAATTAACAGGGATTTTATCCACAGGCCTGCTGGGGCACCTTATGCTTTGCCCAAACTGTGAAATAGCAAAGCGGGGAAGCAATTCCATGCTTCCTGAGGGCACTCAGAGCCCTCCAGCTCTACGCTTTTGATGTGCAAGGTGCTTGAGAGCAGTGGTCACTTACTATTCCTTTAGCTGGTGTTTCCATCTGCTTTCACTCCAGGAACTTGTTCCTGCTGCTGAATTGGACTGGGTGAGGGAGCTGATGGTGTTTAATTTATGCCTCCCACCTAATCCTCAGTGTTTTCATGGCAAAAATGTACTTTTAGAGCTGTGTCAGGTCTTTCATCCTGCTCACAGGACTGCCCTGGAAGGAGCAGGGTTTTGCACAGAGGAGGCAGAAAATCATAGGCTGAGGAGTAGGGTGGTTTGTGGGGGGGAAGTACTGGGAAAAGAGAATATTTTCAGCCCCAGTAGCCAGCAGCTGAGACCTTTCCTCTTAGCATGACCAGTCATGGTGCTGAGTTTGGAGTGGGAATCCCTTTGAACAGGATCTCACTTCATAGCAGGCTGCTGCCTGTAGCATAGGGCTCAGCCTTTGCCTGTCCCAGGCACTGTGGGCAGCATCAGAGCAGGAGGAAGTTTGAGGCTGATGCACAGAATCACAGCATTGTTGAATCATTTGGATTCAAAGACACCTAAGAGTCCAACCTTCAACCTAAGACCACCATGGCTATTAAACCATGGCCATGTTGCTTGAACACCTCCAGGAATGGTGACTCCACCACCTCCCTGGGCAGCCTGTCCCAATGCCTGACTCTTGCAGCAAAGACATTGTTCCTAATCGCCATCTGAACCTCTTCTGGCACAACTTCAGGCCATTTCCTCTTGTTCTATCACCTGGTAGTAGGGAGAAGAGACACCAACCCATTCTTGGCTCCAACCTACATTCAGGAAGTTGTAGAGAGCAAAAGGGGAAGGAAAAGCCTTGTTTGAGGAGGGGGGAAATAAATGATGGCAAAATGGAGGAATTTTCTCATAGAAAACTCAGGAATCTCCAGGACCTTGGTTCATCTCCTTAGAAGTGTTGATGCTGACTTGTGCACAGCACCCTAGACACTGCAGGGAGGTCTAATGACAGGATTATTCTCAGAGGATGATTACACTCTGCAGTTGACTACCAGTTAAATACCACCTGGCCACAGACCTGTTCCACCTCTTCCAGTTTCACCACATCCAGGATGTTATAAGGGACGTAGCCAGCCTGCCCACTCCGGTTCAGCAGCTTCCACCACTGCTTGTTGTCTTCCAACACCTGAGAGAGGAGTAAAAACAATTTGGCTAGTGAGAACCCCAGATCTCTGCTTTACACGAGCAGCAGAGAGTGGAAATGAAGCACTGATAAATGCAGAGTGGTTGGAATAGCATCAGTGAGGCCAGGAGCTGTGGCACTCATCTGAAATTCAGGACAGGAGTCTTTCCTGAAAAGCACCAGAACTTCTAATGATGACAGGAGAACATCTCTGAGGCAAAATGGACTTGGGATGGGGAAGAACTCATTGTTCCTACTTAATCTGGAGAGGAACACAATGGAATTCAACAAGGGTAAGTGTAGGCTTCTGCACTTGGAAAGGAACAACTCCCTGCACCAGTACAGGTGAAAGGTGACCTGTTGGAAAGCAGCTCCAAGGCAAAGGACCTGGGAGTGCTGGTGGATAAGTTGCTCGTGGCCAGGAAGGCCAATGGTCTCTTGGGGAGCATGAAGAAGTGTGTGGCCAGCAGATTGAGGGATGTTCTTTTCCCCTCTGCTCTGCCCCGTTGAGGCCCCAGCTGGAACACTGTAACTGCTGCCTGTTACCCTTTGTCCCAGGCACCACTGAATGAAGCCTGGTCCTGTCCTTCTGATGCCCACCCTTGAAGTATCATCAGCACTGATGACATCCCCTCTCAGGCTTATCTAGGCACACAAGTCCCTCAGCCTTTCTTCAAAAGAGAGATGTTTTGGTCCTCTCATCATCTCTGTAGCCCTTTGCTGTACCCTCTCAAGCACTTCCCTGTGCTTTTTGAGCTGGGGGAGCCCAGAACTGCCAATGTTCTCCAGCTGCCAACAGTATTGTGCTAAGAGAAAGGTCACAAAAGGATGTTTTCATGGAAAATAATTCCTTTGGAGGGAGAAAGAGGTAATCATGACCACAGGCCCAGTGACTTCTTTTCCTTCCTCCTCATTGCTAATGAAGATGTGGCCAACATGTTTCAGCTGAACAAATGCCCACAGCCAGCCTGAACCAGCTCCATGGAGAGCTCTGCATCTGAGCACACCTTTGTGGCTCTGCTCAGGAAAGACCACATGAAAGAAGCCAGCACTTGCCAGCCTCTGGAGATGATTCTGGTGCTCTTGGGCAGGAGGGCACACTTTTGTCCCCAGCACCTTCACCTACCTCCAGGATCTCATCCTTCAGCACTGAGAGCTCGTTGGCATTGCGCGCGGTGAAGTCGTAGCGGATTTTGGCATATCTCTTGGGCAGAGCCTGTGCCTCAAAACCCCTGCAGAAGAGGGAAAAAAGGAGTTTTACTGCAGGCCCATCTAATGACTGGGTAACAGTGCTGACTTGCTGGAGGGTAGGAAGGCTCTGCAGAGGGATCTGGCCAGGCAGAGTCCGTGGGGTGAGGTCACTAAGTTTAACAAAGCTGAGTGCTGCATGTTGCATTTGGGTCACAAATGAACACTGCAGGCTGGGGGCAGAGTGGCTGGAAAGTGCCTGTCAGAAAAGGACCTGGGGGTGTTTGTTGACAGCAGCTAAGGTGAGCCTGGATTACCAAGAGTGTGGCCAGCAGGAGCAGGGCAGGGATTGTCCCCCTGGACTGGGCACTGATAAGGTCACACCTGGAATCCTGGGTTCAGTTTTGGGCCCCTCACTCCAAGAAGGACACTGAGGGGCTGGAGCAAGTCCAGAGAAGGACAACAAAGTTGGTGAAGGGTCTGCAGAACAGGGATGGTGAGGAGCAGCTGAAGAAACTGTGGTTGTTGAGCCTGGAGAAAAGGAGATTGAGGGGAGACCTCCTTGGTTTCAACAACTCCCTGAAAGGAAGTTGGAACCAAGTGAGGATTGGTCTCTTCTCCCTTGTATCAGGTGATAGAATGAGAGTAAATGGCCTGGAATTGTGCCAGGGGAGGTCTAGGTTGGAGAATAGGAACATTTTTTTTGCTGTGTGAGTGGTCAGGCATTGGACCAGGCTGCCCAGGGAGGTGATGGAGTCACTATCCTTGGAAGTGTTCAAGAAATGTGTGGCCATGGCACCTGGGGACATGGTTTAGTGGCCATGGTGGTGCTGGAATGATGGTTGGAGCTGATGATCTTAGAGGGCTTTTCCAACCCAAACAACTCATGATTCTTCATTCCAAAAGTATTTATACTATGGAAAAACTGTTTTGCTTTGCTGAAGGAGAGCAGGTAGGAGCTACTTTAATGCACCTTCATGGATCTTTCAGCACAGCTACTTGATGCAGAAGTCTCCTGAGTGCCCTAGTCACAATGGGTCAGGTTCTCCTCCAGTTCATGTCAGGTTCTGTATAACTCAGTGCTTCCAGCACTGTTTTTTTAGCCTAGTATTTTTCCACTGCCAAGCTCTTGGCTTTGGTCAGTGATTTAAAATCTGTTATGTGTGGAAATCTGGCTCTCTGGTTTTGCTCCTGAGGTGCTGACTTTTGGACTAAAATCCTGATTAATGGGCTGGAAAGCAAGCCCAGCATGCCTGGTTTTGGTTCATTTTGCTTTCTCCATTGGGTACCTGTTTTGGTGGTCTGGAAAAGCTGGAGCCACTGCTTCACTGGTTTGATACCACCCCTGGGGCTTGTAACTTACTTGAACTAGAGCAAGGCAGATTTAGATTGGACATTAGGAAGTAGTTCTTCACTATGAGGGTGGTGAGACACTGGAACAGGTTGCCCAGGAAGGTGGTAGAAGCCCCATCCCTGGAAGTTTATAAGGTCAGGCTGGATGGGGCTTTGAGGAATCTGGTCTAGGGGGAGGTGTCCCTGCCCATGGCTGGAGGGTTGGAACTAGATGATCCTTAAGCTCCCTTCCAACCCAACCCATTCTCTCATTTGGGATAACTCTTGGTCTAGTCACAGCCATGTGCAATATCTAACTTGTAAGTCTGCAGTCTTGAAGCAGACTGTTAGGTGGAATCCATCAGTCAAGCAAGGGAGTAGTGGCCTTGCCCAGCAGTGCCCTGAAGGCAGGGAGGAGAAGGAGAGCCCCAGCTGGGTAGAAATTACTTCTTTTGTCACATTCCAAAATGTAAATGAGTCATGAGGAAAGAGGTGAGGGTGGAGGAGTTTGAAGCTAAGGTGGACTTGGTATGCAGCAAGGATTCACACAATGATCTTTGCGGGTTATTGTCACACTGCTTGGGGCTTTGGTGACGCTTGTCTGCAGCCAGATGCCCTGATGTAAATAAGAGCCCTGGTGCATGGCTCTTCTTGCTCATGCAGGGTCTCTTGGATAGGAAATGAGTTCGAAGTGCTCTGAATGAGTAGAGCAGGAAATATGTCCTTGATCTGAGCAGACATCTGGCTGAGGTCTCCTCTGGGCTGAATCACTGTTCCAGGCTGCCCAGAGAGGTTGTGGAGCCTCCTTCTCTGGAGAGGTTCCAAACCCATCTGGACATTGTGATTCTGTCAGGCTGCTGTGGGTGCCACTGCTTTAGCAGAGAGGTTGGGCTGGATGATCTCTAGAAGTCTCTTCCAACCCCACCATGCTGGGATTCTGTGTCTTCAGCACAGTGCTGCTGAGACCAGGCTGCTCTTCCCCTGCACCAGGATTTTTTTGGCAGCCAAATGCTCAGATGAGCTCAGGCCCTAAATGCAAATTCCTCCCAGAAACAGGTTCTTTGTGTGCAGGGTCTAGTGGCTTTAGGATGAATGGAGAGATAGCAGATCTTTGAGTTCTCTGGGCCACAGCCAGTCAGAATTAACAAGAGCAGAGAGTCGTCTACGTGCCAGTGTCAGGATGTGTTGCAGAGGGCATTTACGAGGTCAGGAGGTGGAAGCCCAAGGTGGTGCTGATACATTACCTGTGAGTTACATTCTGCTTGAAGGCATCCCCAGCTTGTGTCTGATCAGCAGCCTGCCCACGCTTGAGCGAGGAGTTTCGGTAAGGGTATCCATTGGCTGAGGAGAGCTGGGAAGGTAAAGAGGGAGTCATAGTATCATAGTATCATCAGGGTTGGAAGAGACCTCACAGATCAGCAAGTCCAAGCTGTTACCACAGAGCTCAAGGCTAGACCATGGCACCAAGTGCCACGTCCAGTCCTGCCTTGAACAGCTCCAGGGACGGTGACTCCACCACCTCCCTGGGCAGCCCATTCCAGTGTCCAATGACTCTCTCACTGAAGAACTTTCTCCTCACCTCCAGCCTAAATCCCCTGGCGCAGCTTGAGGCTGTGTCCTCTCGTTCTGGCGCTGGCCATCTGAGAGAAGAGAGCAACCTCCCCCTGGCCACAACCACCCCTCAGGTAGTTGTAGACAGCAATAAGGTCACCCCTGAGCCTCCTCTTCTCCAGGCTAAACAATCCCAGCTCCCTCAGCCTCTCCTCGTAGGGCTGTGCTCGAGGCCTCTCACCAGCCTCGTCGCCCTTCTCTGGACACGCTCAAGCATCTCAATGTCCCTCTTAAACTGGGGGGCCCAGAACTGGACACAGTACTCAAGGTGTGGTCTAACCAGTGCAGAGTACAGGGGCAGAATGACCTCCCTGCTCCTGCTGGCCACACCATTCCTGATGCAGGCCAGGATGCCACTGGCTCTCTTGGCCACCTGGGCACACTGCTGGCTCATGTTCAGGCAGGTATCAATCAGCACCCCCAGATCCCTCTCTGTCTGGCTGCTCTCCAGCCACTCCGACCCCAGCCTGTATCTCTGCATGGGGTTGTTGTGGCCAAAGTGCAGCTCCTGGCACTTGGAGCCATTGAACGCCATTCCCTTGGACTCTGCCCATCTGTCCAGGCGGTCAAGGTCCTGCTGCAGAGCCCTTCTGCCCTCCAACCCAGCCACATCAGCCCCCAGTGCTGCCAGCAAAGGGAAAGCTCTACCAGAGGAAAGGAGAGGCAGATGAACAGCCTGGAAGCTTTTGGAGGTGGTGAGGAAGAAATGTTCTGCAGGCAAAGTGAATCAGTGAATCATAGAATGGTTTAGGTTGGAAGGGACCTCAAGGATCACCCAGCTCCAGCCCCCTCCATAGGCAGGGACACCTCCCACTAGAGCAGGTTGCTCAAGGCCTCATCCAGCCTGGCCTTAAACACCTCCAGGGAGGAAGTATCCACAACCTCCCTGGGCAACCTGTTCCAGTGTCTTACCACCCTCACTGTAAAGAACTTCCTCCTAAACCATGGGGTTTAGCAATGCATCCTGTTCCCTGCAGATCAGGAGGTGAAGCTGCCCTTTGCTGGCCTCATTTTCTTTCCATATTTAACTGGAGGGACCAGAACCAACTGAGTTTTGAGCCAGCTCCTTGTTACACACAAGCCCAAGCTCCACAGATCCATCTTGTGAAAAGCAGGGAGGGCAAGAGGGGAAGAAAGGATGAGCAGGGGCTCAAGACTGACCTCTTCTTGCAAGTGTCCAATGTCTATTTCCCAGGGAGCTCCGCGGAAGATTTCCACAGGCGGTTCCCAGCCGTTGCGGAATTTGGGGATGTAAGTGGGGATGTTTGCTTCTCGGGGCCACTCAGCTCTAGGATGTGAACAGGAGAATAGAGAGTCATGGAATCTTTAATGCTGGACATCTCCAAGATCACAGAGTCTGTTAGTCCAGCACTGCCAGGGCGCCCCTAAACCATGTCCCACAGCACCACATCTCCAGGGCCTTGAAACCCCTCCAGAGATGGGGACTCCACTGCTGCCCTGGGCAGCCTGGGCCAGGCCTTGACAACCCTCAAGGGCAACAAATTGTTCCTCATGTCCAACCTAAGCCTTCCCTAGGGCAACTTGAGAATGTTTCCTCTTGTCCTGTCACTTGTTCCTTGGGAGAAAGGCCTGGTCCCCCATGTGGCTCCAACCTTCTTTCAGGGAGTTGGAGAGAACCAGATGATCTCTCCCCAGCCTCCTCTCTTTTTTCAGGCAGAATAACCCCAGGTCCCTCAGCTGCTCCTTATCAGACTTGTCCTCCAGATCAGCTTAGTTGCCCTTCTCTGGACCTGCTTCAGCCCCTCAATGTACTTCTTGGAGTGAGGGGTGCAAAACTGAACCCACGGTTTGAAGTGTGATGAGATTCACAAGGACTCTTGGAAATCAAGGCACTATTGCTCTGTGGTGAGATTCACAAGGCAGGTGTCTCTGGAAGCATGTCAGGGAGAAGCAGGGACATGAGAGTGCCCTTGACCCTCTCACACAGCTACACTTGGCATCCCCTCTGCCTTTCTCAACAGCTTGGGGAACCTGCTGAGATGGCAGCTCTATCCTCACCTTGATCTGGTCCATGTCTCTCCCAGGGACTCCCAGAGGCTTATCTCTTTTGGTGTCAGGTGTCCTCGGACGAAATCTGTGGCATCCTTAGAAAGCAGTGGGCTCATGACAGACCTGGCAAGCTCAGGGCCACCACAGCTGTTGACAATCTGGATTAAACACAAACAGGAGAGGGTTTTGCAGGAAAGGTCCAAAGTCTCAAAGCAGCACAAGCACAGGGGAACAGAAGTCAAAGAGAGAGACTGGAGAGGCCCAAAGGAAGGCAGTAAGCTCCATGGGGAGCACCTCATAGCCCAGGCTAATTCACATCAGACTTTACAAACTTCTCCCCTGTGCATTCATATGGTAGGGTGAGGTTTCACAACATGGTTTGCTGCCACCTGAAAGGGATGTTGGATTCCTTTCTGGCTTCTTTTTTCCAGTTGGGATCTCTGATTCCTATTTTCAGTGCAAATATTGATCCATGTTTGTTGGAAAGTATCACAGTAGGGGTTGGAAGGGGCCTCTGGAGATCATTGAGTCCAACCCCTCTACTAAGGCAGGCTCACCTAGAGCAGATTGCTCAGGGTGGCATCCAAGTGGGTTTGGAATATCTGCAGAGATGGAGACTCCACCACCTCTCAGGGCAGCCTGTTGGCAGTGCTCTACCACCCTTAAATCAAAGAAGTTCCTCCTCATGCTCAGATGGAACTTCTGATGTTCAGGTTGGTGCCCATTCCCCCTTGTCCTGTCCCTGGGCACCACTGAGCAAAGCCTGGTGCCATTCTCCTGACACCTACCCTTGAAGTATTGATCAGCATTGATGAGAACCCCCTCAGGCTGCTCTTCTCCAGACTGAAAGGCCCCAGGGCTCTCAGTCTTTCCTCATCAGAGATGTCTCAGTTCCCTCAGTATCTTTGTAGCCCTTTGCTGTACCTTCTCCAGCAAGTCCCTGTCCTTCTTGAACTGGGGAGCCCAGAACTGGACAAAATACTCCAGTTGTGTCCTCACCAAGACAAAGTAAAGGGGCAGGAGAACCTTCCTTGACCTGCTGGCCACACTGTTCTCCATGCACCCTAGGATGCCGTTTGCCTTCTTGACCACAGGTAAGATCAGGCAGATTCCCAGTGGGAAACACAGCTGGTTGACACTTTTGTCCCCAGTGAGACACTCATGGGATGGAAAGATTCAGATTTGTGTATTTAGCTTAAGCTGGAGATCAGCTCAGAGGCCAGAAACACTGGTGGTGGTTCTTCATGGCTATACTAAGAGAGCTTTAGCCTCTTGTGATGTCTCCTAACCCTCCTGCATAACCTGGCTGCTGTAGCCTTAGAAATGAAAAGTGAGTTCATAGAGAAACCTGTGAGGAAGATTTACCAGCTCCAGTGGTCCAAAAAGGAAATGCACCAGCTCAGAAGCACTGGGGTTCTGGATGTGCTTTCTCAGTTTGGCCTGAAAAGAGAAATAACCCAAATTTAACCCCAGCCTGACCTTGCCTTCTCTGTCACATGGAGGACCTGTTGCTGCCTGGCATTTGCTGTAGTTAGTAACAGCCTGCAAAGCACAGAAACTTCAACAGTGCCCCTCAAGTCTGGCAAAAAGAGTGCTTGGGGAGCAGGAGTCATACTGAGATCCTTTCTCTTTTGTGTCCATTTCTAAGGGTGCTGGATTTAAGGAGGGGTGGAGAACCTCCTGTGTTTAAAATCAGAGAATGCTTTTGTTTGGAAAAGATCTTTAAGATCACTGAGTCCAACCATTCTCTCACTCTACCCAGTCTGGTGCTAAACCATGTCCCTCAGCACCACATCTCTATGGGTTTGAAACACCTGCAGGGATGGGGATTCAACCACCTCTCTGGAGAGCCTGTTCCAGGGTTTGAGAACCCTTTAATGGAATAACTTTCTTCAACTCTCCAACCTACACCTTCCCTGATCCAACCTGAGTCCATTTCCTCTTGCCCTGTTGCTTGTTACTAGGGAGAAGAGACCAACTCACTACAACCTCCTTTCAGGTTTAAAAGCCACAAGCAGAAGTATCTGAAGTAGGCTGAACGAACCTATGCAGAGCTATCAGCAAGGTGGGCACAACACTTCTTGGCTCTTTAAGCTCAAAGCTTCACAGATGCTTTGAGCCAGGATTACGTCTGGAAGGAGATCCAGGCATTACAAAGCTCTTGGCTGCTCAGTCCTATCCTGACTTGTCACTTCTTGCTTCAGTTTAACAGCTTGACCTAAGAAATCAGCCCAAGTCTGACATATTATCTCTTCTGGGTTCTGAAGGGTCTGGAATTCACACTTTGGTCCCTTGCTTAGCGTTTTCAGTTCAGATTTCACTTCAAATGTTTAGTGCTGTGCTAGGAAGGGATGAGACACCTTCTGTGGCTTGGGGAGGAGAGACCTTCTGTGTCTTACCAGGAGGTTAAAAGCCAGTTTGGTTTTCTGGAAGCAGTCAATGAACTCTGCCTCACTTGGGGGTCTTGCTCGAAGAGTCAGCATGCCCTCTTTGGTGAGAAGGTGGAAAGAAAGACATTTTAATTAGGAGATCCCTTTTCAGAGAGGTTTCAGCTCGTAGAAGACACAGCAATAATGGGTGTTGGGGGCTAGAACTACTTAAAGTCAAGGAGTCGAGAAAAGCCACCAGTTTTAATCTGTGTTGGAGGCTTCATTAGGCTTCGTTTGCTCTGCAGGAGGTCCTCACAGACCAGCAGCACCTTTCAAAGTGGTGTGGCTGCTGTTGGGTCCAGAGCTGTGCTGCTGAATCAACCTGGCATTGCTAGCTGGGAGCTGAGATCTCCTCCCAGCCTTCACCTGTGGCCCTCCTTTGTTCTTGCTGCTGCACTATACCTGCTGGCCCTTTCTTCTTGTTCTTCTTCCCTTTCTTCCTCTGGTTGAGCTGTCTGAATGCCTCTGCAGCCTTCTGAAGCCTGGCCACAAACACTTCAATGTCATCCAGTGTGCAGTTCAGGATTTGCTGTCAGGGCAGAAATGCAAAAAAACCAAGGTGTGAAAGAGCCCCCAGCTGCAGGCAGCCAGCAGGCTGGAATCATATCCTGGAAGAATGCACAGGGACAGGGAATCCAGCCATGAAATCAAGCTGAATTCATCACTTTCCAAACACAAAGCTGTGCCTACTTGTCTGTTGCACTCATCAACGTGACAAGTGACCCCTGCTAATGGAGGCCTGAAAAACAACCCCCAGAGCAGACCTGAAATCAGCAGAGCTCCCTCAGGTCAGCAGAGTTTGAACTGACCCAGCACAGGAGCTTTGCTCTTGTCCACCTTATCTCTGTGCGAGGTTGGCAGCAGCAGTTGAACAATGACTTGAGAATGCAGGGGAGGAGCCTCTTGCTTCCTCCTTCTCTCCTCCCTCTTGCCCTTGCACCATTCTTCATAGGTTCACAGGTTTGAGTTGGAAGGAACCTTGAGGATCATCCCTTTACAATCCCCTGCCATGGGCAGGGACACTTCCCACTAGATCAGCTTGTCCAGGGCCTCATCCAACCTGGCCTGGACCACCTCCAGGGAGGAGGCACCCACAACCTTCCTGGGCAACTTGTTCCAGTGTTTCCCCACCCTCACTGTAAAGAATTTCTTCCTAATCATAGAATCAACCAGATTGGAAGAAGCCTCCAAACTCATCCAGTCCAGCCTAGCACCCAGCCCTAGCCAGTCAACTAGACCATGGCACTAAGTGCCTCATCCAGGCTTTTTCTGAACACCTCCAGAGGCAGTGACTCCACCACCTCCCTGGGCAGCCCATTCCAGTGGCAAATCCCACTCATCTCCAGTCTAAACCTTGTTACCAACCGTTTCTTTCTCAATCTTCTGTGCTAAGAGGGCTCGGGACTCCTCATGGTCATGAGAGCCGGAGCTCCGTCGTTCATAGTCTGCGAAGAAGGGAGGGAGAAGAGAAGTTATTTACTGTGAGACTGCAAACAGGCTTCATTGAATGCAGGGACCTGTGAGATGGGAACTCCCAGCTTGCTTGTTTGTTCTGGTTACTGAGAGCACCTCAAGAGACGACAAAGAGCAGGAGGTGATCAAAGCCTGCTGATTCAATCTTGCATGGTCACAGCACCTGCCCACTTGGGCCAAGACAGCTGCCTCTTTTCAAACAGAGCAGTGAATGAATCGTGGAGAGCTGCCAGCTACAGGCAGAGACCTGCAAGCACCATCTCCAGCTGCTGTGAGTCACCAGCTCCTTTGCCTTTCACACATCTAAGCTGACTTAAGCCCTTAGAGGGGCTAAGAAGCCACTGGTCACTCCACGTGTGTGTAAAGGAGGAGTACCCTGAAAAATGTCATAACTTATCCTAATGGTGACAGGACAGCATCTCTGGGGCACCTGGGGTAGGAACTCATCATTCCTACCTAATCTGGGTGGAGAAGAACCCAGTGAAGTTCAACAAGGGCAAGCAGAGGATCCGGTTTCTGGGGAGGAGTAACCCTCTGCACCAGTACAGGTGAGAGGTGACCTGCTGGAGAGCAGCTCTGTGGAGAAAGACCTGGGAGTGCTGGTGGGCAAACAAGTTGTCCATGAGCTAGCAATGTCCCCTCATGGCCAAACATGCCAATGGTATCCTGGGTGGACATGAAGAAGAGTAGCCAGCAGGTAGAGGGAGATTCTCCTCCCCCTCTACTCTGCCCTGGTGAGGCCAGATCTGGAGCACTTGATCCAGTTCAAAAGAGACAGGGAACTGCTGGAGAGAACCCCGTGGAGGCTCTGAAGATGCTGAGAGGCCTGGAGCAGCTCTGTGAGGAGCAAAGGCTGTTGAGCCTGGACAAGAGCTGCCCCAGAGGGGATCTGCTCAGTGCTCAGCAAGAGATAAAGGAGCCATGGGGAGCAAGAGGCTGGGTTTTGGTGTCTGTGTTACTTCATAACTCAGTGGGCTTCACTGTGCAACACAAGGGCTGCAATGTCCACAGGCCATTTGAAGAGGATTAGGTGTCCAGACTAACAAATCCCTGCCCCAGCACCGACTCTCTGAGCACTGCCAGTACCTGGGTTGTGTTGGGAAGGAGCTGCCACCCGGTTCCTGTTCATCCCTGAGCCTCTCATGTCATGCTGAATGGGAATGGGAGCTGGCCCTTGAGGTGGTGGGAGGATGGATTGTCTCTGCTTGATCTTTTCTTGGTTTGCTCTGCAAGGGAAGGGAACATAGGTCAGTGGCTGCTGGTCCCATCTCTGAGAGTGATGTGTGACTGTCCCAGGTGTAAATGGGAACCCTGCAATGCTTACTTGAGTGTCTGTGGCCTTATCTTCTTCCCATGCTTGTGGTCTGCCAGGGCACTTTCGATGTCCTCATGAACCATCTCCGCCTCAAAGACAAAACACAGATGTTTTGAAGGGCTTTGCTTTGGGAAGGGTTGAGGGCTCTGAGCAGGCAGAGGCAGAAGGGGTTGGCAGGGAGCTTGGTGTGTGTTCTGCTCTCTGTTTCACACCAGCAAAGAGGGCTCTGCTCACCTCCACCTCGTCACAGTTGAAGAAGTGGATGTCAGGTTTGTGCTGCTCCGAATCCTGGCACACCAGGAGGAGGATGGAGGAGTAGCGCATCTGGTTCAACACTGTCTGGCAGTGCTGGACTGTGGGCAGGGGGAAGTCCTCCAGCTCCTCCTAAAAAGAAAAGGGTCAGGCAATGGGGAGCGATTGAACCAACAAGGATGTGTCTAGTTTGAGCTCCTGGGATTCCTGTCTGAGGAGAGACCTGCCAGAGCTTCTGTTTCTCAACAGTGGTTTGCTGGAGTCTTCAGGCCGAGGTTTGCAGAGGGACAGTGGCTTGGGACTGTGGAATGGGAGTGAGAGGAGTGGCAAACAGAGGTGAGCTCTGCTTCTGCTCCAAGACATAGAATCACAGTGTGCATCAGGTTGGAAGGTGCCTTTGGAGGCCACCTTGTCCGACCCTCCTGCACTCAGCAGGGACTTCTCCAACGAGAGCAGGTTTCTCAGGGCTCCAGCAAGGCCCTTGAATGTCTCCAGGGATGGGGCCTCCACCACATCTCTGGGCAACCTGTTCCAGTGTCCCAGCACCCTTGCTGAGAAGAACTTCCTCCTAATGTCCAACTTCAGTCTCCCCTGCTCTTAGTTTCAAACTAGACCTCCTCTGCTCCAGTTTTAAACTCCCTGCTCTATGGCCTTCCATGGCACCAAAGTCAGACTGACAGGTCTGTAGTTCCCCAGGTGCTCCTTCCAGCCCTTTTCTTATGACCTCATCTGTGCCCAGTCTAGGCACATGATCAAGTGATGGCCACCAATGCTGGCCACACTTGCTGGACCAGGCCAGGATGCTCTTGGCCTTCTTGGCCACCTGAGCACACTGCTGGCTCATGTTCACCTCCAGGTCCTGTCATCCAGCCCCTGCACAGCCAGGAGTGGATTTTGATATTGACTGACCCTTCTTTGGGCTCCCTAGAAGTGCCCTCTCAGGCGGAATGAGAAGCAGTCATGCTGCACCCCATGTCTCAAGCCATGGGTAGGCTCAGAGAGCTCTGGGTACCTGTGACTCGCAGTCCAGCAGGCGGATGGATTTGTCATTCACTTGCAGCAGCATCTCCTGTGTCCAGATCTTCTCTTTGGAGTTGAGCAGGATGAGCTTGCGGATGGCATCGTCCACTGTCACTATGGACTCGCTCTTGTCCATGATGAAGGTGGCCAAATGCTGAAGTTAGGGGAGGAAAGAGGTGAAAAAGCTTTTATGGTCTCTGTACCATAAATCAGTGGTGAAACCATCTCTAGAGGCTTGAACTGTTTGTTCTTTGAGCACAGGCATGAAAAGTCACAGACTCTCAGAACGATAGGGGTGGGAAGTGGCCCACAGAGATCATCTAGTTCAATCTCCCTGCCAAGGCAGGCTCACCTAGAGCAGGTTGCTCAGGATCCAGGTAGTTTTGGCTTGTCTCTGGAGATGGAGAATCCACCACCTCTCTGGGCAGTCTGTTCTAATGCTTCACCACCCTTAAACTGAAGAAGTTCCTCCTCATGCTCAGGTGGAACTTCTGATGTTCAAGTTTGTGCCCATTCCCCCTTGTCCTGTCCCTGGGCACCACTGAACAAAGCCTGGTCCCATCCTCCTGACACCCACCCTTGAAGTATTGATCAGTGTTGATGAGATCCCTCTCAGGCTGCTCTTCTGCAGACTAAACCCTCCCAATTCTCTCTGGCTTTCTGCATCAGAGATACAAATGCAAATGCTTGTTCTGTCCAATTGGAGCTTGTGCCCCCTCCCAGCAGTAGGTGAAGGCCAGAGGTTCAGGGAACTCATTTCTCTCCAAGGATCAGCAGCCCAGCGCCAAGTGCTGCTCTCTGTGTATGGGGAGAAGGTGCTGCCAGCAGGGGGGACTGCAGGGCAGGAGAAGCTGGGAGCCTTCGCTGTGCAGAGCAGCCAGGCTGGTTTCTGTGCCCCTGACAGCATAGCCAGGCCACCTGTTCAGGTGACAACAGGTCAGGGGAAAAAATCAGGAAGGAAAAGGAAATGGTCCCATTCCACTTTGTTCCCTCTGCTGCCCTGCTGTGATCCTGTTGAGAGGGGAAGAACAGCCCCAACTGGGAAAGTAGCTGGAGCTTCTTCCCTTCATAACCAACCTTCTCCAGGAGAGAATCCCAGACTGCTGTGGGTCGAACGGACCTTTCAACCTCATCTAGTCCAGCCCCCTGTACTCAGCAGGGTCTGGAGAACAAGTCTTGTAAAGAGCAGCTGAGGGACCTGGGGTTATTCAGCCTGGAGAAAAGGAGGCTGAGAGGAGACCTTCAGGATCTCTACAGCTCCCTGAATGGAGACTGGAGTGAAATGGGGGTTGAGCTCTCCTCTCTAGGATCAGGTGAGAAGAGATGGACTGAAATTGTGCCAGAGGCACAATTAGGTTGAGCATGAGGAACAATTTCTTTACTGCAAGAGTGGTCAGGCATTAGAACAGGCTGCCCAGGGTGGTGGAGGAGTCACTCTCCCTGGAGATGCTCAAAAAACTATGTAGACATGGAACTTCAGGACATGTTTTTGTGGTCTTAGTGGTATTGGGTAGACAGTTGGACTCAATGATCTTAGAGAGCTCTTCCAGCCTTAATGCATCTAGGATTTGTGGTAGCCAGTTTGTTTTTATGGTGACTGTTGGATAATTCCCAGGGACTGGAAAGAGCAGAGAGGAAGAGAAACCCTGCAGAGGGTGAGATGTGATCTTGAAGCAGAGCTATTGGGTGAGGCACTGTCTAAATAAAGCTCCTGGCAGGTATTGGAGCAGAGATTTGCCCTGCAATCAGCTATGAAATCCACGCAGGGGTGGATGTTACTGGAAGTGTAGAACATTGCTTGAGAAGGTATTCACAAAGTCAACACCATCTGTGCAGAGGTGACAAACCCTCTGCCTTCTGGGCAGTGAGGAGAACTGGTTTATACCTGATGAGGGACAATCTTATCTCTTCTGATATTTTAACTGCCAGCTTTACAGTCTTTATAAATTCATTTTGTTGTTTGCTGGTAGGGAAGTGAATTTTGATGGAGGAGGAAGTGCTCTTTTGAAGGAGGGGGAATGAGCCAGCTCAGGCTCATGTCAATATTTTTTTCCCCCTTTTATATTTACCTTAGATGCTGGTGGAGGAAAAGAAGCTTGCTACTGTCCTTGCATTATCTCCTCAAACTCCTTTTCATCCAGATAGATTATCAAAGATAGTCACTCTTGGAAGAAGGGGCCATGACTCCATCCACTCTTAGAATCTGATCAGCTCACAGCCTATTTTAAAGGTCCCTTGTGAGGAAACATTCTCCCACTTCACTCTCTGCCACTCCAGTTCTGTTTGCCTCGGTCAAAGTTCAAGGCAGAGACTCACAGCTGGGTGGCACATGGCATAATTAATGGGGAATTCATGTACGTGTCACTGTTTAAAGTCCCTTCTCTGCTCTCATAAGTGACTTTATTTGGTAGGAGTCAGGGCTGGGGATGGTTGGCAAGGTCACCAGTGAGGCAGGCTGGTCATTGAGTTGGTTTCTGCGCTGGAAAAGGGGCCTTTGCTGGGAGCTTCTTTCCAAACAAGCATTATGAAAGTCTAAATCTGATTTTAAGCAGCTGAACAGGCTCCTGGATTTGTGTCTCCTTAAGATCTCTGCTGGTATGGGGTCTTCAGCCAGAGAATCATGGAATCATAGAATTGTTTGGGTTGGAAGAGACCTTTTTTAAGATCAAGTTCAACCTTCAACCTAGGACCACCATGGTCACTAAACCATGTCCTCCAGTGCTATGTCCACATGTTTCTTGAACACCTCCAAGGATGGTGACTCCACCACCTTCCTGGGCAGCCTGTTCCAGTACCTGAGAATGCTTTCTGGGAAGAAATTGCTCCTCATGCCCAACCTAAACCTTCCCTGGCACAATTTCAGTCCATTTCTTCTCACCTGATCCTAGAGAGAAGAGCTCAACCCCCATCTCACTCCAGTCTCCATTCAGGGAGCTGTAGGGAGCCAGAAGGTCTCCCCTCAGCCTCCTTTTCTCCAGACTAAGCAGTCACAGGTCCCTCAGCTGCTCCTCACCAGTCCTGTTCTCCAGACCCTTCACCAGCTTGGAAGAGAGGATTTACTAAATATCAACCTGTCTACTAAAGGTGGACCTCAGAGAGTGTTTTCCTTTCTCACCATGCCCAGCTTGCACCCAGTAGTGGTCCAGCTGCCCCTAGATGGGCACTTGCATTCCTGTGATGGCCTGCACCAGTGTTGCATTACAGGATGGCCAGGATGGCTGCTCTTTTTTAAGTGGATGTCTGTGACACTGGAGGATGAATTTGGCTTCATGCCTGTTGTGGTTGAAAGGTTTTGAATTACTTGAGAAGCCACAGTAGCTGTGGGGGAGCTGAAAGGTGATAGTTGGTGTGGGCTCTGTCATTAGGGCAGATGAGTTCCTGTAACCACCACAGGAACCTTGCATTTAACCCATCTGTCCCTCCTGGTCAGGAAGGGTTTGAAGGGTGATAAAGACAGCAGCTCCTACTGCTCTCCTTCAGATGTGAGGAGAGGCAGAGGACAACAGCTTCTCCATTCCCTAGCCTTAAAGACACAACATGACCACACAACTCATCAGTGCTGGACCCACAGCAAGTCCCTGAGACAGTGACCTCCCAGGCGTGTCACACCTCACAGCTAGAGGATAGAACTGTTCACCTCAAGGTGTGCCCAGGCACTAGTCCTAAACATAGCCCAGCAAGAGAAAGGGGATAAACTGGGAACCTTTGGCACAGGTCTCACCCAAATAGCGCCATACCATGATGGTACCACTGCTGCTCTTCAAAGCAAGGAGCTGGAGAGGAGCAGCAGAGAAATGAGATGACAGGAGAGCACAGGGTGACTTCAGACAGAGCAGGAAACACGTGAGAGGAGAGAATGGAGAAGATGGAGAGGGGTCCAGTCAACCTGAAACCTCTGTCTTGTAGGAAGGAGTGGGGTTAGTCTTGGGAGAAGAATTGTCTCAGGACTTGTGGTGCACTCACAGGCCTTCTGTTTATCTCCTCCGTGTGTCTGTGATGAAGAGATTCCTGTGCTCCACCTGCACAGGCTCTTTGCTTTCCTTCCCTTGTGTGCTTGAAGGAATTGGTGGGAAGTCCTGCTCACCCCAGCTTCAGTGGTGGGTTGTGTGATTGAGAGGACTTGTGCAGGGTGATCAGGCACTGGAATGGACTGCCCAGGGAGTTGGTGGAGTCACCATCTCTGGAGGTGGCACTTGGTGGCATGGTTTAGCTGATGTTGTGGTGTTAGGTCATAGGCTGAACTTGATCTCAGAGGTCTTTTCCAGCCTCAATGATTCTGTGATTCTGTAAACTCAGCCCCTGGGGCCAGGCTGGCAGGACCACAGTGACCCACAGCTCAAAGAGGGAAGCTACAGCAGATAGCTAAGTCTGAAAGCATGTCCAGGAGCTAGAAGGAATGGATCCAGCTGGGTGGGAAGCTCAGGAGACAAGTTTATCTACAGGCAGTGGGAAAGAAACAGGAGGTTTCAAGCAGCTTTGCTATTTCTCTTAGGGTGTGAGGAGAGACACTTATGGTACCAAGGATCCCAACTCCTCTTTGGCCTAATGAAGGTCCAGGAGAAAAGAAACACATTGCATTACCAACATATCCACCCTTGATGTTTTCCTTCTAGCCCCTTCCCCTGCACACTCACCTGTACATGGTACTGTGAAGTCTCATGCATGATGATGTTGGAGTTGGAGTATTTCTTCCTTTGTTCTGCAAAGAAAAGGAAAAAAAAAACCTTCACTGTAGAGGTTGTTTGTATGAGAGGCTGAGAATGGCAGTTCTTGTGAATGAAGGGCTGCTGCAGGTGTCCTCCTAGTCCCTGAGCTAACAGCTTTGACTGGAGTGTTGGGAATAGTAAAACATGAACAAGAGGAGGTTTTTAACAAAGGACTGGGAAATCCTTGGGAGGATTTCCCCTTCTATTCTGCCCCAGTCAGGCCACAGCTGGAGTCCTGGGTGAGTTCTAGCCCTGCACTGGGAACTACTGGACAGAGTCTAGTGGAGTCTCTGAAGATGCTGAGGGGCCTGGAGCAGCTCTGTGAGGAGCAAAGGCTGAGAGCCCTGGGGCTGTTGAGCCTGCAGGAGAGCAGCCCCAGAGGGCATCTGCTCAGTGCTCAGCAACAGCTAAAGGAGCTGTGGGGAGCAAGAGGCTGGGGCCAGACTCTTTGTCAGTGGTGCCCAGGGCCAGACCAAGGGGCAGAGGGCACAAAATGGAAGCCAGGAGGTTGCATCTGAAGATGAGAAGAAACTTGTTTGGTGTGAGGGTGTTGGAGGCCTGGAGCAGGCTGCCCAGAGAGGCTGTGGAGTCCCCTTGTGTGGAGAGCTTCCACCTGCCTCTGGGCATTGTGCTGCTGGGCAAGCTGCTGTGGGTGCCCTGCTTTAGGAGAGGGCTTAGACTGGCTGATCTCCAGAGGTCCCTTCAACCCCACCATGCTGGAGTTCTGGGATTCTATCCATCAGGTGTGCAGGCAGACATTGGTGTTGTATCCCTTAATGCTGCTGCTGCTTTGATTCCTGGAGGTCAGCAACATGTGTGGAGGAAATGAAGCAAAAGCCTCAGACAAGAAATGCTGAGGGAAGTTCTCAGAAGAGGGCTGGGGAGTTGAGGAGTGGCCTGGGGGGGCTGGCACAAGGCTCTGACATGCATGTGGTGAGAAGTAAATAAATCCATCCACGAGGCACCCATTTGGGCAGGAACAACCCTTTGAACTGTCCTCCAGAAGAAGCCCTGTGAGCAACTGTGCCACTTTTAGTTTCCTTTCTTGCATTTCCTGGCAAGCTGCAGAGAAAGGCCTGTCCCTAATGATAGGAAGAGCTGTAGGGGTTGAGGTCCAACCAGTCAGAACCTCAGTTTCTTGTGTAATGTTTTTATGAGGCAACAAATCTCCATAGCTTCCTGCATTTCTTAACTGGAAAGTGACAGTAAAGAGCAGCTGGGAAAAAATTGCTTGGAATTTCATGAGGTTGCTGAATAGGATCCTGTAAAAATGTACCCTGCCAGTTAGTGTTTGCTGATTGATTGCTGCTTTGTTACACCTAATAAATGCTTTGCTTGGATTGCAGAGGAGTGACTCTCCAGGCTCAGGGTGATCTGAAACCATCTTCACCAGCAGAAGCTAATCTGAAACCATCTCTGTGAGGAGCAAAGACCTCCGACAGACCTGGGGCTGTTGAGCCTGGAAAAGAGAAGCCCCAGAGGGGGCTTTTTTAGCAAGAGCTAAAGGACCAGAGGGGGCAAGAGGCTGGGGCTAAACTCTTCTCAGTAGTGCCCAGCAACAGGCACAAACTGGAAGGCAGGAGGTTGCATGTGAAGCTGAGGAGAAGCTGGTTTGATGTGAGGGTGCTGGAGGCCTGGAGCAGGCTGCCCAGAAAGGTTGTGGAGTCTCCTTCTACAGAGAGCTTCCAACCTTCCCTGCCCATTGTGCTCCTGGGCAAGCTGCTGTGGATGCCTCTGCTTTGGCAGGGGGATTGAACTAGATGGTCCCCAGAGGTCACTTCCAAGCCCCACTATGCTGAGATCCAGGGGTCCTCCAGCAGCTTCCTGCTGCTGTTCCATGGCACACATCCTGCCCAACCCTTTCCCTGAGCTTGCTTTATCAACTTGTTGCACAAACAGTTGGGAACAAGCAGAAATGGGATGGAGAAATGGTCAGGGTTGGAATGGGTGGCAGGGCCTGAAGCTGGTGAGAGTGATGGAGATGTGACACTGAATTACAGCCTGAGTGGTGGCTGGAGGGGTGATTTGCCAGCTCTGACATGTCTTCTTCTTGAAGCCTTGCATGCAGGAGGGTCCTAGCAAGGAGTAAGTGCAGGCAAACAGTGTCCTGCAGTGACTAGGGCAGAAAGCAATCCCCCAGAGCACTAGTTTGGAGCTTTGGCTTAGTCCCGAGGGTGTCCTTGTGTCCACTTCTCACTTGAAGAGCTGGAGGTGGTGGAGTCACTGTCCCTGGAGACGTTTAAAAGGAGACTGGATGAGGCACTCAGTGCCATGGTTTAGTTAATTAGAAGGTGTTAGGTGATAGCTTGGACTCAATGATCTCAAAGGTCTTTTCCAACCTGGTCAGTTCTGTGATTCTGCGACATTTCAGCTTCCTGCCAGCAGATCCTGCGCAGAGGAAAGAAGCTGGTCTGGATCTGCTGCTTTCCCTGAGAGCTGACAGTAGCTAAGAGATCTTTTAGGCATATTCCTTCTTGTCAGGAGGCTTTCTGCAGGTGGCCTTCCTCGTGGCTGTGCGTGTCCCTGCATGTAACAACCAGCTTCATGCCTAGATTTGTCCTGTCTGGACTGGGACAGGATTTCCAGCCAGCCCCTGGAATGCTCCTGTTTCAGGTTACTTGAATTTAGCTCACACCCAGAGGGAGTTTGGGGGTTCTTTGGCTGTCCTAAAATCAGAGAGCTGGAGGGTGTGTGTGTGGGTGTGTGTGTGCCTGAAAACTGGTTGTGGTTGAACAAGCTCCAACCTCTTGAGTAAACTCTACTGTAGGTCTGTTAGGTGCCTTCACTGCCATGATCTGCCCTGGTCTGGTCTGAGGCTGTGAAATGCTGGTGAGGGATAAGAGGTGGTGGAGTTGGGATTGGAGCCTGGCACACATGCAGGTTTTGGTTTTGATTCCACCTCATAGTGTGAACCTTTCCCCTAGATTCCCTTTGCATCTCTGTTATGCTTTTATGTCTCCTTGGCTTCCATGGAAGAAGATAGGTTGCCAAGGGAGGTGGTGGTGGAATCTCCATCCCTGGAGGTGTTCAAGAAGAGTGCCTGCCTGGCACTTTGGGACTCGGTTTAATGGTTTTAGGTCGATGATCTTAAGAGGCCTTTTCCAACCCAAACCGTTCTATGACTCTGTAAGCTGTGTCCTGAGCTCAGCTGAGGCTCGCTGGCATTGCCAGCAGGTGTCCCTCCAGAACAAGCACTAGCTTGAAGCGCTGCTTCCCTTGGGATTTATCTTGAGGCTTTCACCTTTCTCCGTGGCCAGCAGAGAAGAGCTTTTAAACTGAGCTCCTCTTGGTACCTCTCTTGAAGAGGCAGGGCTGGGTGGTGGCTGCAAACCTGTCTGTGGCTGCAGGAGCATGGAGAACATGCAAAGACAGTCAAGGGACAAGGAACGTGGAGCGAGACACTGCTGCTTGATTTTGGCATTCTGCAACTCTGCTCCTCCACTCTGCTCTCTGAGACCCCACCTGGAGTACTGATTCCAGATATGGAGCTGTCAATGCAAGAAGGACATGCATCTATTGGAGAGGGTCCAGAGGAAGGTCACAAAGATGATCAGAGGGCTGGAGCACCTTTCCTGTGAGGGCAAGCTGAGGGATTTGGGTCTGTTGAGCATGGAGAAGAGAAGGTTCCAGGAATATGTTCTAGTGGCCTTCTAGTACCTGAAGTGGGCTACAGGAGGGATGGAGAGGGACTTGTAGTGATAGGACGAGAGCTGATGGTTTGAAACCAGAGCAGGGTAGATTTAGACTGGACTTTAGGAAGAAGTTCTTTACAGTGAGGGTGGTGAGACACTGGAACAGGTGGCCCAAAGAAGTTGTGGGCACCTCATGCCTCAAAGTGTTTAAGAACAGGAGGGATGAAGTGAGGGGCAACCCAATCTAGTGGGATGTGTCCCTGCCTATGGAAAGGGGGTTGAAACTAGGTGATCTTAGAATCATAGAATGGTTTAGGTTGGAAGGGACTTCAAAGCTCATCCAGCTCCACCCCCCCCCCATAGGCAGGGACACCTCCCACTAGAACAGGTTGCTCAAGGCCTCATCCAACCTGGAACACCTCCAGGGAGAGAGCATCCACAACCTCCCTGGGCAACCTGTGCTAGCGTCTCACCACTCTCACTCTAAAGAAACCTTTCCTAACATCCAGTTTAAATCTCCTCTTCCAGTTTAAACCCATTACCCCTTGTCCTGTCATTACAAGACTTTGTCAATAGTCCCTCCCCAGCCTTCCTGTAAGCCCCCTTCAGATACTGGTGTCCTTGAAGCCTTCTCTTCTCCAGGCTGAAGAGCCTCAACTCTAGTAGCCTGTCCTCGCAGCAGAGCTGCTCCAGCCCTCTCAGCATCTTCATGGCCTCCTCTGGACTCACTCTAACAGTTTCATGTCCTTCTTGTGTTGGGGGCTCCAGAACTGCACACAGATCTTCAAGGTATCTTCCAGCCCAAACCATTCTGTGATGTGATTTCCCTTTGAGCCTGGCAAGGATTGACAGAAGCTGATTTCAAGTTGGTTTCTAATGCTTTGTAACACTTCTCAAGCCCTCTTTAAGTCTGAGGTGTGTTTCCAGTTTGGCAGGACAGCCTTTTACACCACCAGCTCAGACAGACATGGAGCAAGGACAGCTTGAGGGGAAAGCCCTCAGACCCCCATCACAGCTCTTTGCTCAGCCATTAGCTTCTAGAATGACCTTGAGCAAGTGAATGAATATTTCAGCAGAGTCACCACTCCACCTGTGGCTGGCATCAAAGGGTCAGCAGTGTTTTCTCTTGCCTGGCTGTTTTAATTGCAACCTGCCCTACTTGGAATGTGGGGCAAGGGCTGGAAGAGGGCACATGGCAACACACACCACAGAGATTTGGGTCTGATGGGAGTAATTTTTTTCTTCTTTTTTTTTTTTTCTCTCTCAGTAACCTCAATTTCCTCACCAAGCATTTCTCCTGGAAATGAGAACACCAAGTCTGTGTGGGATGGAGACCAAAGCTGGATGAAAAGATAGCCCATTCCTTCCTTTTTTTAGAATGGAATGGTAAAGCATGAAGTGGTGAGTCTGCATACAAAGAGGTTTTTACATTTGGACAGATAAATGTTTCTAGGCTTGAAAGGAAGAGTGCAGAACCATGTCAGGAGCTGGTAGCCTCCAAAGATGGGGAGATAAAGCAGGGGATGCTGAGTCTGTGTGGGATGGAGACCAAAGCTGGATGAAAAGATAGCCCATTCCTTCCTTTTTTTAGAATGGAATGGTAAAGCATGAAGTGGTGAGTCTGCATACAAAGAGGTTTTTACATTTGGACAGACAAATGTTTCTAGGCTTGAAAGGAAGGGTGTAGAACCATGTCAGGAGCTGGTATTCTCCAAAGATGAGGAGATACAGCAGGGAATGCTGAGTCTGTGTGGGATAGAGACACAACTGGATAAGCCTTTCCAATCCCTCCTCCTTACAAGTTGTGGGTCTGGAAATTAAGAGGTTTTACATCGGGGTAGGCAAATGTGTCTGAGGCCTGGAAGGAAGGGTACAGAGCCTTGTCAGAAGTTGGTAGTCCCCAAGGGTGGGGAGATAAACCAGAGGGACAGGATTTCCAGAGGGAGGCTGGCATAGATCTGTGGTTCTGGTGGGAGAGCAGCCTAGCAGGCTGTAGCTTGGCTTTTCTGCTGGGGTGCAACCAGGCTGGATTTTCTGGTAGGAGCTGGAGTAATGGTTAGAGCTGCAGCTGGTTGCCTACAGACTTTCTGAGGTCCCTTCCCATGCCTTTGCCCTATCCTCCAAGCTTAAAGAAGCTGCATGTCATGGTCAGAGCAGATCTCAGATGCATGTCTGAGGAAGCATTTGGAGGAGTTCTTGGGAATTTTGGGGACCTGCCAGAACCTCCGGGATCTGCACAGCCTCGTTTCTCATCGCCTGCACTCAGGGATAAGCTCACTTCGAGGGGAGCAAAGGCCCCTTTAGCCATTTTCAGCCAGAGAGATGCAAGCTCCAGGCAGGAAGAAGATGCAGATGTTCCCTCTCCCTCTGTTGGTTCTCCCTGGGGACATCTCTGCATTACCTTTAGGAGCTGCAGAAACAGAACAAAGTGCTCCTATGTTGTCTCAGGATGCCATGAAAACGTGCCTAGGGTGAGGAACATTTTTGCATGTTTACTTTTGTGTCCCTTTCTTTAAGATCTCTGCTTGTTCCCTCTGAAATCCTTTCTGTCTCCTTGGCTTCTACCTGGCCCTCACACCCATGGAAACATTTAGTTTTGTGTTTCCCTCTTGGCATCTGCAAATAAAATCAGGCAGTCTGAGAGCATCCAGGCTTTCTGGGGATAGCAAGGTGCCAGAACACCAAAATCCTCTCCCCTTCCAGCATGTAGTTTTGAGTTAAACATGAGATGAAGGGAAAAAAGTGATGCTTCACTCCAAGAAGGACACTGAGGGGCTGGAGCAGATCCAGGGAAGGGCTTGGAGAACAGGAATGGTGAAGTGCAGCTGAGGGAGCTGGGGGTGTTCAGCGTAGAGAAAAGGAGGCTGAGGGGAGAGCTTCTGGCTCTCTGCAGTTCCCTGAAAGAAGGTTGGAATGAGGTGAGGATCAGGCTCTTCTTACTGTCAGGTGACAGAATGAGAGGAAATGGCCTGAAATTGTGCCAGGGAAGGTTTAGGTTGGAGATTAGGAACAATTTCTTCACAGAAAGTGTTCTCAGGCACAAGAACAGGCTGCCCAGGGAGGTGGTGGAGTCACCACCCCTGGAGGTGTTCAAGAAATGTGTGGCCATGGCACTTGGTGCTAGGTTGAGGGTTGGACTTGATCTTAGAGGGCTTTTCCAACCTGAATGGTTCTGTTCCATGTCTGCATAGAGATCTATATCTGTTTGACTTTATGGACCAGAGGAGGTCCTTTACATTGGACAGAGGAACTCTCTTGATCAGTAAAGACTTCAGATGCCAGGTAGCTTGTCCTGGGCAGCACCCACACTGCCCTTCTGCACAGCTCTGTCCTCTACCTGCTGAATTTTGCATGAGTGACTGCTGGCAGTTAGCAGCAGGAGCTCATTTCCTCCTGGTTTATCTGACACCTCTCTTGTAGGACACTGTGCATTTCCACAGCCTCTTGCAACAGAGAAGACTTGAGCTCAGGAAGGTGTTATCCAACCCATAGCTTGGCCCTAGGAGGTGGAGACTTTGCATAATCCCTCTGTGATGAAGGAGCATCACAGGAATATCAAGACCCACCTGGACACGTTCCTGGGTGATTTACTCTAGGTAACCCTGCTCTGGGAGGGAGATGATCTTCAGAGCTCACTTCTAACCCCTACCATTCTGTCAGTATAGCCACAACTTCCCCCAGGTTAGATCACACAAGTTTAAACTTCATAGAATCATGGAATTGTTTGGGTTGGGAAAGCCCTCTAAGATCATCCAGTTCAACTGGCAACTTAAGACCATTATGGCCATTAAACCATGGCCCCAGGTGCCATGTCCACACAATTCATGAACAGCGATGTGCCGCCTCTGTTCAGATCCTCTGCTCTGCCCTTCAGAGGCTGCAGCAGTGGAGGACTCCCAGGATACAAAAAGACTGCTGCAAAGAGCAAGGAGAGCTCCAGGGCTGTGACATGAATACAGCAAACACCTGAAGGTGATACAAGCAGGTATGAGCCCACAGTGGCCACCACTGCACCTTCTGTCTGCCAAGAGGGTTAAAGAGATGGGAAAACAAAGCAGCTTTGTCCCTGTCTAGCAACAAAAACCCTCCCAGCATTGGGATCCTGGCTTCTCAGGAGGGAGGGGGCTGGTCCCAAGAAGTCTTGTGAGAGCAGCTGAGGAAACTGGGGTTGTTTCGCCTGAAGAAGCGGAGGCTTAGAGGAGACCTCGTTGCTCTCTACAGCTTCCAGAAAGGAGGTTGAACTGAGTTCATCTCCCTAGTATCAGGTGACAGAATGAGAAGAAATGGCCTGGAATTGTTCCAGGGAAGGTTTAGGTTGGAAATTTCTTTGCTGCAAGAGTGCTCAGGGATTGGAAGAGACTGCCCAGGGAAGAGGTGGAGTCACCATCCCTGGAGGTGTTCAAGAAATGTGTGGCCATGGCACTTGGGGACATGGTTTAGTGGCCGTGTGGGTATGGGGCTGAAGGTTGGACTTGATCTGAGAAGTCTTTTCCAACCCAACAATTCTGTGTTCTATCCACTGCTGTGGCCTGAAGAGGGATGATGAATCATTCAGTCACACTGTTGCAGAGCCCCAGCTCTTGTTGCATGACTGAGATGGATGATACAGTAAGTTCTGAATGATTCAAAGGTGGATGCTACGTGGGGTATAGAATTTTAGAATCATTTTGGTTATAAGAGGCCTTTAAGTTCACAGGCTCACAGGATGTCAGGGGTTGGAAGGGACCCAAAGAGATCATTGAGTCCAACCCCCCTGCCAGAGCAAGACCATACAGTCTAGCTCAGGTCACAGAGGAGCACATTATTGAATGGTTTAGGTTGGAAGAGACCTCAAACATCATCCAGTTCCAGCCCCCTGCCATAGGCAGGGACACCTCTCACTAGAACAGGTCACTCAAGGCCTCATCCAGCCTGGCCTTGAACACTTCCAGAGAGGGAGCAGCCACAACCTCCCTGGGCAACCTGTTTCAGTGTCTCACCACCCTCACTGTAAAGAGCCCTTTCCTAACATCTAGTTTGAGTTTCCTCTCTGCCAGTTTAAACTCATTACTCCTCATAATGGGTTTAAGTTCACTGACTCCAACCCTTAACCTAGCACTGCCAGGTCACCACTAAACCATGGCCCTCAGCACCACGTCTCCATGGCTTTGAAACCTCTCCAAGGATTGGGACTCCTCTCTTGCCTCTTGATTTGGCTCAGTGAACCCTAAGATGTCCCTTTCAGGGATAAACTGTCCTATAAAAGGTTCTTTAACTGAATTCAGTTAAGTTGTTTGGTCCCTTCCTGGCCAGACAGCTTTAATCTTGCCTCTTGCCCAGGGCTGTGGAGAAACTGAAGAGCCATTCTCTGAAGAAGGTGATCTGTTGCCAATATCTCCTGGATAAACAGTGCTGTGGGAATGATGTTTCCCACCGGCACCAGTGGCTGCATGAGGAAATGGAAAAAGCTCATTGGTAGCAAGATGGATTTTACCCAGGGGATCAAAATGGTGCTGGGCTGAAATCCCAGTGACAAGGATGTCATCTTGGCTGAGAGGAAGAGAATTCTGTTTGGCTTTGTGTCAGGTGCTGGAATAGGCTGCGGAGGACACTGGTCCCTGGTGGTGCTCAAAAAACTATGTAGACATGGAACTTCAGGACATGGTTTTGTGGTCTTAGTGGTATTGGGTAGATAGTTGGACTCAATGAGCTTAGAGAGCTTTTCCAGCCTTAATGAAGCTAGGATTCATGGTGGTGTTCAAGAAACATGTGAACATGGCACCTGGGGACATAGTTTAGTGGCCATGGTGGTGCTAGGCTGAGGGTTGGACTTGATCTCAAAGAGCTTTTCCAACCCAAACAAGTCTGTAATTCTATGAGTAGAAGGGGTGAAAGAGTAATGAAAGGGGAAAGGACCAGGATCAATGCATATCCTGGAGGGACAGGGTTATCAGCTTGGCCCAGAAAGCCAAACCACATCTTTGGTGCCAAGTTCTGTCCCTGTGTCCATGCAACACCCTTCTTTGCAGGGAGTTAGGAGTGACTGAACACTTCCTGCAGCCCCATGGATTGTGTGCACAGGAGATCAGCCAGTGGGATAAACTCTGCCTGCTGGGATGAGCCTAGAGCTGAAGGAACTTGGCTGAAATCTCTAGAGGACAGAATTGGACTAGTTTCTTTCTCTCTACACAGCCTCTGCCAAACCAGTGGTGCAAATCATCCCCAGTACAGAGGAGGCTGAAGGGAGACCTCCTGAAAAGGAGAGACATTCTGAAAGGGATATCTCCTGAAAGGAGGTTGGAGTGAAGTGGGGGTCAGTGTCTTCTCCCTAGGATCAAGTGATAGAATGAGAGGAGATGGCCTGAAATTGTGCCAGGGAAAGATTATGGACATGAGGAACAATTTCTTTACTGGAAAAGTGGTCAGGCACTGGAACAGGCTGCCCAGGGAGATGATGGAGTCACCATCCCTGGAGGTGTTAAGGGTGTGGACATGGCACATGGGGACATAGTTTAATGGACATGGTGATGCTGGATTGATAGTTGGACTGGATGATCTTAGAAGTCTTCTCCAAACCCAAACAATTCTATGATTCTATATCTGTGAGGGCAAAATAGCCTCAGCACTGCCATACCATGATGTGTCTCTGCTTTCTTCAGGAGAGTTTGAGTTGTGTTTGGGGGCAGTTTGAGCCCTTCTGTCCTGCTGCTGGCAGGGTAGCATCTGTGGTGCTACACATTAGGCTTACAGGCTGCTGTAGGTAGGATCCCAAAGCTGAATCTCAAGACATTTTCCATCCATTTGCCTCCTAAACTGCTCTAAACAAAAACCTCACTGCCTCTCCTGCTGTGCAGCAAACAAAACCAGTGGCCTCAGAGCTGGGTGGGGGATGACCCAGCCTGGCCTCCATCTACACCCTCTTCTGATTCATGAGCCATTTGGATCACACAGGATCCTTCCTGATCCTCCCTAGAGCAGAAAGTGTGGGGGATGGACAAGTTGGATGGGAAACACTCTGTGAGGAGCCCCAAGGTTCATCAGATCAGGTTTGCTTTCATCAGCAGTACCAGACAAAAGACCTCTCCTTGATTTCCCTGGCCTCCAGGCCCACCAGCACAGCCTAACCTAGCCCTAGCTGTTGCCTTAGAATCAAAGAACTCCTGAGGTTAGAAGAGACCTTTGAGGTCCTCGAGTCCAGCCACTCACCTGGAGCTCACAATCCCACCACCTTCTGGAGCTTTCCAGTCCTTTATGTTATCTCTGCCTTACCCAGCAGCGCACAAGCTGCTTGTGACAACCTCCCAGTATAGCATGAGCTGCTCTCTGCCAAACCAACAGGTCCAGACACAACCCTCCAGAGCAGCAGATGCCTCTGGATGCTAATGGAGATGATGCAAATGAGCCAAGCCTATATTTTGGAGCTGCCTAATGAAACACTATCATCCACTCCCAGGACCTGAGCGTGGGGCCAGATCTGATCTGGCATTCCAACCACACATCTGCAGTAGCACAGCTCTGCTGATCCAACAGGTTCTGGCTTCCTCACCAAGTGGGAGGATGCTCCAGGTTCTGTGGGGTTTGAGGCACTGCACAGACCTGCTCTGTATGAGCTCCCAAGAAGGAGACACAGAATCATAGAATCATCATAGGTTGGAAGAGACCTTTCAGATCATGGAGTCCAACCTTTAACCCAGCCCTGCCAGGGCACCACCAAACCACAGCCCTCAGCACCACAGCTCCAGGGCTTTGAAACCCCTCCAGGGATGGGGACTTCACCACTTTTCTGAGCAGTCTGGGCCAGGCAACAACCCTTTTGGGGTAAAATTGTTCCTCATGTCCAGCCTAAACTTCCCCATAGGCAACTTGAGGCCATTTCCTCTTGTCCTAAAACTTGTCCCTTGGGAGAAGAGCCCAACCTCCACCTGATTCCAGCATCCTTTCAGAGAGTTGCAGAGAGCCAGAAGGTCTCCCCTCAGCCTTCTTTTCTCCAGGCTCAACAACCCCAGGTTCCTCCGCTGCTCACCAGACCCTTCACCAGCTTCATTGCCTTCTGGACCTGCTGCAGCCCCTCAGTGTCCTTCTTGGAGGGAGTATCCCCAAACTGAGCTTGATGTTTCAGGTACAGCCTCACCAATTCCCAGTACAGCATCTTCAGATCTATTCCTTGCTTCTGCTGCTGCAGAAACTTCCTGATCTGGGATCCCCATAGCTGGTTGTCACTGAACCCATGACACTGGTGTAGGGAAAGCTCCATTTTGGAAGCATCCTTGCACTTTCTTGGGAGGAATCAAGCTCCTTGGTTGTCCTGGTAGCACCAAGGTACTCTCTGAGCTGCCACAACTTGTATGTGACAGATGCAGGGAATCTTTGCACGGGCTGTAGCTCATGGCTGGCAGGTTAGTGAGTGCTCAGGAAGCTCTTGGAGTGAGAAGGCTCTTATTGAGGATGGGGACAGCCCAAGGGATGAATGGTCTGTGGCAGCAGGCAGCTTTGTTACTGGTGGTGTGTGAGCAGCTGCTGGTAGGTGTCAGGAGGCTGAATTCCTCCTCGGCAGGCTCAATATTTGCCTCCCCAAGTACTCACATTCCTGGTTTATTAGCTGAAGACACAACCCACTCTTGAAGAGCAAATAAAACCCTGACCCACCTCCTGGGTTGTGCAAAGCCCGAGGAGATGGGGAAATGCTGCCTGTTTGTATCAGGGGCACCCGCAGGAGCTGCAGTGGCTCCCTGCACAGCCCTGGGGCTGCTGGGTGGAGAGGAATTGGGGTGTTGAGGTGCTGCAGGACAAGCTATGAAAAGGTTTTTCCTTTTCATAGAATCATGGAATTGTTTGAGCTGGAAAAGACCTCAAAGATCATCAAGTCCAGCCTTCAACCTAAGACCACCATGGCCATTAAACCATAGCCCCAGGTGCCATGTCCATATGTTTCTTTAGTCCTTTGCACCCAGAGCTGGGAGAAATACACCAAATGGGCTTTCACCAACCAGTCCAAAGGTTGCTTTCTGAACTCCTGTAGCTGCTGAGGACACTTATTGAATGTCAGAATATATTTAGTAAGATTTAATTAAATTGATGAATTTGCTTTGCTTGAGGTTGTTCAGCCTGGAGAAGATAAGGCTCTGGGGAGACCTTAGAGCTGCATTTCAGTGTCTGAAGGAGGCCTCTAAGAAGGCTGAGGAGAGGCTGTTTGGAAGGGCCTGTGGTGACAGGACAAGGGGCAATGGCTTGAAACTACAGCAGGGGAGATTTAGGTTGGACATCAGGAGGAAGGTCTGCACAATGAGGGTGGTGAGGCACTGGAACAGCTTACCTGGAGATTTGGTTCACAGAATTAACCAGGTTGGAAAGATCATTGAATCCAACCTATACCTAATCCTGACTCCAAATCCACACTCCATTACCACACCAGAGCCATCTTTGGTGAGCATCAGCTCAACTAAAGCTCCCCTGCTGACAGGGTCAAACTTGATGGGAACCTGAGCAACCTGCTGTAGTTGGAGATGTCCTTGCTGAGTGCTGTGGAGTAGGACAAGATGACTTCTGAGGGTCCCTTCCAACCCAGTGCTTTCTGTGATTAATTCTAGGAGCTGGGATGGTTTAGCCTGGAGAAGAGGAGGCTCAGGGGAGACCTTATTACTGTCTACAGCTACCTGAGGGGTGGTTGTGGCCAGGAGGAGGTTGCTCTCTTCTCTCAGGCAGCCAGCACCAGAACAAGAGGACACAGCCTCAAGCTACGCCAGGGGAAGTTTAGGCTGGAGGTGAGGAGAAAGTTCTTCACTGAGAGAGTCATTGGCTACTGGAATGGGCTGCCCAGGGAGGTGGTGGAGTCGCCGTCCCTGGAGCTGTTCAAGGCAGGATTGGACGTGGCACTTGGTGCCATGGTCTAGCCTTGAGCTCTGTGGTAACGGCTTGGACTTGATGATCTGTGAGGTCTCTTCCAACCTTGGTGATACTGTGAGACTGTGATACTGTGTAATGAAAAGGTTTAGTTGTTGCTGTTATGAGCTAAGGCAGGGTTTGTTCCCAAGGTACTTGGGCATATCCAGCAACTCATTTCTAGTCACGAGAGACAGAGAACTGCTGGAGAGAGTCCACTGCAGGCTCTGAAGATGCTGAGGGGCCTGGAGCAGCTCTGTGAGGAGCAAAGGCTGAGAGCCCTGGGGCTGTTGAGCCTGCAGAAGAGCAGCCCCAGAGGGCATCTGCTCAGTGCTCAGCAACAGCTAAAGGAGCTGTGGGGGGCAAGAAGCTGGGGCCAGACTCTTGTGAGTGGTGCCCAGGGCCAGGCCAAGGGGCACAGGGCACAAAGTGGAAGCCAGGAGGTTGCATCTGAAGATGAGGAGAAGTTTGTTTGGTGTGAGAGTGCTGGAGCCATATCCTAAATGTCGGAGGCTTTGCATAAAAGGGTCACCTGGAGGGCAGCGTCTGAGGGGTAATCTGAAGCTGAAATCTCGGGTGGGAAAGGGAAAGTGAAGAAAGGAGCTGAAATGGCACCGAGGGAGCAGTGGGGGTGGACAAAGGAGCTATTCAGGGAGTTAATGTCTCAGGAACTGCTCTGAGCGAGCCGTGAGCTCAGCACTGCCCAGAGCTTTCTTGCGGTGGGCTGAGGGACCAAACGGCCACAGGACGTGGCACAACTGCTGTGACTCACCCCACCTACTGCTGGAGCACTTCAGCTCTCTGTTACTGTCCCCTTGGACTGGGCAAAAGCACCCAGGGACGTTCTGTCCTCTGAGTAACAGTGCAACGAAGCTGGTGAAGGGTCTGGAGCACAAGTCGTCTGAGAAGGGACCTGGGGTTGCTCAGCCTGGAGAAAAGAAGGCAGAGGAGAGACCTTCCAGTACTTAAAGGAGGCCTACAAGAAGGCTGGGGAGGGAATTTTTACAAGGGCTTGTCGTGCTAGGATGGGAGGTGATGGCTTTGAGCTGGAAAAGGGGAGATAGAGAGTGGAGGGTGAGGGTGGTGAGACACTGCAACAGGTAGCCCAGGGAGGTCGTGGATGCCTCCTCCCTGGAGGTGTTCAAGGCCAGGCTGGATGAGAACTTGAGCAACCTGGACTAGTGGGAGGTGCTCGATATCTTTAAGGTCACTTCCAACCCAAACCCCTCTACGATTTAGTGCTTCACCATTGGATATGCTGCCCAGGAAGGACCAGCCTCTGCCCAGCCTCTGCTGGTGCAGCTTCCTCCCCCCACAGCTGCCCAGGCAGATGACACCAGGGCCACGCTGGGCAGGCACAGGAAGAGCATTTCTCCTTGTACTGCTGCCCGTGTCCTGTTACAGCAGCCAAGGCTGTCTTGGGTTACCAGGGGCCGCAGTGTCAAGTGAACGCTCCTCGGGCAGCTCAGCACCATCTCTCCAGCCTAGCTCATGCTACAGGCAGCTCCTCTTGCTCCAAAATCCCTTTTCCATCCCCATACCCCCAAGAGCTTGGGTCTTTCCCAGAAATGAGTGTATCAGGGATATGGAGGGGGCAGGTTGGAGCCAGCTGGCTGAGTCTCACAGCTTTGGTGAGATAAGCACTGCTTCCTTGCCCAGGTTGTCATCTCACAGCTCTGTAGTGTCTCCATGTTCCACCTCACTGCTCTGGAGCCCTGCTGTGGCACCAGACTGGCTGTTGATCTGCTACCCTGGTTTTGGTTCTGCTGGGCACTTTTCCAGCCTGCTGTTTTTTAATCTGCTGACATTTCTGTGCCCTGGCACTAGATGTGAGAGGCAAAGACACTGGCAAGGACTTGGCCAAGGGTGCTGGCAAATGCCTGAGCACCACAGGGACAGACACAGAAGCCAAACAAAGTGGGTGCTCTGAATGCTGCAGCAGAACCATTTCCTTCCCCCAGTGCCAGGAGTGCTCCAGTGGAATCATTAAATTTGCCCTCAGCTCTACCCAGCTTCTCCTGGTTACACCATCCTGAGAGACACAGTCTGACCAACCATGGGGCAGCTCAGCTGAATGCCTGCAGAAGGCCACTTGGGTGTCACCAGAGATGGGGTACTTGGTACTGCTGAGGCCACACCTCGAATTCTGGGGTCAGTTTTGGGCCCCTCTCTCCAATAAGGACATTGAGGGGCTGGAGCAGGTCCAGAGGAGGGCAACAAGGCTGACAAAAGGTCTGGAGAACAGGGCTGGTGAGGAGCAGCTGAGGGACCTGGGAGTGTTCAGCATAGAGAAAAGGAGGCTGAGGGGAGACCTTATTGCTCTCTACAACTCCCTGAAAGGAGGTTGGAGCCAGGTGGGGCTTGGTCTCTTCTCCCTAGTATCAGGTGATAGAATGAGAGGACATGGCCTGGAATGGTGCCAGGGTAGGTCTAGGTTGGACATGAGGAACAATTTCTTTGTTGCAAGAGTGGTCAGGTACTGGACCAGGCTGCCCAGGGAGGGGGTGGAGTCACCATCCCTGGAGGTGTTCAAGAAATGTGTGGCCATGGCACTTGGGGATATGGTTTAGTGGCCATGGTGGTGTTGGGTTGATGGTTGGACTAAATGATCTGAGAGGGCTTTTCCAACCCAAACAAGTCTATGAGTCCATCAGAAATCCACTGTGGGAATAGGCAGCAGAAATGCTTCCTTCCATCTCTTCCCTTAGCTTCTGTTGGAGCCACACTGTTCTCTCCTCCCCTGCCTCAAGTCTTTCGTCTGTGCTCGGAGCAGACACCAGTAAGGGGAGAAGCAGCTTGATTTATTTATGGTCTGCATTAACATTAATCCAGCTGGGGCTGTGCTTTGGATAAGGTGGCAACTCGATAGGTGCCAGCCATTGCCCCTGCTGCCAGTCGAGCTGGGGCTGGCTCCCTGCAGGCAGCCACAGACCCTTCCAGAACCTGGAGCTGAGCAAACGTGGTGCTGCTGTGCTAAGGAGGGAGGGAAAGATGAGTATCTGCTGCTGTGACAGCCAGGAAACTCCTCTGGGAACAGCTGAGCACCTAGAAGGTGTTTCCAGCTCTGATCAGAGCCAGGACTGGATGATCTTGGAGGTCTCTTCCAACCTGGTCGATTCCATTCTATCTCAGGGCCTTGAGACCATTTCTGTGCATAATTCCCTGGTGCCTTTGGTTGCCACTCTGTGCTCACCACAGGGAGGAAGACAGGGTGGTGGGTGGTGTGCTGTGTGCTTGGTGATGAAGGCAATCACAGGAGGCCAAGGGTGACGTCAGAGCAGCCACCTTTCCCTCTGTTCTTTGGGTTGACAAAGACCTCTAGATTGAGTCCAAGCATCAACCTCAGACCACCATGGCCACTAAACCACGTCCCCAAGTGCCATGTCCACACACTCTTTGAACACCTCAAGTGATGGTGACTCCACCACCTCCTTGGGCAGCCTGTTCCAGTCTCTAACCAGCCATGGGCCTGTGTCCTGTGTGGACCTACATGGCCCTGTGATTGTCACATTGTCCTTGAACCCCTCAGAGCAGATCCCCCACCAGTGTAAATCTTTGGCTTTCTGTGCACAGCCTGGAACTGCTGCTCTGCCTCAGCCTCACCCTCACCACCATGCTTTTAAATAATCACTCTTCAGGGTCTCACCTGAGGTGGTTTTAATAGTACCAGTAAGTTCCTTGGAACATCTCAGACAGCATTGTGTCCCTGAAGTTGGCATTCCTATCATGTTAGGCTAGCAATGGCAGACTCACCAAATCCAGCATGATAAGGGCTGGAAGGGACCTCTGAAGATCATCCAGTCCAAGTTCCCTGCTCAAGCAGGGCACCCACAGTAGCTAGACCAGAAGCACAATGCCCAGGTTGGGCTGGAAGTTCTCCACACAAGGAGACTCCACAACTTCTCTGGGCAGCCTGCTCCAAGCCTCCAGCACCCTCACACCAAACAAGCTTCTTCTCATCCTCAGAAGCAATATCCTGGCTTCCACTTTGGGCTCTCTGCCCCTTGGCCTGTCCCTGGGCACCACTCACAAGAGTCTGGCCTCAGCCTCTTGCCCCCCACAGCTCCTTTAGCTGTTGCTGAGCACTGAGAAGATGCCCTCTGGGGCTGCTCTTCTGCAGGCTCAACAGCCCCAGGGCTCTCAGCCTTTGCTCCTCACAGAGCTGCTCCAGGCCCCTCAGCACCTTCAGAGCCTGCCCTGGACTCTCTCCAGTAGTTCCCTGTCTCTCTTGAAGTGGGGAGTCCATAACTGACCCAGGACTCCAGCTGTGGCCTGACTGGGGCAGAGCAGAAGAGGGAAACCTGCCTGATTACACAGAAGTATGGCAGTCTGGTGAGCTCTGCAGGTCCCTCAGCAGCAGGGCTGTCACACAGTCAGGGCCAGCTCAGCTTGGTGTCATTTGTTTCATTATGAAACATCATTCCCAGTGGAATTTCAATTCTTGCCTGCCCTCCACTCCCAGATGTGCCATCTCACAGCAGAAATCTATGCTGGGCAAGGGTGAATCTGGCCTTATGTAAAGGGCTCCCAGATATTTCAATGCTGGTTTCAGATGTGCAGAGTGTCCTTTGGTAAAGGCACATGGAATAACTGTGGTAGGCTTCAAGTTCTGCCTAGGAAAATCCCAGGGGATGTGCTGGTGCAGAACTGGACTGAGATGGCCAACTGCTGCTGCTGTGGGCAGCAAAGGACAAGGACTGCAGATCTCACTCTGCCCTCAGCCACAGCAGAGAAACATCCAGCAGCTTGATTTACTTCTGTGGAGGGTTTGGCTCATGGACTTAACAGTCCTCATTGAAAGTTTGCTGGAATTTGGTCAGCAAGGTCCCATCCCTGCTGAAATTTGCTTTTGGGGTGTGTCTAGGCAAGAAAAATATAAAAGATTTCAACTTGGTGTTGAAAAAGAGTTGTTTGAGAAAGAATGTTTGGTTAAAAGGTGGTTTGTCAGCCTTTCCCTCTGCCAGCCTTTGGCGTGGAGGCATCACGGGGTGGTTCCTCACTGAGCTGAGGCACCAAGTCAGCCTTGTCCTCACAGTTAGCTCCCACCCCAAAACTCAGTTCAGAGCCCTGAGTTGCAGTAATCTTGGTGATGTGATTCTGATTCTGCTAAAGGATGGAACCAGCCCAGCTGTCAGCTCTGGGTTACATTTTGACACATCCACCTCTGATGAGATCTACTGCAGCTTTCAGTGCACAGCAAAAGAAATCACAGAATCAGTCAGGGTTGGAAGGGACCACAAGGATCATCTAGTTCCAACCTCCCTGCCATGGGCAGGGACACCTCATACTAGATCATGCTGTCTAGAGCCTCATCCAGCCTGGCCTTAAACATCTCCAAGGATGTGGCTTTAGCCACCTCCCTGGGCAACCCACTGATGCCATTAGCTCATCTGAACGTGCAAAGTAGAGCAACACCCAACATTTCCAGCCCTCATCCTCTTGCTTCTTTTTCAGGGTTATCACAGAATTGTTTTGCTTGGAAAAGACCTTAAGCTCATCGAGTCCAACCACCAACCCAACAACAACCCAGCTTCTCAGGCTGCTTTGTGAGTGGGCTGCCCAAGAAGGTGATGGAGTCATCATCCCTGGAGGTGTTCAAGAAATGCATGGCCGTGGCAATTTGGGACATGGTTTAATGGCCATGGTGGTGTTAGGTTGAAATTTATGATCTTAAGAAGTCTTTTCCAGCCCAAACAATCCTATGATTCTATGAAATGAGTACCAGCCACATGTAAATCATCCTTTGGTCCTAGAAATCTTGATCCTCATGTGTCCTTTCGTCTCTATACAAGTGACTGCCATGGGTCAAGCCCCCATTTGGCACTTGCCCACCATGCAGCATCTAAACCACAAATAGTCGTGGCTGGTAACACCAATTTCTGTCCTCACTTTATCCTCATCAAAGCTTCCTAATCAAAGCTAATAATTACTTTAACTCTTCATCCAGTAAGTGCAGCTCTCACCACTTTTCTTCAGGCAAGACAGGTCATGACACTAGGCCAGACTAAGAAACCTCCAGCCAAAACCTTTTAGCAACCAAAGGCACTTCCCAAGGACAAGTAAAACCTTCCCCATCTTGTAGTTGTGAAAGTAGATTTGTGGTGGAACACAGGCTCTCCAGCACTCATATTCATATCATACCAGGTTGGAAGGGACCTCAAGGATCATCTGGTCCAACCTTTCATAGCAAAAGCAGGGTTTATGAAGCAGCCTCTTCCTATGCCTGGCCACTCTCTCACCCAAACACTCCCTTGGTTGTACCCAATGAAAGCACCAACCAGGCCCATCAACAGCTCTCAGGTGGGAGAGTTTGCAGGCTCAGACACCCCTCCCAACATGCTACTCTTCTACCAGACAACCCTCATCTTCTGATCATGGAATGCATCAGTTTGGAAGGGATCCTCAAGGTCACATTGTCCAACCCCCCCTGCAGTCAGCAGGGACATCTCCAACTGGATCAAGATCTCCACTCTAGTGAGTGGCTGAGGTTGGTGACTTATCACACAACTTTGTGCCTACCCCACAGGCCAAGTCGTGATCTGGGATACATTCAGAGTGCTGCTGAGATAAGGAGTAAGAGTTGTTGACACCTGTGTGTTCTCTTCACCCAGTGACTCCCTGGCTCCTCTGAAGCTGGGGTGGTTCATAAGCAGCAGATCAGGTTCTGCACAAGCACTCATCCTACCAACTCCCTCTGCTTCCAGAGAGCCAAAGGGCACTGGAGCTGTCGTGGTTCACTGGGTAGTTAGAAGATGATAATCATTAACCTGCCGAGGACAGTCCTGCTTTTGTTAGGTCCTTTATCAGGTTATCTTGCCAACATAACTGGAGAGGACCTGGGGGCTGGTGGAGCTGAGAGGAAGCAATGCTCTGCTTAGCTTGTGCTGTCCCCACAGCTGTCCCCACAGCTGTCCTCAGCCCTGGGAGGTGGTGGCATTGAGGTAAGATGTGTTTCTGCTGACATGTCAGGCCAGCCTGCTGTGTCTGGAGGTTTGGATTTATGTGGCTTTGACTGGGTTGCAGCCTCAAGCTGCCCAACAGCCGTGTCCAGATCTCCAGAGGTGCCTTTGCTTAGGAAACCTGAGATATGTTAGTGGGCAAGACTCACCATACAGGTCCTTCGCGCTCAGCTTGGAGGCTCCATCAGCTCTGCCCATGCTGCCACTGTGAAAGAAAAGTGGGACAAGGAAACCATCACCTCCAGGATCTTTTCAGCACAGAATCATGGAATGGGTTGGGTTGGAAGGACTTTTAAAGCTTATCTAGATTAATGCCCTTGCCATGAGCAGGGACATCTGCAACCAGAGCAGGTGGCTCAGAGTCCTTGGAGGCAGGTGCTCAGGTGGAGAACATGCCCCATGTGAAGGATCTAACTGTGTGTGAACAGTTTTGGGTCTCTGAGCATGGGTAGCATCTCCTGCAGGGCCACCTCTCATGTCTGGGTTGTATGTAGGATAGCACAGCCAGGAGAGGACAGTTTTTTCTCCAGCTCAGGCTTGGCAGAGGAGGATCAAAACAGGATCTCAGGATTTCAGGTGCTGTGGTTAGGTTGTCCTGCATGGTGCAGTGAGCCAGTGGGTGGTCAGTGCCTACTTCCTGCTCTGTTACCATATCCCCCGAGGGCAGGCAGTGGTTCTTGGTGCTCTTATGACAAGATCCTGCTCTCCAGAGCCCAGGAGCAGGCAAGAAGGAGGTAGCTGGTGACTCTGGCTCCAGCAAGAAGCTGCCATGAGCTGCTGCAGCTCTCAAGCCATGGTGGAGAGGCTTCTGGTGTCCCTCTACTCTTTGTACCTAATGTGGCATTACCAAGCCATAGACCACAGGGCACAGGAGTAGCGAGGCAGTGACACCAGCTATGGCTACAGCTTGTGAGGTGCCCAAGAAGAGTGAAACAAACACCAGGGACTTGGAGGGCAGGGGGGATGGGTAGGAGCAGCCCCTTGGAAGGAGTAGAGGTGCCAGCCATGAGCTAGTGGAAGCCCACTATGGAGATCCTTACTTTGATGAGCCAGGGTTGCTGCTGAGGGATCCCTTGAGACTCATGTTGCTTCAGAGGACAGGCACCTGCAGCAGGAGCAGAACAGACAGGGTCAGTGATTAGCAAAACCATTCTCAGCTGGGTTCTCCAGGTGCTGCTGCCCAACCCATGCCTGATTTGGGTCTACAAGCAGCACATGGGGCAGATAAGGCTAGGTGGGTGAGCGTACTGGTCTTTCTTTGCCACCCTATGCTCAGATACCTCTCACAGCTCTGACCCGTGCTGAGCTGACACATCACAGGACAGGCTGGGCGCTGGATGAGAAGCAGGCAGGCTCCATGCATGAATTTTACTCCTCCACTTCCAGGTAAGAGCGATCAGTAACGGGAGAGAAGAGAGAGATAGAGGCACTGCTCTGAGAGCAGAACTGCAAGGGCAAGAAAAAAGTGGGAAAACAAGGTTTGGTAAAACCTGAGGGGGTGCTTTGTGCTGGTATGCAAGCTGTTCACCTCTGCTCCAGTGCAGGAGCTGAAGGGAAGCCAAGACAAATTCTTAACGACTTCTTCTTTTAAATTCAAATTTCCAAAGCTCAGGGGGCAGCTGCCCACTGCCGGGCACTCAGCACTTCTTTTGTGCTTCACCTGGGTCAGATCTTGCTCACCTCACGGTAAAGTTGTCAGAATTTAAAATGTAAATTCCTGTATCTGATGGGAACCTACAGGAAGGCTGGGGAGGGGCTGTTCAGAAGGGGCTGTGGTGACAGGATGAGGGGCAGTGGTTGGAAACTAGAGCAGGGGAGAGTTAGGTTGGACATTAGGAGGAAACTCTTCACAATGAAGGTGGTGAGACACTGGAACAGGTTGCTTAGAGATGTTGTTGAGGCCCCAGCCCTGCAGACATTCAAGATCAGACTTGATGTGGCCCTGAGCAGTCTACTGTAGTTGGTGTTGTTTCTGCTGAGTGCAGGGGGGGGTTGGAAAAGATGAACTTTGGTGCAATCTGTGAATTCCAAGGGATGGATTTAAAATACTCCTTGTTGGTCTGAAGGAAAAAGCTCCTCAATGTCCTCAGTGAGATTTTTTTTCTGCAAGGGGACCTCTGAGTATGCTTAGTCCTGTGACAGCCACCCCTGGCAGCCCTGGAGCTGCCTTCCAAAGGTTGTCTGGAACTGAGGTTAGGCTGAAGTGTTTGTAATCCCTGGGGAATACTTTAGACTCATCTGTGGCAGCTGGGATTTTCCCTCTGAAGGCAAACTGTCTCTGCCGCAGGGCTTTTTGTGTCATCAGCAGAGCTGTCCTAGATTCCTTAGAGGCACTAGAACAGGCTGCCCAGGGAGGTTTTGGAGTCACCATCCCTGGAGGTGTTGATATGGGCATGGCACTTAGGGACATGGTTTAGTGGCCATGGTGGTGTTAGGTTGATAGTTGGACTGGATGATCTCAGAGAGCTTTACCAACCTAAACAGTACTATGGTTCTATTCCTTATTCCAGCTTTATTCCCTGGGGTGGGATCACTGGTTTGTGGCATTTTGCTCCACGTGTTTCACTCTGAGGTGAACACAGGTACCAAGTTCTCACAGTTCTTAACCCAAGTTCTGAGGACATGCAGCTCTGCAGCTGAAGCACACACATGGTTAGTGCAGCTCTGCCAGAGGATGTGTTCTGAGGACATGCAGCTCTGCAGCTGAAGCACATACATGGTTAGTGCAGCTCTGCCAGAGGATGTGTTCTGAGGACATGCAGCTCTGCAGCTGAAGCACACACATGGTTAGTGCAGCTCTGCCAGAGGATGTGTTCTGAGGACATGCAGCTCTGCAGCTGAAGCACACACATGGTTGCACAGTGCCAGCAGCATTACATGGCACACACCACTATCACACACCTATGCAGTACCATGGCACCTTTAGAATTGTACAAATCAAATGGTCTTGATTAGGAGAGACCTTTCACATTGTGGAGTCCAACCCTTAAGCCAGCACTGTCAGGGCACCACCAAACCATGGTCCTCAGCACCACATCTGTGTGGCTTGTAAGCCCTCCAGGGATGGAGACTCCATCACTTTTCTGAGCTGTCTGGGCCAGGCCTTGACAACCCTCTAGATCGAAGACTTATTCCTCATGTCCAACCTAAACTTTCTCTAGTGCAGTTTGAGACTGTTCCCTCTTGTCTTGTCCCTTGGGAGAAGAGCCTGACCCCCACCTGGCTCCAGCCTGCTCTCAGGTAGTTGCAAAGAGCCAGGAGGTCTCCCTTCAGCCTCCTTTTCTCCAGGCTCAACATCCCCAGGTCTCTCAGCTGCTCCTCACCAGTCCTGTTCTCCAGAGCCTCCACCAGCTTCATTGCTTTTCTTTGGACCTGCTTCAGCCCCTCAGTCATAGGATCATAGAATGGTTTATGTTGGAAGGGACCTCAAAGCTCACCCAGTTCCCACCCCCTGTCATAGGCAGGGACACCTTCCACTAGAACAGGTCACTCAAGGCCTCATCCAGCCTGGCCTTGAACACCTCCAGAGAGGGAGCAGCCACAACCTCCCTGGGTAACCTGTGCCAGTGTCTCACCACCCTCACTGTAAAGAACTTCTTCCTAACATCTGCTTTGAATCTGCCCTCTTCCAATTTAAACTCATTACTCCTTGTCCTGTCATTACAAGACCTTGTCAATAGTCCCTCTCCAGCCTTCCTGTAGGCTCCCTTCAGGTATTGGAAGGCCACTGTAAGGTCTCCTCAAAGCCTTCTCTTCTCCAGGCTTAAGAGCCCCAACTCTTGTAGGCTGTCTTCATAGCAGAGCTGCTGCAGCCCTCTGAGCATCTTCGTGGCCCTTCCTCTTTTTATAGCCTTCCTTTTTTTTGTGTAAGCTTCCACCCTGCTTCATGTCACAGCTCCAACCCACTGCTAGAAATTTCTTAGATGAGCATTTTGCAGCTGGTGGATTAAAGTCTTCTTTTTCTGTCTCTTGTGGTCCATCCTGGAGTCCATGCACACACAGATATAAATTCATACTCCAGTTAGAATAGAGACTTGGTGTTCTGCCAAGCCTCTGGGTGTAATGAATCCATCTCTGTGCCCAAGCCTGGCTACTTCTGAATTTTCCCTCTGTTAATCACTCCCTGCTGGTTTCCTTTTACACTCCTCAAGCTCTTCCTATCTCCCAGATCTCCTGGGTGCATTACCATGAGATACCTCCAGAAGAGAAGTTGCTCCAGGAAACCCAGCTCTGCTCTCTTTACACCACCCAATTGTTGTAGCCCTGTGGCTGGTGATCAGACCTGGGAAGGTTTCTGCTTATTAATGTAATTTTTCTGACTCCCTTTCATTTATTGCCCCAGGGACATGTTCTTGATGGATTAAAATCCAGATTACTCCAGCTGGTAACCTGGCCCATTGACTCACAGAGTAGTTTGAGTAGGGAAGGGACCTTGAAGATTATCTTGCTCCACCCCCCCCTTGCCATGGGCAGGGACATATTCTACTAGACCAGGCTGCTCAAGGCCCTTCTTCCTTCTCCTTCTCCTTCTCCCTTCCTTCTCTGGACTTCCAGGGAGTCCAGAGTGTGCTTTCAACTTCCAGCCATGAAACAAGAGACGCCTGCAAGGTTACCCCGTTTTTTGTGCCTCCTTCCTAACCTTTGTCCAAAAGATACTCTCTTTGATGGAGCAGATCCAGAGAAGAGCAACTAAGCTGGTGAAGGGCCCTGAACACAAGCCTTATGAGGAAAGGCTGAGGAACCTGGGCTTGTTTAGTCTTCAGAAAAGGAGGCTGAGGGGAGACTTCATTGCCCTCTAAGACTCCCTGAAAAGAGGTTGGAGCCAGGTGGGGATTGGTCTCTTCTCAAAAGCAACAAGTGACAGGACAAGCAACAAGTTGTGCCAGGGGAGGTTCAGGTAGGATATTAGGAAAAATGTCTTCCCAGAAGGGGTTCTCAGGCACTGGAACAGACTGGCCAGGGAGGTGGTGGAGTCCCCATCTCTAGAGGGGTTTAAGAGATGTGTGGACGTGGTGCTGAGGGACGTGGCTTAGTGGTAGTGGCTTAGCAGCAGTGGCAGGATGGTGAGCTCTAAGTGGGTGGTTAGACTTGTTGATCTCAAATGTCTCTTCCAACCTCAGCACCTCTGTGATTCTATGACATAGTCTGGGGATCTGCTTCTGCTTTTAGAGGGGCCTGTTTGGCCAAACCGTATGTAGCTGCCAGAAGAGCAGACCCCAATGGCAGAGGTTGCTGCTCAACTCCCTGGGTGAAGCAAGACCAGCCACCAAACAAGCCTGTTCCTTATCTCATGGTAGTTAATCAGAAAGCTCTGACAGGATAAGTTGGTCTCTGGAGCAAGGCTGAGATAAGCTACTGTGTACCTGGGCTAGTGACAATGCCTCTGGAACCCACAGGTGCCAGCAGGACATGTCAACAGGCTGCTTGAACTGCACGGTGGGAACACTCACCACCCAAGGCACAGCAGAAAGGGTTTTTGCCACTTGCACTTCTATTTCAAAGAATTCCACAATCTCAGCACAGTGAGGTTGGAAGTGACCTCTGGAGATCATCCAGTTCAAGCACCCTCCTAAAGCAGAGCACCCACAGCAGCTTGCCCAGCAGCACAATGCCCGGGGGCAGTTGAAAGCTTTCCAAACAAGGAGACTCCACAGCCTCTCTGGGCAGCCTGCTTCAAGCCTCCAGCACCCTCACACCAAACAAGCTTCTCCTCATCCTCACATGCAACCTCCTGCACTCCACTTTGTGCCCTCTGCCCCTTGGCCTGGCCCTGGGCACCACTGACAAGAGGCTGGCCCCAGCCTCTTGACCCCCACCTTTAGCTGTTGCAGATGTTAGCAGATGCCCTCTGGGGCTGCTCTTCTGCAGGCTCAACAGCCCCAGGGCTCTCAGCCTTTGCTCCTCACAGAGATGTTCCAGGCCCCTCAGCACCTTCTCAGATTCTGCTGGACATTCTCCAGAAGTTCCCTGTTTCTCTTGAACTGGGGAACCCTACACTGGACTTAGTACTCCAGAGGTGCTGGGCTGGTGGCTCACTAAGCCTGCCAGCTAAGCCTGGCAAGTGAATGTGCTGTTTAATGGGACAGGGACTCCAGCAGCTAAGCCATTAGCAAGCTCTGGCTGGAAAGGGATTTACAGGAAAAATTCAACTCCTTGGGAAAATCCTGATTCCATGACCTGTCTCAGACTATCCTGGGGAAGAGATGGCTGAGGGAGACCCCACTGCTGTCTACAACTCCCTGAAAGGAGGCTGGAGTGAGGTGAGGTTGGTCTCTTCTCCTTGATTTGAGGTAATAGAACAAGACTAAATGGCCTGAAATTGTTCCAGGGCAGGTTTAGGTTGGACACTGGGAAAAATGTCTTTGCTGCAGGAGTGGTCAGGCACTGGAACAGGCTGCCCAGGGAGATGGTGGAGCTGCCATACCTAGAGGTGCTCAAGAAATGTGTGGCCATGGCACTTTGGGACATGGTTTAGTGACCATGGTGGTCTTAGGCTGATGGATGGACTTGATGACCTTAGAGTTATTTTCCAACCCAAACAATTCTATGATTCTATCTCATGTCCTGAAAGAGAGGGCTTTAGGGAGGCCAGCAGACATCAGTGCTGCAGGCCAGGGAGGTGAGTGAAGTTGTATTGTTCTTTAAAGCAAAGGAAATCTCACTCCCTGACATTCCCAACGGCCTTATCCTTGTAGGTCAAATATCCTCCCAAAGACACATGGAGTCATGACAGGAGCCTGGCATTGTGTCTGTCCTGCATTTCTGCCCTCTGAGCACAAATGGAAATGGGCCATGCATTGTTTGGACTTTCTTGGGAGTCTCTTTGAAGAGGGAGCTGCATTCTTGCAAGGGTGGAGAAGCTCAAAGGGTGAGGGAGTGGAAGAGAGCTTCTCTGTGGGCTGCTCACTGCCATTGTGCTGCTTTAGTGTTTATTAGGAATCACAGAATCCTACAACTGCTGAGATCAGAAGAGACCTTTCAGATCAAGTCCAGCCCCTCACCTAGAGCTCACAATCAACTTCTGCTGCCACTGTATACCACATCTGTGCTGCTTTTAACCCTTCCAAGGATCATTTTGGTTGGAAAAGACCTTTAAGATCAAGTCCAACCCTTAACTCAGCACTTTCAGGGCACTGCTAAACTGTGGCCCTCAGCACCACATCTCCATGGCTTTGAAACCCCTCCAGCGATGAGGACTCCATCACCTCTGGCCCACCTGTTCCAGATGCCTGAGAACCCTTTACAGATGCTTCTCCCTGGCCTGCTGTTGGTGTATATTTTTGGTTCTTATAGCACATGGAAAGAGACTGGGAAAAAATCTGGACTTTGTGAAAGATTGGACAATGTGAGAATCATCAAATCATAGAATGCACTGGGTTGGAAGGAACCTTTAATGGCCATGTAGTCCAAGCCCCAGCATGTGGAACACTGGTGTCTTTTTCAGGCCTGTTGTTACCATCAGTGTTATAACAGCAGCAGCATCTGCTGCACCAGTGTGCCTCCAGTGTACTTCCCCAGGTTGCACCAGGGGAGCTTTAAGTTGGACATGAGGAACAATTTATTTCTCAAAAGGGTTGTCGAAGCCTGGCCCAAGCTGCCCAGGGCACTGGTGGAGTCTCCATCCCTGAAGGGGTTTCAAAGCCATGGAGATGTGGTGCTGAGGGCTGTGGTTTAGTGGTGCCCTGGCAGTGCTGGGTTAACACTTGGACTTGATTTTAAAGGTCTCTTCCAACCAAAATGATCCTGGGATCTGATGTGTGGTAGTGTTTTTCATCATCAGTCTAAGGGTACCTTTGAGACTTCACAAGCTGGAGAAGGTTTGGTGATCTCAGAGGCTGTCAGGATACCTATTTGTAGTGGTGGGGAAATGCTGATCAAACCTCAGCAGCTTTCACTGGAGCAGCAGGAGGAAAACATGGCCAAAATCTCAAAACCTTCAAAACTGCTGAGCTGCCTTGGAGTAAGTTTTTCCTAGCATGCTCTAAGCCCTCTCTGACAGGCCTTGTCTGTATTTCCATCAGTCATCCTACTGAAGTCCCAGGCAGACCTTTCAAATTGTCCACAAGCCAGTATTGAAACATGGAGCCTTGCTACTGGCACTGATGGTTTAATTGGTGTGTCACAAAAAAAGGGGTCAAATAAGGTTTGTCTCTAGCCTGAAGTGTTTCTTAGACAGGTTGGACCATCTGGAATGAGTACTGTGTCCAGTACTGAGCTCCTCGGTTCAAGGACAGGGAACTGCTTGAGAGGGTACAGTAACAGGCTGCAAAGATGCTGAGGGGCCTGGATCATCTCTCTGATGAGGAAAGACTGAGTGAATTTGGACTTTTTAGTCTGGAGTGAAGCAGCCTGAGGGAGATCTCATCAGTGTTGATTAATACTTCAAGGGTGGGGGTGTCAGGAGGATGGGACCAGGCTTTGTTCAGTGGTGCCCAGGGACAGGATAAGAGGTAATGGGCACAAACTTGAACATCAGAAGTTCCATCTGAACATGAGGTAGAAGTTCTTTAATGTAAAGGTGGTAGATCACTGGAACAGGCTGCCCAGAGAGGTAGTGGAGTCTCCATCTCTGCAGACATTCCAAACCCACCTGGATGCCATCCTGTACAACAGGCTCTGGGTGACCCTGCTCTGGCATGGAGCTTGGACTGGATTATCTCCAGAGGTCACTTCCCACCCCTATCATTCTGTGATGCCAACATGCAAAGTGGTCCCTCATGCCCCATCGAGTCAAGCCAGAGCTGGTGGTGGTGAATGGCTTCATTCACAGAGAGAGTGATTGGCATTGGAATGGGCTGCCCAGGGAGGTGGTGGAGTTGCCGTCCCTGGAGGTGTTCAAGCAAAGCCTGGATGAGGCACTTAGTGCCATGGTCTGGTTGATTGGGTAGGGCTGGGTGCTAGGTTGGGCTGGATGATCTTGGAGGTCTCTTCCAACCTGGTTGATTCTATTCTATTCAGCACCACACCTGAGTGCTTGAGGATGTGGTGAGGGAAGTCTCTGCACCAGGCAGATTATTGGACTTGGGCACTGGTGAAATGGATGTGATGAAAACACTGCCTGAGGGTCCTGCCTGGGGTGGGAGGGGGCAGGTAGAACTTGGGTGCTGCTGTCTCTTCGTGCTGCCCATGCCAGCAGGTTGGGTCAGGCAGAGCTGCCTGATTAGCAAAAGCCTCAGCAGGTAACACAAAGCCTCAGCGAGAAACATTAGCTGGAGACCACATGATGTTATCTTTTCAGCTTCCCAGGACAACAAAGCGCCGTCTGTTAGGGCTCCTGGGTGTTCTCACCAGGGAATGTCACGCTGGAGAAAGCTGTCTGACAGACTGTCCCACTGAGCTCAGCCTGCTCCTGCTCACAAAGGGAGCACAGGCACCCTGATACGTGCCCTGCACTGTCCACCTCTAACCAGCCCTTGAGAGCACCCTGCCCAGCTCCCAGGATGTGTTCTGCCTGCTGTGCTTGTGTTGAAGGACCTGGTAGATAGGTGATGCTGTGATCTCATATCAATCCACCAACAAAACAGCCTTCAGGTGTTGGTGTGGCACTGGGAGCTGTGTGCTGAGCACTCCTTGGGTGGCACCAAGAGATCTAAACTCACATGAGCTAGTTTAGATCATCAGAGAATGGTTTGGGTTGGAAGGGAGCTTAAAGATCATCTAGCTCCAACTGCCCCTGCCCTGGGCAGGAACACCTTCCACTACACCAGGGTGCTTAAGGCCTGGTCCAGCCTGGCCTTGAACTCTTCCAGGGAAGGACATATCCACAACTCAGGAGATCTTTAAATGCTTGTGAGGTAGGAGCCTACCACAGACCTGAGAACTTAACCTGGGTCTCCTGTGTCCTGGTTCAGCCTAATGATGGAACCATCCTTCTCCTGCTTTTAGCTGCTTTTGTAAACCTGCCTGTCACAGCTCCCCAGAAGAAAGTCAACTCTGCTTAGCAGAGTCTTCACCAAGAGCATGCACCATAAAGAAAATCATCTTTGGGTTAGAAGGCATCAGAAGAAACTCAAAATCCAGAGCAAAATGCCTGACAGCCAAAGGAGCTTGTCAGTGGTCTTGCTGCTGCTGCTTTGTAAAAGTAAGCAAGGATCTTCTCCTATCTTTAAAGTGAAGTTTCCAAACCTTCTCTGGCCTTGCAGATCATGGTTGTTCACTGGGACCATGTCAGAACTTCATGACTGTATTTTAACCTGTTGTTAGCCATTCCTGCTTTGAGGAGGAACATGAGTGCTTCATCATGAGGGGGATGAGACACTGGAACAGCTTGCCCAGGGAGGTGGTGGAAGCACCATCCCTGGAGGTGTTTAATGCCAGGCTGGATGTGGCTCTGAGCAACCTGATCTAGTGTGAGGTGTCCTTGCCTATGGCAGGGAGGTTGGAACTAGATGATCCCTGAAGTCCCTTCCAACCCTGACAGTTCTATGATTCTATGACATTCAACCAGTATTAATCAGTGTGGTGAACCACAAAGTCCCCATTCTTAGCCACATTGTTTGAGATGTCTTTACAGTGCCCTGAGGATTAGATAGTGCTGAACCCTCTTGTCCTTTCCTTCTACACATGGCAGCCTTTGAAGTTCTCTTTGCAGTGCCAGAGCCACTTTGGGAAGAGGTGAAGGTAGTTTCAGGGCGTGCATGGCACGTTCCATGCCACAGCAGAGTCACAGGCGGTGGCGGGTCCAGCCTCCGAGGTGTGCAGGAGAAACACTCCCTGCTCTGCACCTGGGATTGGTCACACTGCAGACAGGCACCTGGATAAATATAACCCAGCCCAACAGGTCTGAGCAGAGAAGAACCAAATGTTCCTCAGCCTGCACAGCTCTTCCAGACTGAGGTATCTCAGCTGTGCAGCCAGCTTTGATGGACCTCAGCTGCCCCTTATTAGAATCATACAATCAGTCAGGGTTGGAAGAGACCACAAGAACCATCTAGTTCCAAACCCCCTGCCATGGGCAGGGACACCTCACACTAGAGCAGGCTGTCTAGAGCCTCATCCAGCCTGGCCTTAAACACCTCCAGGGACTTCCACCACCTCCCTGGGCAACCCATTCCAGGCTCTCACCACCCTCATGCTGAAGAACCTCTTCCTAACATCCAGCCTGAATCTGCCCATTTCTACCTTTGTTCCATTCCCCCCAGTCCTATCGCTGCCTGACAGCCTAAAAAGTTCCTGAGTTGTCCCCACTGCTAATGCCCTGTGTCCTGCAGGGCAGCAGGAAGCACACCCAGGTGGCCTATGCCTTCTTCTCAGAAACACTAATTTGTGCTTAAAAAGTATTTCCTGGGAAAATGTCTGGACAGACTTCCCAGCGCCGAGAGGGGAACACCCACAGGCTGTCCCACCCACAGTGTCCCTGAGACACTGCAGAGCCCTGCCAGCTTCCACTGAGGTCTGGAGGCAACTCACAGAATCCCCTGCTTGGAAAAGACCTGAAGATCATTGAGTCCAGCCATAACCTAACATCTCCCTGTTCACAACTGTTAGACCATGTCCCTAAGCTCCTCATCTAAACAGCTTTTAAACACCTCCAAGGATGGTGACTCCACCACCTTCCTGAGCTGCCTGGTCCAACACCTGACCACTCTTTCAGGAAAAGCAGTTTCTCCTAATTTCCAGCCTAAACCTCCCCTGGAACAACTTGAGGCTGTTTCCTCTTGTTCTATCGCTTGTTCCTTGGGACAACGACTCCCACCTGGCTCCAGCCTCCTTTCAGGGAGCTGCAGAGAGCCAAAAGGTCCCCCCCTCATCCTCCTTTTCTCCAGGCTCAACCACCTCAGGTCCCTCAGCTGCTCCTCACCAGCATTGTTCTCCAGACTCTTCACCAGCTTCTAATAACAACACTCAGTTTGGAGCCCTGGCAGGAGATAGGCTCAGAAAACACACAGCAAACCCCCCAACCTGCTCTGTGCTTTTCCTCCACCCAGCTTCTGTGGGATTCCTCCAACAGAGAGGAAAAGTGAGGATTCAGGAGCTGTGACTCAGCACAGGGACACAGCAAACACATCTTTCAGAGGGGAAATCGAGCCACCTCCCAGTTTTTTTTCCCCAAGATGTTGGAGATCATGGCTATTTGTGCATTTCCCTGGGTATTTATAGAGCAAGGTCCTGTCTGGTGCAGAAAGGCCTCTCAAACACTGCAACAGGCTGCCCAGGGAGGTGGTTGAATCTCCATCCCTGGAGGTGTTTCAAAGACTGAGAGGTGTGGTGCTGAGGGAGGCAACAAGGTTGTGGAGAGGAAGGAGCTGTGGGGGAGGAAGGAACTGTGGGAAGCTAGTGCTGACTTTGGGACTGTCTGGGCAGGACCAAGGGGAAGGCTGGAGGGCTCCAGGCTCTTGTCCTGGTGCTGGCAGGACCCATACCCAAAGGGTCTGCCAAAGAAATGTTCTGGGAGGTGCCATACTGAAGGTTCCTCTGCCCTGCATCCTTATTCAATCCCAACCTCAACCATGATCCCGTTGTTCTAGCCTGGTGCTGGGGTCTCGACCATATCTGGGATCTGGATCACCAGCAGCAAGGGGATCATAGCTGTGATTCTTATAAGAAGGGGAAGGATCCAACCCTGTGGCTCTGCTAATTAAAGGGATCTTCACTGACTTCCCTATGTAGAAATCAGAGCTAGGTCGTCAGGCCAGGAAAAACAGGGAATGACTTTGCATGCCTGTGTCATGTTCTGGAGCAGGATGGATAGCAGACTGAGGCACTGCCCTGTCCTGCCTTCTGAAGGAGCACATGCACTTGGTGCCCTGTTCAGACAGGGTTCTAAAGTCCTGGGTGTAGCTGGCAGGGTGCTCCTGTCTCCTGGCTGAGAGCTGCTGACTCCCAGAGCTGCTGCTCCTCATGTGCCACTCACTCCCTGTCTCTCATTTCTCTTATGACTTTTCCAGGCTTGGAGGCATTTGGGAAAGGGCTGAAGGTTGGCACTTGTGGGGCAGGATGGGGATGAAGGATGTGTAAAGGCTCCTGCTGTTTTCTTCACACAGGGGTGTTAAGGCTCAGCAAAGTTCACCTGTTTGGACTTAAGAACAAAAAGCTGATTTGCTCAGGGCTGCCAGACCTGTGCTGGGTAGGGGAGGAGGTGTTTATGCCAAGTAGTTCACAGGAAAACATGAGCAGAAACTTGTTTGGTGCTGGATCCCTGCAGCAAGCTGCCCAAAGAGGTTGTGGAGTCTGCTTGTGTGGAGAGCTTCCACCTGCCCCTGGGCATTGTGCTCCTGGGCAAGCTGCTGTGGGTGCCCTGCTTTAGCAGAGGGGTTGGACTGGATGATCTCCAGAGGCCACTTCCACTCCCCCCATGCTGGGATCAGGGCTTCTGTGAAAACTGCTTTTTCCAGAAGCTTGAAATCATCTGGTCCAACCACCACCTGCCACATCTGCCCTGACAACACACTAATCCTCTCTCTTCACAGAGAGAGTGATTGGCATTGGAATGGGCTGCCCAGGGAGGTGGTGGAGTGGCTGTGCCTGGAGGTGTTCAGGAAAAGCCTGGATGAGGCATTTAGTGCCATGGTCTGGTTGATTGGATAGGGCTGGGTGCTAGGCTGGACTGGCTGAGCTTGGAGGTCTCTTCCAGCCTGGTTGATTCAATGATTCTAGCAGTACCTGGTGGACCTTGGTAGTCCCTGCTGGGGATCAGTTGTTTTTTTTTGCCAGCTCTGGCCATGTAGGTAGGTGAGAGATTGGCCTTTGCTATCTCGACTGCTTTGAGCTAATCACTCAAGTGCAGTAATGGTTCATTAAATGATTGCTTTCATCTGCAAGTCCTCCGTGACTCCACCTCCCACCAGCACTCTGCAATCCCTACAAGCTAACCTCAGCATTCCTGCTTTGGTCTTGCTTTCACAGCAGACCTGGAAAGCCCAGCAGATGCATTTGGCAGGCTGATTAATTTTCCTCATTACCTCCTGGCAAAGACCTTTAGCCTCAGGAGAACCATGATCCTTAAACCTGAACATCACCTGCCTGGCTAGTGCCAGCCCAAATGAGGCTAAAACGCTTCAAGGAAGGGCCTCAAACACAAATCCTGTGAGGAGGAGCTGGGGGAACTGGAGTTGTGTAATCTTCAAAAGTAGAGGCTAAGGAGAGGAGACCTCATTGCTCTCTACAAAGACCTGAAAGGAGGTTGGAGCCAGGTTGGGGTTGGTGATTTCTCACATGCAACAAGTGACAGGACAAGAGGAAGTGGCCTCAAGTTCTGTCATGGGAGGTTAAGGTTGAATATTAAGAAAAAAAATCTTCCCAGAAGTGGTTCTCAGGCACTGAAACAGGCAGCCTAGGGAGGTGGTGGAGTCCCCATCCCTGGAGGTGTTTAAAAGCCACATGGATGTGGTGCTGAGGGACATGGTTTAGCAGTAGTGGCTTAGCAGCAGTGGTGGGATGGGGAGCTCTAGGGCAGTGGTTGGACTTGGTGACCTCAAAGGTCCCTTCCAACCTCAACAGTTGTATGACTCTATGATACTACAAAAGGCCACAGAATCAGAGAATATTAGGGGTTGGAAGGGACCTCCAGAGATCATGAAGGCAAACTCCCCTGCCAAAACAGGATCACCTAGGGCAGGTCACACAGGAACAGGTCCAGCTGGGTCTTGAAAGTCTCTAGAGGGAGACTCCACAGTCTCTCTGGGGAGCCTGCTCCAGGGCTCAAACAGCCTCACAGCGAAAGTACCATGGTTGATTGGATAGGGCTGGGTGCTAGGTTGGACTGGCTGAGCTTGGAGGTCTCTTCCAACCTGGCTGATTCCATGAAAAGGGATGGGGTGGTACAGCTGGTCCCTCACCACCCCTCACTGGGGGCTGAAGGAGTCTTGTTTGTCAATCGACTCTTCCATGTCATCCGGTTCATGAGCAAGACAAAGGTGTGGAGATCAATGGGAAGTTTCCATCACCTCCTCCTAAAGGAAGAGCATTTTTGGTCACTCCCTGAAACGCTGATTCACTTGCCTGGCAGAAATTCAAGCATGCAGCAGGACAGTCAGTGTGCCAGGAGCTGCTTCTCCATCAGAGAACAGCCTGGTATCAGGCTGAGAGCCACTGCTGGGGGCAGGGGCACATTTGACTTCAGTTTCTCTCCAGCATGGTCATCTTGGAATCTCTGGGGTTGCAGCAAGGTTGATCCATCTGAACCAGGAAATCCTTATCTCCCTGAGTAGGGAAGTCACACATGGGACCTTTCCTCAAAGAAAGGGAGAGGGCTGCAGCCTGGCTTCCCTCTCCTGCTCCCTTCCCAAAGCTCTGCCTACAGCAGTTGGGTCTGGGGGAAGCCAATGTGTGGACCATTTCCTGCAGCAGGGCTCCACAGGGTGGGGCAGGTTTGAGGGAGGAGATTCATCTCTTGAAACTCACATGTGATGCTGGAGGTTTTTCCAGCCACACTTGTTGCCATCTCTTCCCACCCCATTTTGTCCTTCCCACTCATTTCCTGGCTGGGTATTTTTGGCCACTTGCAAACAATTCCCTTGAGCTCAAACTTGGCACATGGCAGCCAAGTCACTGCAGGAAAACAAGCAGCCACTAGATTAACCAGCTCAGGAACCTGGTGGTCAGACCTGGCAGTGTTCAGGCCAGCTTTTGGTGTGGCAGGGACTGGGGCTTTACCTTACAGGCTGTATTTCAGCCTCTCGGAATGCACCCAAGGCTCTGACCAAGTATCTTTGCTGGGGGACAGGTGACAGCCACATCTCCCAAGCTTTCTGAGCACAGAGAGGAGGGAGGTCTTGTTTGGGAGCTGCTGCTGAGCCACTCACACCAAGAAGGACATTGAGGAGCTGGAGTGAGTCCAGAGAAGCACAAAGCTGGTGAAGGGTCTTATGAGGGATAGCTGAGAGAAATGGCATTGTTCAGCCCAGAGAAAAGGAGGCTGAGAGGAGATCTTTCATCTCTCTACAACTCCCTGAAAGGAGGTCAGAGTGAGGTGGGGGTCAGTCTCTTCTCCCTAGTTTCAGGTGAGAGGAGAAGAGGAAACTATTTCAAGTTGCCTTGGGGCTCATTATGTTGGATATGAGGAACAATTTCTTTCCTGAGTGGTCAGGCATTGGAACAGACTGCCCAGGGAGGTGGTGTAGTCAGAGAAGTCAGGAATGCTGGTTCCTGGAGGTGTTGAAATAACACAGACGTGGCACTTTGGGACATGGCTTTAGTGGCCATGGTGGTGTTGGGTTGAGGGTTGGACTCTGTGACTTTAGAGGGCTTTTCCAAGCCAAGCAATTCTATCACTATGTGATTTAGGCTGGAATAAACCTTTAAGATCATGGAGTCCAACCCTCAACCCAGCATTGTCAGGTCACCACTAAACCACATCTCCATGGCTTTGAAACCCCTCCAGGGATGGGGACTCCACCACTGCCCTGGGCTATGTGGGCCAGGCCTTGACAACCCTCTTGAGGCTGAAATTCTGTTAGATCCAGCAGTCTTGTTCTGCTGGTTCCTCTGTTCCTCTTTCCTGTTTGGTGGTTTGTTTTTTTTTAACTCTTGATTGATTTTTCACTCTGAAACCTGCTCTAAAGATGGTCCTGATCAACCTGCACCATGCCATGACAAATCAGTCTTGCTTCCAGGAGCACTTCTTACTTTCCTGCTGTCCCTGGCCATCACCTCATCCACAGCACTCCAACCTAGAGCAGGAACTGATGAGGCTTGAACCCCATTCCCCCCCCCATCCATTTGTTTAACTCTGTGGTTTACTTTCCAGCCAGATCAGCTCCATAACCTGCCCTGCAGCCCAGCCCCACCAGCCTTCCCACAAGAAGGAGCATCCCAGGAGTGTGGCCAGCTGGGAATGGCTCAAGCCAGCACCACTGCCAACTGTGAAGCCTGCCCTTCCACAAGAAGGAGCATCCCAGGAGTGTGGCCAGCTGGGAATGGCTCAAGCCAGCACCACTGCCAACTGTGAAGCCTGCCCTTCCACAAGAAGGAGCATCCCAGGAGTGTGGCCAGCTGGGAATGGCTCAAGCCAGCACCACTGCCAACTGTGAAGCCTCCCCTTCCACATCTGAAGGTAAGTCCTGCACCAGGCTGGGTTGGTTTTTAATGGTTGGGTTTTGATGGAGCTCCCAAGCACTATGGATGAGGTCAGCAGGAGAGCTTTTGCAGCATGAACATAGAAACCAAAACAATCTCATGAGAGATGGTTCCAAAGCTCCCAAAAGTATGTTCCCTTTGCCCTTTGTTTCCTTGAGAATAGAAGGATGTGTGGGGTTGGGTTTATCACAGCAATGGAAATGGCAACTTCTAATCTTATGGTGCAGAAATGTTTTAACAATCTTGCCACCAAGAGAAAAAAACTCATCTCCTGCAAGGGCAAGGAGGAAGAAGCACAATTGGTGGCTGGGTGAGAGGCTGAGTGCAGCCTGGTAGCTGCTGGTAGATGCTAGGAGTGGTCACAGGGCTGGGAAGGGAAGAGAAGAATTTTCTGCAATGTCTTAAAGAGGAAAGGTTTCACCAAAAGCTCCCACATGCCCACCGAGATTTCACAGAATCATAGAATTGTTTGGGCTGGAAAAGGCCTCTAAGATCATCCAGACCCACCCTCAATGTAAGACCACCATGGCCATTGAACCATGCTCCCTGGTGCTAGGTGCACACATTTCTTGAACATCTCCTCCAGGGATGGTGATTTAGCACCTCCCTGAGCAGCCTGTTCCAATGCCTGACCACTCTTGCAGCAAAGAAATTGTTCCTCATGTCCAACCTAAACTTCCCCTGGTGCAATGCTGGAAAAACAACCCCAAAAAAAGCCAGAAAAGCTGCAGCTCAGTCAGAATGAAGCAGGAGCAGGTTCAACAGGATGAATTGAAAGTCAATGCACCGTTGCTGGTCCCTGCCAGCACGAGCTGGTAACACCCTAGGTGTGGTTGGGCCATCAGCTGCCTTAGCAATCCTCTCCCCATGCAATCATCCTCTTCCTACTGCTCCTCTGTGCTTCTCCAGCCTTAAAAATAAAGAAGGAAGAGCCCTCATCTATGTGACTTCAGTCACAAAACTTCCAACTCTTCAGCTTGGTAGAGAAACAAAGGAGCTGCTGCTCTCCTGGAGATCTGTGATACTGCCTGTGGCGTGGAGACAGTGGAATGGAAACAGTTGTTTACTGGTAACAGAGCTGGGGGCATCCCATGGAACTGGCAGCTGGCAAGTGTGGCACAAACAAAAGGAGATGGTTGAGCACACCACGTGGAGCTGAGCTGTGGAGCAGCTTGCCACAGGCTCTTCAGGATGGCAGAAGTTTACACAGGTTGGCCAAATGCAGGTGTACACAGGTGGGGATAAAAAAGGGTACTGGGAGCTCTTCCATCCCACTGCTGCAGGCTGGGAAGCTTTGCAGAAAGGCTCCTCATGTGCCTATCCTGTTCTTGTCCTCTCCTCTGGACTTCCACTGGGAATTGTGCTGAGGGGTGTGGTTTAGTGGTACTCTTTCAGCAGTAGCGGTGGGATTGTGAGCTCTTGGGCTTGATGGTATCAAAGGCCTCTTTCAGCCTCAGCAGTTCTATGTGCTACAGCCATGTGTGCTCCCAACTTGCTACCTGAGCATAGGTGATAGACCTCGTGGCCAGGCAGCTGCCTCTGGCTCCTCTGAGCCAAACGAGAAGGTGGAAGGGATGAGAGAAGCTCAGTCCCAGTGGCTGCTTGGTGGAAGTAAACGTCCTGCAGGTTCGGTCACATCTTGGGAAGTGAGGACTGAGGGTGTCTGGAGTAAGAATCTACAGTCACATGCAAACTAGACTAGACAGGTCCCCAGAACATCTGCTCCATTCCTGGCACAGGCCCAGAGACACTGCTGCTTTCTGCTCCCTGCCTGCCAAGACCTTGTGAGCCAATGGTCAAAGATTAGAGTAATGATCTGAAGCAGTGGAGAAGGCAGGGGGAGAGATCTGGGCTGTCCATACCCTCAGCAGTCCCTGGTATTTCCCTTGGAGCACAAGGGGTGATGCTGACACCAAGATGATCTCTCCTTGCCAAGACAAAGGCATGTAGCTGCCAAAATGCAGCTCTGAGACCACACTGCTCCAGCACCATGAGTGACTGGCACTCAGGACCTCTTGTTTCAACATCCTGGGCCCCGACAGCACAAGAGAGAACTTGGTTAGCTCATGACAGCCAGCTCAGCAGTAGGACCACACCAATCTCTTGACAGCAATTAGTTAGGGCAGAACTGAGGAGCACCAGGAACAGCACTTTGTTGTTCCCAGCCCAACCAACTGAGATGCACCGTGGCTGCAATGAAGCTGGTGAAGGGTCTGGGCAGCAAGTCTTTCGGGGAAGAAATTGTTCCTCATGTCCAGTCTAAATCTTCTCTGGGGCAACATGAGGCTGTTTCCCTCATCCCATCATTTTGGAGAAGAGACTCACCCCAGCCTGGCTCCAGCCTGCTTTCAGGGAGTTGTAGAGTGCCAGAAGGTCTCTCCTCAGCCTCCTTTTCTCCAGGCTCAACATCCCCAGGTCTCTCCTCAGCTGCTCCCCAAAAGCCCTGTTCTCCACACCCTTCTCCAGCTTCATTGCTGCTCCAGCCCCTCAGTGTCCTTTTTGGAGTGAGCTTAGTGCTTGAGGTGTGGGCTCAGCAGTGCTGACTAAAGAGGATCAGTCATATCCTTAGACCTGCTGGCCACACTATTCCTGATCCAAGCTGGAATGCCACTGGCCTTCTTGGCCACCTGAGCACACTGCTGCCTCATCTCCAGGTGGCTATCAACCAACACCCCCACGTCCTTCTCTGCTGAGCAGCTCTCCAGCCATTCTTATCATAGAATCACAGAGTTGTTTGGATTGGAAAAGACCTCTGAGATCGTCCTGTCCAACCTCAACCTAAGGCCATGGCCACTAACCCATATCCCCAAGTGCCATGTCCACAGGTTTCTTGAATACCTCCTCCAAGTCTGGGATCAATGTGGCCTGAAGTCTCTTATCTTGACCTAGAAGCTGCACCAAGAGCATCAGGCTCTGCAAACAGGCCAAGCTGCTCTGCTGTGTGGAAATCAGGAGTGGCCAGAGATGGTCCTTTCACTTCTTCCCTGGGGAAAGCAGAAGTGGCCTCCCAGGGAACAGAGAGGGGTTAATTAGTGCTCCCTTCTGCAGGAAGCCAGATTCTCCTGCTTGGGCTCTTGGGGTGAACACAGCTATAATTAAGAGGCAGCAGTGTCAGGAAGGAGAGCAGGCTCCAGCCTGTGATTTATTCTGGGGTGTCGTGGGTGCAGTTACCTTTGGGCTCTCCTCCTCTCCCTAGTGTTTTTATTAAGTGAATGTTCTGATGAAAGGGGTGGCTCAGGCTCACAGATGGACACCTCTGTGTTTATCTACAGCACAGGCAGAGTTATGCCTTTTCCTCCTTCAAACCTGGCTCGAAGGGCTTTGTGTCCACAAGTCCAGAGGAGGCCATGAAGGTGAGCAGAGGGCTGGAGCGCTCTCCAATAAGGGCAGGCTGAGAGTTGGAGTTGTGCAGCCTGGAGAGGAGAAGGCTTCAGGGAGACCTTAGAGCAGCCTTACAGTACTTGAAAAGGGCTACAGGAGAGCTGGGCAGGGACTTTGTACCAGTGTATGGAGCAACAGGACAAGAGGTTATGGCTTCAATCTGGAAGAAACTGGATTTAAGTTAGACATGAGGAAAAAACTCTTCCTCATGAGGGTAGTGAGGCAATGGAACAGGTTGCCCAGGGTAGCTGTAGAGGCTTCAAGCCTGGAAATGCTCAAAGCCAGGTTGAATGGGGCCTTGAGCAACCAGGTCTAGGAACAGTTGTCCCTGCCTGTGGCAGGATGTTGGAATTCAATGATCTTTAAGGTCCTTTCCAACCCAAACCAGTCTGTGATTCTTTGATTCAGTAAGTCACAGTTCTGGGCTAAGCACCAACCCTCAGTGACCACCTATGAGCAACACCTGGACCGAGGGCAGCACCCATCAGCACCCTTCTTGTTGCCCACCATCTCCTGCCAGCAGTGGCAGGATAAGGAGGGACCCCAAAGAAGTCCTCTTGGGGATACTGAGCAGCAGACCAGAACTGGTCCCTTCCACTGAGGTGGGTCAGTCTTTGGGGTTTGTTTGTATTTACCGGTGATGGAGTCTGGAGGAACCCATAGCTCTGGGTGGCTCTAGGTCTCTTGGCAACCAACACCTTTAACCCATCAAGAGGTTAGAACTGTCTCTGCTCCCAAGGAGATTCCCACTTAGAATCACAGAATCACAGAATCATAGAATCAACCATGTTGGAAGAGACCTCCAAGCTCATCCAGTCCAACCTACCACCCACCCCTAGCCAATCAGCTAGACCATGGCACTAAGTGCCCCAGCCAGTCTTTTCTTGTGGTCATCTTCAAGGAGGTGAAAGTTCCTTGTGAGCAGCCTGGGGAGGGTGGTGGTAACCTGGATTCTGCCTGTTTGTTTGATCTTAATCTCAGTCCCACTAGCAGCAGTATTTCACTTTCTGAGTCACTCAGCGGCACTGAGCACTGCAGCTGAGAGTCTGAACTTTGGTTTATTGCCATGCAGATGGTCTGCACTTTACCTTTGTAGGATATAAATCTGGACAGGTTGAGACTGATAAGAGAAAGGGGATAAAAATACAGAAAAAAAGGAAGCAGGAAGCACAACTTAAACAAGCTCAAATTATGGAAAGCTTTTGGGGTTTGGTATCCCAACGACTCCACATTTGAAGGTTGGACTTGATGATCTTGGAGGTCTTTTCCAACCTTAATGATTCTGTGACTCCATTCCCAGACCACCAAATGGGGGGTGTTACTACTCCACCAGCCATCAGGAACAAGAGTCCTGCCTTTTCTTCCATAGAGTTACCACTGCAAGTCTCACACCTGGCTTGGAGGGCTTTGCATCTACAAGTCCAGAGGAGGCCATGAAGGCGGTCAGAGGGCTGGAGCATATCTGCTATGAGGACAGGCTGAGAGAGTTGGAGGTCTAGGACAAGGCTGGGTGGGAGGTCTGTGAGCCATGAGGGCTCATTTGTGATGCACTTGTTCATCATGACAGCCAGAACTGGTGCAAAACCCCATCTGCTGTCCCTTTCTGCCCTTCTTGATGCTCATCTCCTCCATCCCAGCTGGAATGCCTGAGAGAAGTCGTGGTGGGGTACTGGGGAATGGGACAGGAGAGATGAACAGGTGAGCTAAAGCTTCAGCAGGTGAAGACCCAGTTGTGGTCTGGATGTGGGAATGTGCCCCTGGCATGTGAGGTGAGGATTTCTAGCACATGAGACCTGTTTGCTCATCGCAGCAGGGTTGATATGTGACCCTCCTCTGTAGGCAGTGATGGATGGAAGGGCCTGGAGCATCCTGAGCAGGCTGCAAGGAGCAGCCCAGCCTCTGCCAGCAGCCTCTGGCCTTGTGCAGACGTGAGGGTCCCCCTGATTCCACCATGCCTGCAGGAACAGTCACCTCTGGGCTTTGCTTGGTGCTTTCAAACCACATCAGGGCCCAGGTAGCTTGTCTGGCCACTTCAGTGGCTGTTCCAGGGCAGCTGAGCAGGCAGAGCCTGTGATTCCCTGCTTTTGGCTTTGCCTTCCCATGCGTAGGGAAGCTTTTGGTCTTCTGCAGAAGCCCAGTGGCAGTGAGCACACTGCAGTCATGCCCTTGGGAGCATTTGGGGCTGGGCTCTGCAGGGGATGGGGAAGAGCTCCAAACCAGTCCAGCTCTCAGCTACACACCCTCCCCTCCCTTCTGGATTGCAATTCCTCCTGATTTTCCTGGATTACCAGGAAATGAAACCACCAGGGCTTTTTTGGTTATCGCCCCAGCATCATGCATGTCAAATTTGCAGGTGGCACCACCCCCAGCCTCTTGCCCTGGGAAAGGAGAAACTCTTCTAGAATCATAGAATGCATCAGGTTGGAAGGGATCCTCAAAGGTCATCTTGCCCAACCCCTCTGCAGTGAGCCTGGACACCTCCAACTAGATCAAGTTGCCTCAACCACATCTCTGGGATGACTTTGGTGGCTTTGTTCCTGGGGAAGCAATGCAATGACACCAAAGTGTGAGATCAGCTCTCTCTGTGATCCCTTTTGGCAGTGATTTGCTGCAAGGGAACTAAATGTTTTGGGGACGGGTGACAACACATCTCTTCCCTGAGCTTGCCGTTCCAAACATGCTGCAAGTGGCTGTCCACAGCTCCCCACTACATGAAAATCCTTCACACTCCTCTCTGCTGTAACCCTGACAGATGACAAGCTGTAGGACCTTGTGGGCAGGTGAGGATCTAGGAGCCAAACTGTGATCTCAGGCTTACCTGAGTCCTCCTTTGATCTCATCTCCTCCATCGCTCAGATGGTGTGCTTGTGCCTGGCACCGGTTTTGATGGTGCAGACTCTTCTTTAATACAGCTGGATGAGCAGGGAGGGTTTCAGAAAGTGCCACCCTTCCCCTCCCTTGGAGTGAGAGGTTTGAATAACTCCTGGGCAGGCAGGCAAGTATTTTTCTAGGCATCTGTTGAACCTTGGCCAAAGCAGGGTGGTGCAGAAGGTTGTGCTGGCAGTCAGGTGCTGGTAGGTCTGCCTGGTGCTCTTCCAGGCAGACACTCTGCTGCTGATAAAGGCTTCAGCCCAGTGAGGAAACCATTGCTGTCACTCCAGGAAGTCTGTGGCCTTTCCCTGGCACTTGTGCTTGAGGGCCACTAAGGAAGGCTCTTACAGCTTGAGTATTTTTAGAGGGTGATTATTTTATTGCCCATCACATCAAACTCGGAGGCTAAAGGCCGCATGTTAACATCTGCCCTGGAGGTAAGAGCAGGACTGCTGACTGCTGGTATGTGAGGCCAGACTTAGCCCCACACTGGCAGAAAACAGCTGAGTCTTCATGACCACCACCAACCTGCTCTGACCTAGCCCTTTGAGGTTCACCACGGCATGGAAGGGAGGAAGCAAGCAGCGAGCGTGATGGAAACAGCTCCAAAGCAGCACCCCAGGATCCAGCCTTCAGGGAATAATGCTGCCAGCTTCCCCAGGCACTCAGGCTCTGCACCCCAACTTCTCTCTGAATGTTTCTCAAGCCCATGTAGTCCAACACAGATATTCTCTATTTTGCTCCTTTCTTTGTCTCTCACAAGGGCTGAAACCTCCTGAGTCCTTTAGGACATCGGAATCTCTTCTCAATCTCTTTCACTCCCAGCCTGAGTGATCCCATGACTCTACGATAAACAATCTCCTTTCCAGCCACCTCATCAAAGGGTCAGAAGCCAACAACCATCTGGCAGATTTGGCCCCAAGGCTGTCCCCCCGCAGAGTCTCCTTCCCTGGACACCCAGAGCAGAGCAAGCTGGCCTGGGTTCCTCCTGCACAGCTCCTCCCTGGCTTGTCCTCTTGGCTGAAGCCAGGCAGGCAGCCACAACTGGGACAGCCCAACAAAATGGTGGCTGCTGCTCATGTTCCCAGAGACAGTGTCTTCTCCACCATGCACTACACAAGTGAGCTGCCACCCAGCTGGGCAAGCTGGTCTGTACAGGTGCCTGCATCCATCTGCCTGGGAGCTGGGCTGGCAGAGCCCTAGAAGCACCTCTCTGTAGGAGCTATTTCAGCAGACTCAGAGGCAGGTTTTGTCACTCTGATGGTGAGATGTCTGCAGTCAAAAAAAAGGTGAGAACTGAAAGAGAGAATCTGTCTGTTCCCCTCCCTGGAAGTGTTCCAGGCCAGGCTGAACGGGGTCTTGAGTAACCTGATGTAGTGGAAGGTATCTCTGCCCATGGCAGGGGGCTTGGAACTAGATGATCTTTGAGGTCCCTTCCAACACAAACCAGTCTAATGATGATTCTACAATATGGAGACTGTGACCCAAAAGTCATTTTCTCCTCATGTCACACAGCATCCAGGCTGCTCACCTCTGCCTTGGTGTCTTTGCCCGCCCTCAGACTGGGTGGGGACTGACAGAAAGCCACAGACTGAAAGTTTGTCTTGGCAAACTGCTTTGTCACCCCAGGCCAAGATGTGCATGCCTGTGTTCCCTCACAGCTGCTGCCTCCCTGGGACTTCACCAATACCTAGCTCAGTGGTGCCAGCACTCAGCTTCTTCTCAGGTGTGCCCCAAAAGCTCCCCTCGTCCCTCTAAGCTCTGTAGTTACACAACAAACTCCTAGCCTGTGGAGTATGAGCAGATCCATAGGGCACCACCTGTATGTGCTGGAGAGCTGGGATCCAGCCAAAAGGCACCAGGTCCTCAGCCAGCCCAGCTTCCTAATGCTTCAGCAGCAGAAACCAGCAGCAGCTCCAACCCAGGTCCAGCCACGGCAGGATCGAGCTGTTTGTGTTACCCAAACACGAATTTAACCTCGGTTTTGAACCAAGCAGTGACCTTTGCCACTCACAGACACATTCCCACAGTAGATCCCAAGCTCTTCTGCACATGCCTGTTTTAAAGGGTTCCTTGGTCCACGCTGCTGCCTGCCCTTGCTGGGTGTCAGGGACTTTATTTTTCTCCCTCATCGACTGGAAACTCAATCGCTCGACTCAATGGACCCAGGAACACGTAGGCGAGACCCTGCATGCATCCTTGCTGGGCTGAACCTCTTGATGTCTGTTCTTTAACTCCAAAAAAGTCCATTTTAGGCGTAGACCCCACCAAAACAGCCCAGCACTGGAGCTCTCAGATGATCGAGCACCGACAGACGATCCCTGCTGCAGCAGCCCAACCACGCAGGTGTTAACTCCCCGTTGCCCTAATTAGAGCAGGGCAATCACCGTCATTTACTACCCTGATGTCTCACAGCTATTTCCAGTATTTAAAAATAACGTCAGGCAAATCTTTTGTCCCTGAGCCTTGTCCTCGGTGGAGTTTGCACTGGCATTTTCCAGGCAAATAAGTGAAAGGGGAGAGGAGAGCTGGGCTCCAACTCCTTAACTGTGCAGGAAAGCTCACAGGGAGCCAAAGCTGTGATGTGAAGGATCAAGGCAGCTTCAGGTGAGGTTCCTCTCTGTTTGAAATGGGGTGATGGATCTTGCCAAGGTCATGGGCAAGGAGCGCTCACCCAAGAACTCAACCCACCAAAAGCAGCAGCTCACCGAGGTGCCCGCTGGTGAACGGCAAAAAAATCCTCTCTGGACGCGTCGCAGGCAGAGGAAAACCTGAGGTCTGCAAACAGCTGCGCAAAAGCCCCAGTTTCATTAGGAGCAGACAGAAAGAAACCCATCCCCTTTCCGTGCCAGACGGACATTTTGCTGCCAAGAAAGTGCCACCTACTGGAACTGGCTGCGGTGAGGAAACGCCAAGAGCGGGGAGCTAAACCCCCAAAGCGCAGCGCTGAAAAAAAGCCCTTTCTTCAGCTCTGGGGTTTCCACTTTTTAAAGCAAATAAGACAAAGCTCAGTGCCCGAAGTTCAGAGCCCAGCCACTGCTCCTTCCCCATCAAGCTCCTTCTGTAAAGGAAACAACCAGGCTTTGGACGTGGATGAAGGTCGGCGGGGGTGGGAATGAACTTTGAGGGTTCGCAAGGAGCGACTTACCGCTGCTGAGAAGGTCTCCCGTAGCTCTCTCGGCTCCCGTGTGTCCTCTCCAAGTTGCACCTAGTTCAATCCTGCTGCCATTCTCCAGCAGCCCAGCTTCCTGCCCGGTGCTTTGCTGCTCCCCCCCGCCCCAGCCCTGACCACGGAAGAGAGAACGAGGCAGAGCCCACCCGGCACCCCAACTTGGGGAGGTCTCTGTGCCACCCGCTTCTCTCTGCCCTTTCGTCCCGGTGCCGTTCGCCCCGGTTGTCTGAGAGCAGGTGACAGAGGTTTCCTGGCAGAGAGAGGAGGGGAGGGATGTGGAGGCAGCGAGAGGTGGAGCTGGGACCCGGAGCAACAGGTTACTGTATAACTAGGAGCTGGTGGCCCCAGCGAGCCGGCTGCATCCCCGCGGGGCACTGGGGGCAACTGGCACCTTCGCCCACTCCTAGCGCAAGGGCACCAGAAGCTGAGCCTTGATGCTGCTCGCTGGGGACGTGGTAAACGCCAGGTTTCTTTTGCCCGAGAACATTTTGTACCCGAGAGGGAAGGTTGAAGGTGGAGAGGGGTAGCAAAGGAGAGCTCGGAGCTGGGTTTTCCATCAGCAGTCAGGGAGGGGTCGTGCTGCCTGACCGCCTCCCGGGTGGGGGAACAAGGCCCCTTTTGTGCAGCCCAAGGCTCTCCTCCGCAGCTCCACGCTGGCTCCTGGGTTTGTTTTCCTCCAGCTTTGCTCCTGCCTGATGTCTGCAGAGGTGCCCTGAGATATGGAGGGAAAGGGCACAAACAACATCCTCTCTCTGCAGGTCCCCAGAGCAGTTGCAGGTGAGAAGCAGAGCCCCATGTGGGGTATCCCACACGCTGGCACTGTGCTCTTTGGAATTAGGCTGCTATAAAGGTCCTCGTCTTGTCCTCTCTTGGTGGGCCTGTCCATGCCGTGGGTCTTGGCCCCACATATCTTTAACTTGGCACTGAGCAAAGGTACAACATGGCTTGGGCAGAGCTGTGCCAGGGTTATGGTGGGGAGAGGTGAGTAATTGGTGAGCCCACCTTTGGCAGGAACAGGGGATGTGATTGCCTGGTGCAGGAGCGGGGAGTAAAAGCATCAAGTACAGGTTTGGGCATCAGCATGGTGCAGTGGGAGCAAGGCTTGCTCCTCAGTAGGATATGTCTGACAGACAGAATCTGTGCAGGACCTTTTTGGTCATCTCAGGGCATGGTCATCAGGACTACAAAGATGCCAAGGGGACTGGAACACCTCTCTGATGATGAAAGGCTGAGGGAATGGGGTCTTTTTAGTCTGGAAAGGAGCAGGCTGAGCAAGGATCTCATCCTTCAAGGGTGACTGTCAGGAAGATGGGATCAAGCTTTGTTCAGTGGTGGCCAAGGACAGGGCAAGAGGTAATGGGCACAAATTTGGATGCAAGAAGTTCCATCTAAACATGAGGAGGAACTTCTTTACTTAAGGATGCTGGAGTGCTGGGATGGGCTGCCCAGAGAGGTGGTGGAGTCTCCATCTCTGGAGACATTCCAAACCCACTTGGATGTGTTCCTGTGTGACCTTCATTAGGCCTGGGGGCTGGACTCCATATGTGATCTCCAGTGGTCCCTTCCAACCCCTACCATTCTGTGATTCCCATGCTGCTGGCAGTAGTGTCTTGGCCTTCCCATGCTGATATCCAGGCTCATTATCAGTGTGGCTGGGAGTGAGAACACTGTCCCTTTCTCACCATGACCCCAGGTGGGGCACAGAGGAAGCAAGAGCCACTTCTTGCTGGAGCAGGAGAGGTAGGAATTGAGCTTCAGAACTGGTGGTGTGGCTCCTGTGCTCTCTGGGAAGGGTTTATTTAGAAGCCCCAATTCCATCACATAGTCTCTCGTTCCTCCTCTCTCTTGCTCTTCAAAAGCCAGAGGGAACTTTTAAAAGCTGGCACTACTGCTCCTGAGTTTTTATGGCCAGACTGTGGAGAGGTTGAGTTGTGCTTGGGCTCTGCCATGCTCAGACTGGATGTCTGGGGGGCCTAGAGGGACCCTGCACTCTGGGGAATGGTCTCTCCTGCAGGCAGGTTTTATCACTTCCAAAGAACACTGAGTTTCAGTTGTTTAAGACTTAACACTCATTAAAACAACAGGACCAGCTGATCATTAGATTGGGAAACTCCAGCTGAACACGTGGGTCTGACAGAAGTAGCTGTGGCCAGGCGGGATCCATACCATTAGCCAGTTCCTCCCCAAGTATATGGGACTTGTGAGAGCATTTTGTTGAACCTCTTCATCATCCAGTGCCTGAAAGGGGCTACACAAAGCTGGGGAGTGACTTTTTACAAGGTAGAGGAGATGATGGCTTTAAGCTGTGACTCGTGGAGACTGCAGGAAGGACTTGATCAGAGGGCTGGAGCACCTCCCCTATGTGGTCAGGCTGAGAGGGTTGGGGTTGTTCAGTGTGAAGAAGAGAAGGCTCTGGGGAGACTTTAGAGGAGCCTTCCAGTATCTGAAATGGGCTACAGGAGAGCTAGGGAGGGACTTTTTATAAGGGCTTGCAGAGCTAGGATGAGGGGTGGTGGCTTTGATCTGGAAGAGGGGACACTGAGACTGGAGGTTAAGAAGAAATTCTTTACAGTGAGGGTGGTGAGACATTGACACAGGTTGCCTAGGGAGGTTCTCGATGCTTCCTCCCTGGAGGTGTTCAAGGCCAGGCTAGAAAAGATCTTGAGCAACCTGATCTGGTGGAAGGTGTCCCTGCCCATGGCAAGGGGGATGGAACTAGATGATCTTTAAGGTCCCTTCCAACCCAGACTCCATGTTTCTGTTTGAACCTGTGTTAGAGAGATCACAGATCCTAAGCTGCCCAGGGTAGTGGTGGAGTCCTTATCCCTGGAGGGGTTTCAAAACCATGGAGTTGTGGTGCCAAGGGACATGGTTTAGCAATGGACTTGGTAGTGCTGGGTTAATGGTTGGTGCTGATTATCATTCCTGATGAAGACAGGCAGAGCAGCTACTGTGGGGTGCTGCACCTCATAGGACATCTCAAAATGCTGAGCAGAGGAGGTGAATTTTCCTCTGAGCAGAAAAGAAAACCATGAGAGAGCTTATCACATCTTCCTTGCAGGAGCTGATGCTGGCTCAAGTGAGTCAGAGGGCAATTACCCTGCTGTGTGGTGGCCATTCTCCTGACCTGGTTCCCAGATGTGGACCCAAATGAGTGTCCATCATCACTGGATATTAGGAAGAAGTTCTTGATAGTGAGGGTGGTGAGACACTGGCACAGTTTGCCCAGGGAGGTTATAGATGCCCCCTCCCTGGATGTGCTCGAGGCCAGCTTGGATGGGGCATTCAGCAGCGTTGCCTAGTTGAAGGTGTCCCTGCTCATGGCAGGGGGTTGGAACTGGATGATCTTTAAGATCCCTTCCAACCCAAACCATTCTCTGAATCTATGAGTCTATGATCAGCCTCGCTCCTTTGGCTACTGCCCAAAGCCCTTCAGTGCTGTGACTGTGGCAATGGTCACTGCAGGACTGCACCACTTCAGCTGTCTCTGCCCACTGAAGAACACAAAGCAGCTGCAGGTCCGTTTAGCCCTATCTGTTGGAGTATCTCCAAGGCTGGAATCCCAGGAGGCTCCCTTGCCTCTTGGGATCAGCCTTTTAAATTAGGCTGGTGGCAGACACAGCTGTGATGGCTTGAGAACAAAGACTTCTTCCTTGCAGAGTAAACAACACCCAAACCCAGCTCCTCAAAATATGTGTTCCTCTCAATTTTTAATGCCTTTTTCACATCCAACTTGCTCAGCCTGTTTCAGAAGGGCTGGGCCTCCTAATTAAAAGCTTCAGCAAACTTCTGTCTGGCAAATGTCATCAATGGCTTCACTGTGCTGTGCCTGGCTTCTCTAGGCAGTGGGAACTTAAGAAAAACATCAGAACATCTGAAGATGAGGAGAAACTTGTTTGGTGTGAGGGTGCTGGAGCCCTGGAGTGTACTGCCCAGAGAGGTTGTGGAGTCTCTTTCTGTGGAGAGATTCCAAAGCCACCTGGACGTTGTGACGCTGGGCAAGCTGCTGTGGGTATCCTACTTTAGCAGGGGGGTTGGGACTGGAAGATCTCCAAATGTCCCTTCCAATCCCCAGCATGCTGAGATCTGGGGATTCTGTGAATGGTTTGGAAAGGAGCTGCTGATTCTTGCATTTCTTCTAGGTGATAAGTAAAGGGTCCACGATGCTTGGTAACACATAGATGCATAGAATAGGGCAGCTCTAAAGCTGGAGGAGGAGGCTGCTGTATTCTCTGCGGCCAACAGATTGTCCCAAACTCATCCAGCAGAAACGTGGAGCCATCACCTCATTAACACCTTCACCAGCAGCACTCTTTTGAGGGCTGTTTTCTGCAGGAGCCGTGCCAGGGGTCCAGGTTTGTGGCACAGCATCACAGTGGGGTCAGACACCTTGGGGCAGAAAAACCTTTGACTTTATTAGTGTCTCCTGAATTTGGCTCTCTGCTGCTTCCAGCTGCACTCATGTTTTGTCTTTCTTTGTAGTCAGCTCCACAACTGGAAAGGAGTGTCTAGGACCCCCATCTGCCACACCACCTACAATCAGGTAAAACAAAAGTTCCACTTTGCAGTATTTCCTTTAGATGTTCTGTGGCCAGACCCTTGTGCAAGGTGCAAACATCAGGGAAGGTTTATGGTTTCACTTGTAGCCTGGTATGTGTTTGTCACGAGCAAGGTAGACACAGCCTGGTATGTTGGTCACTCCTTCTACCAGCTACCTGATGGGTACATTCCATCATGTCAAGCAAAGCTGGAAGGATAGATGGGTGGGGGTTTGCTTTATGCAGATTAAGCACAGAAACATTTGGTCAGTGGATTTCCTGGTGGCTCCTCAGCACCCAGATCTGCTTTTACATTCTCTTTGTGGGTGCAGTCTTGTTCCTGGTGATCAGCGAAGGCTTGGTTGTGCCACTGACTTCACAGGATCAGGCCCAGAAGGGTTCATGCCCATGTGTGTGTTTTGGTGTTGACTGCTGGGTGGTGCAACGTGGGCAGAAGCTGGTTGGTGTGACAGGGCCTTGGAAGGGGCCCCTGGGTTAAGGTCAATGAGGCAGTGCCAGTTGAGACAGGAAAAGGGGTGATGGTTTGAAACTAAAAGAGGGAGATTTGGAGTGGAGAGAAAGGAGAGATTTTTGACACTGAGGAATTTTTTGCTTCTGGCCCAGGCTGCTCAGAGAAGTAGGAAATGCCCTATCCCTGGAACCATTGCAGCTCAGGATGCCTGGGGCTCTGGGCAACCTCCTCTAGTTGCACATGTTCCTGCTGATCGTGGAGGAGTTGGGACTGGATGAGCTTTCAAGCTCCCTTCAACCCAAACTGGTCTGGGATTCTGTTATGCTATGCAACTGGGCCCTTCCACAGGAGCTTCTGTGTCTTTTGATCCTTCTAGCACCACTGGAAACAAAACAGTGGGGCTGTGGCAGTGTGGCCCCAGCCCCTGGTTAGTGCCAATCCATGCAGAGCTCAGGTGCTTTAGGATGGGATCAGAAGATCAGGAGAATCTTTCACACACATCCAGGCTCGCCCAAACTTTCCTTTGTGAGCTTCAGCTGGAACCTAGGATCTAAAGAAGATGCTCTGAAGTTCAAACACTACTTAGATCTGAAACATCATTTATTTGACTAAATAAATACCAAAATAGGAAGTTTTGACTGGAAAACCTGCTTGTCCAAAAGCCCCACAGCTCCCCAAGCTTTACATTAACACTAAGATACTTTTGATGAAGTAATTTATGACTTTTATTTTTTTCAGAATCACGGAAATGAAGCATCTGACACCAAAAAAAAGTAACAGCCAATGACAGTCTGGTGAGCTTTTAAACAGGACAGAAGGGTGAGTGAATGGTTGAGTGTTTGTGCTCCTTTTAAGGCCACCCTGTAGCAACAAAAAAGCCCCACAGAGGTCTTGGCTTCTACTTGAGCAAGAACCAGCAGCCCAAACCTTGCAGCTCAGCTCTCTAGGTACACACAAACCTCAATTCCCAATCCCACTGGGATAAATCAGTCACTGCCCTACTAAAGTCTGGGAAATTACCAGTGGGGGCTGAAAACACAAATGAGAGCAGAAGAGAAGCTGTGTCCTCAAAGAGCAGCCTGTGTGGAACAGCAGAAAGGTCCAGGCTGTATGGCCTGATTGCTTTCTGTGTCACTTGGTTGTACGTTGCTGCTGCGCTATAAAAACACCCCACAACAGCACTTAGCTGGAGGATGCTCTGGTTACTGCTCTGTGTTGGGAATGAGTACCTAGAAATGATACTTGAACACCAGAATGTTAAGTGGTTTTGCTGAATCATAGAATCACAGAATGGTAGGGGTTGGAAGGGACCTCTGGAGATCGAGTCCAACCTCCCCTGCCAAAGCAGGGTCACCTAGGGCTGGTCACATGGCAACGCATCCAGATGGGTCTTGAAAATCTCTCAAGATGGAGACTCCACAACCTCTCTGGGCAGCCTGCTCCAGGGCTCCAGCACCCTGGAGTTTTTCCTCATGGTGAGGTGGAACTTCCTGTGTTTCAGTTTGTATCCATCGCCCTTTGTCCTTTCACAGAACACCACTGCAAAGAGCCTGGCCCCTTCTTGACATCCTCCCTTCAGGTACTTGGAAACATTACTAAGATCTCATCTCAGGCCTCTCTTCTCCAGGCTAAGCAGTCCCAGGGCTCTCAGCCTTTCCTCACCAGACAGATGTTCCAGTCCCTTATTCATCCTGGTAGCCTCCCCTGCACACTCTCCAGTATATTCCTGTTGTGGGGAGCCCAGAACTGGACACAACACTCCAAATGTGGTCTGGCCAGGATAGAGTAGATGGAGAGGAGATCCTCTCTTTACCTGCTGGACATCATCTCTTGCCTTTGCCCATAAATAAGTGAAAACAGATAGGACATGGTACCTACCAATTCTGCCCCTCACAAATGTGTTCTTTAAACAGAGAGCTTTACAGAGAGCTTCTTTCTGCAGAAGAATATTCAATATTTGAATGGAAACCTGCTGGTTTATAGGAGAAATGCACCGAGGAGGTGTTGCAACCTGCCAGGGCTTAGCTGACAAAAGCAGCAATGGCCATGACCTTTAGCCCTGACTCCAGCCCGTAGGTGGAGAGCAGCAGAGCAGTCAGGATGACGTCAGCTCGCAGCACGTAGGTTTGCCACGCCAGGAAATACACAGCCAGGACCACGCTTCCCAGGGTCAGCACCAGGCTGAGCCCTAACGGAGCCTCTTCTTCGGTCAGGTTACCCTTGGAACCTTGAGGGAAACAAAAAGCTGAAGTGAGTCTCTGATTTCTTCAGACAGTACCACAAGCCCTAAGTCCAGAGTGTTCTCTGGAACAGGTGATCAGAGGTGTGGTGGAGGCCCTGTCCCTAGAGACACTCAAGATCAAACTTAGGGACTTGTTTGGGTTGGAAAAGACCTTTAAGATAATCAAGCTGAACCATTCTCTAACTCTACCAAGACTGAGGCTAAATCATAGATTCCTAGAATGGGTTGGAAGGGACCGTAAAGATCATCCAGTTCCAACCCCCTGCCAGGGGCAGGGACACTTCCCACTAGTTCAGGTTGCTCAAGGCCTCATCCAACCTGGCCTTGAACACCTCCAGGGAGGGGGCATCTTGGGCAACCTGTTCCAGTGCTTCACCACCCTCACTCTAAAGAATTTATCCCTAATCTCAAGATGAGTGGAGATGTTTAATCATGTCCCTCAGTTCCACATCTCTGCCTCTTTGACACACCTCTAGGGATAGAGATTCCACCACCTCCCTGGGCAGCCTGTTCCAGTGTAGTCACAGTGCAGCCACACGCTGTTCAGTGATCTCTTTGGCACAACCTGTTGTGTGAGGCCCTGGTTATTTGGTTCCTTAGTAGAGCAGCTGCATCACCTCAGCAAATGGCAATCTATGTTCCACCATGATCCTTGTCATGTATCACACCTGCTTCTCAACAGCATTCCAGCTGTCCCACTTAGATTGCTTCCTGACAGCCCAGTGACTGCTTTTTAATGGAGTTAGACACAGTATCCCACAGGGGAGCACATTCTGTTTGCCCCTCTGGCCAAATCTATGGATCAGGTAGCTTAAGTTTAATGATCTAAATGAACAACAGTCCCCAAAATCTGCTGAACTGGCCTGTTAGGACACATGGTCAGTACCACAATAATTCATGTTTAAGGGAGATATTCCACTGACAAGGCATGGTGATAACATGACATACCAAAGTAGAGTCGAGGCACTTCCAGAATGGCCATGATGAAAAGCATCAGAAGATCTGGAGCCAAAAAATCATTTGGATAACTGAAAACTTGACCTGCAGAATAATAGAAAGTAAGTAAGTCAGGAGAAGACAATGGGCAGGCTGACAAACCACCAGAAGACAACCTGTTGCTGGGTTAGAATAGCTGGAACTTACTTTTGTAGACAATCATCATGAGAGTGGCCAGGAAATAGAAGATGTAGTAAACCCCATTCACATAAAGCAGTATCTGCAGAGGAAGGGATGACAGCTGAGAGCAGTTGTTAAGGATTTCTGGTAGCACTGAGGTGGGATCCAGTTCATACAATGGTCATCATTCCCCAGTCATCTCACATACACTGCTGTGGTTTCTTAGACAAAATGGTTCAACTGTGACTGGCCTGCTGGTAGGGTTCAGAAAGTCACTTGAAATTGCAAACACCAGCAGTTAGGATAAAAACTTGCTGTTCCAGGTTTGCCTTTCAACAGTTGTATTTGGTATGTTCAGAGAAGACCACAAAGATGATCAGAGGGCTGAAGCACTTCTCCTATGAGAATAGGCTGAAGGAGTTGGGAGTTGTTCAACCTGGAGGATGCTCCAGGGAGACCTTAAAGCAGCCTTTCCCAGGATTTGAAGGGAGCTACAGGAGAGCTAGAGAGGGATTTTGTACCAAGACATGGAGTAACAAGATGAGGGGTGATAGCTTCAAACTGGGAGAAGCTGGATTTAGATGAAATATGTGGAAGAAATTCTTCCCCATGAGGGTGGTGAGACACTGGAACAGGTTGCCCTGTTGTGGAGTCTCCAAGCCTGGAAGCATTCCAAGTCAGACTGGATTGAGGCCTTGAGCAACCTCATCTTAGGAGGAGGCCTCTCTGCCCATTGCAGGGGGTTGGAACTCAATGATCTTTAAGGTCCCTTCCAACCCAAACCAGTCTGTAACTCTATGGCTTTATGTAGTGCAGTGTTCATTACCCTAAAGAAAGGAGGAAGGGGTGCAGGTATACCCACCCCCAACCTACTTTCACCCCTGTTAGCCTTAAGGAAGTTGATAGAGGGTTGGCAGGCTCCAACACATCAAGTTCCTCTAAGTTTCTAAAACTAAGTGGCTGTGAGAAGCAAACTGGCCCCATCACTGCCATACCATGAGAAGGCTGAAAGCTGTGCTCCCTCTTTGTGAAGTGCCTGAGAAAGGCCAGCAGCTCAACTTTGAGGTGTAAATTCACAAGAAACAGACTCCCTTAATTTACTGCCCACAAAAGTAACTCCTGCAGACTGTAATACTTAGCTTCAGTGATTTGTCTGTCCGTGTGGATTCACTGCCAAGGTATGTGAGAACTCCACAATCCTTAATACAGGATTCCCTGTTTCCTATATATCAGGAACATATACTCTGAAATCATTGCCTCCTGAGGCACAGGATTCATGAGTAGGATGTCATAGGACTCCCCACCACATGGAGAAGTTGGATTGTAGTTGCAGGAATGCAGAAATTTGATCATTCCTATGTATTTTTGATCACCAAATGATTCTAAATGTCTTCCTTAGCCTTAAATAGCATAGTATAAGGAACTTAGCAGTGCAGACTTCATTGTTTCTATACTCAAAGTGCTCTTTATGCTCCTCTTTCTCCCCCAGCCCTTCTCAAATCCTATTAGTACCTCCAACATAGGTACTTCATCCCAGCACCTTGTAGAGGAGCCCAGCACCCACCCACTCATGGTGGATCTCTTCCAGTTCCCAGCTCATTTTATTCCAACAGAACCAGGTTTTTGTGTTTTTCCAGTTGAAGGAAGGAGGAGCAAAAAAAGCCCAAATAAATTACTAGACAGATAGGACAGAAATCTCTGAAGCCAAAGGTGTCTCCTCTTAGGAGATTCCTTAGATCTTGGCAGGAGGAAAGGTAGGGTGAGGTACCAGAAGAGGAAGTAGGACTGAAAGCTGCTTTTACTACCTCATTAGCTCTGTCAGCAGTCTGGGAGGTGTGCTGCTGCATAAGAGTGTGTCCTCTAGCCCACAAATTCCATTTTTAGCTTTGCTTCCTAAGGAAATTAATTAGGTGATCATGAAATGTGGCTGCCAGCCCCCTGCCCGGATTGCAGGGTAGGAGCTAAGCCTCAGCTTAGCTCTGAATGCTGCAAAAATAATCTTCCTTTTTACTGCTTTTGTTACCTGTGGCTGGAAAACTCAACGAATAACCCCAAAATCCCACTGTGCAGATGCATTAGGCAGGGAGGAGTGGATGCCTTTCAGCCAGTCTTCCTGAGGACTCCCACAGGCGAGGGATGAAAGGCACAAAATAGAAGGATACAGCCGATGAAGTTCCTCCTTTCCGGTGAGAAGGGAAAAATAAGAGAAGAAAATAAGTCTGAATATTTACTCAGGGTGCAGCAGAAACATTCAAAGTGGTGTTACCAGGGAGCTCAAGTGAGCTGGTGAAAACTTACTTTCCAGTTCCCTGGAAAACTGACTGTCTTCTCAGCCTGTGCAGTTCAGGTTCCAAAATGAACTTTTTCAAGTATATGAATTCTAAGATAATTTGAGGAACACTCCTGTTGTGAAAGTGACTTTCAGAATGAGGAAAACATCTCCTGCACAACATGAAGTGCATAGGCAGTACCTAGAACCTGTCTATCCTGCCCTTTCCCAGCAGATGAGATTTCCTCCCCACTAACTATGCAGCAATGAGGGAACCAGAATGTGCCATTTGGTTTTAAATCGTGAGAAAGGGCTCCTTGGATCCTCCAAATTACAGCTTTCCAAACCAGTTCCCTTCAAAAGCAGAGTCACAAGGGGGCTGTGAGAGTTGGGGCTGTTCAGCCTAGAGAAGAGAAGGCTCCAGGGAGACCTTCTGGTGGCCTTTCAGTATTAAAAGGGCAGATCAGAAGGTTGGGGACAGACTTTGGAGCAGGGCCTATTGTGACAGGACAAGGGGTGATGGTCTGAAACTAAAGGAGGGAGACTCACACTGATGAGAAGGGAGAAGTATTTGACACTGAGGATGGTGAGACCCTGGCCTGGGTTGCCCAGAGAGGTGGGAGCTGCCCCATCCCTGGAAGCATTGCAAGTCAGGATGTTTGGAGCTCTGAGCAACCTGCTCTAGTTGCAAGTGTCCCTGCTGACTGCAGGGGAATTGGACTAGATGAGCTTTAAAGGTCCCTCCCAAACCAGTCTGGGATTCAATGATTCCATGACTGAGCATGCTGAGCACCCACAGAAACCATAACAAACATTTTCTATTTGTAAAATGCAAACAAAATTCCCTTGTGACACACTGGCTCCCACTTACTCAAGTCCCTCTTAAGTAACTCATTCATATTCTCAACCTCTTTCAGGCACATGAGGAATTGCAAAGTCCTGGTCTCTGTTTCACAAAGAGCCAAAGTGCCTGTGAGAGGTTGTTCCATCCATCATCTGAAGCAGCTCCCACATCTGTGGGACATTCCTCTCCATCTCCATCCTTGGGCCCTGTGAGGTTAATGGCCTCATCACCTCACAGTTGCACACAGTTGGGCCTAAATTAATCCCCACTACCTTTAGGCACCTAATTAAGGTAGCCAATTTGGGAACGCTGTGGAAATAGGCAAGCAATTGCAGGTGGTGATTCATGCTGCCTAGGATCTGGATGTGCCTCATTTTCTCTCCACTTGCTGTGGCAGAACTAGAGGCTCCTAAGAGGATCATCCCTTCCTTGGCCATGGTGTGTTTTGGGCCACTTACTCCACAGACATTGAGGGGCTGGAGTGGGTTCAGAGAAGGGCGATGAAGCTGCTGAAGGGTCTGGTGAGGAGCAGCTGAGGGAACTGAGGTTGTTCATCCTGGAAAAATGGAAGCTGAGGGGAGACCTTCTGGCTCTCTACAACTCCCTGAAAGGAGGCTGGAGTCAGATGGGGGAGGTTGCACTCTTCTCCCAAGGGACAAGTGACAGCACAAGAGGGAACAGTCTCTAATTACACCAGAGAAGGTTTAGGTTGGACATTAAGAACAATTTCTTGCCCTTGAGAGTTGTCAAGGTCTGGCCCAAGCTGCCCAGGGCAGTGGCAGAGTCACCATCCCTGGAGGGGTTTCAAAGCCATGGAGATGTGGTGCTGAGGGCCACGATTTGGTGATGCTCTGGCAGTGCTGAGTTAATGGTTGGAGCCCATAATCTGAGAGCTCTCTTCCAACCTAGACAGTTCTAGAATTCTATGAAGGCTCTATTTCTTTTTGCAGAATGGGAGGTAAAGGTTCCATTACACATGGATGTACCATGTGTAGTCTGCAGTGACTAATGGTTAAGGATGTTTGTGTTTATACCCCAGTATAAAGTAACACCCATGTCGCATACTCTGCTTCTCCAGTCAGAGGCCTCTATTTTCAAGTGAATTTAGACTCTCAAGTAGGCTGTGAATTTGAAATGACCACAGCTGCATGTGGAGACGTGTTACTATTCCAAAAAACCGTCTGGATACGGAACTTCTGTACAACCAAACACTAAACCATACCAATGTACCCTGAGGAGCTGACTGCTGTGATCACACCACTTCACAGACAACCCTCCCTGATGGCACTTCCCCAGCTTAATTTTTTCAAATGTAGGTTTTTGGTTTGGTTGTTTGTTTTTTTTTTCCCTTCCTTTTAATCATTTCCCACCAGAGGGCACCGACCACATTCCTGCATCTGTTCCAAGGCAGGTTTGACAGCCACCATTATTTAGAGCATGCTGCCTCCCCCTGAGCAACAAGGACATTTCACACGAGTTAAACATTTACACCCCACAACCCATCCCTAAAAGGGATTTTGCAGGTAAAGCAGTAATTACTACACCAGTGGAAGATAAAACTTCAGGTGTAACAGCAGGCTGCTAATCCCAGCACCCCGAGATTATCTCACTGTGAGGATTAAGGAGATCTGCACTGCTGCTGGGAGAGGTTTGAATTGAAAGTGAATGTTCTGGCACAGAACAGAAACCAAACCCCCAGATATTAACTACGTTAAAGCATTTATATGAAGCAGAAAGTCTCAGCAGCAAGAACAGCACTCTGGCTGAGGCAGGCATCTGCATTAGTGAGGTGTGATGTACTGACTTTCAACTGTATGCAGGTTGGCACCCCATTCCTGCCTCCTGGAAAGCGTGGATGGTCCAAGAGAAAAGGGAGCATTAACACCAGTAATTCCCAGTTCTATATATTCTTTAATGTAGAAGAGGAACTCCAAGGCACTCGGGATGAGGATACATTATGAACCTGAGTCTTTGCAAGCTGTCGTGCAACCAGAGTGCCTCTCAAGAGCGCAGCAGTTGGAGCAGTTTCAGCCCCTGAAACCAAATCCCAACTTGCCTGGACGGTTTTGTAGTGTCCAGCCACAGACCACACTGTGGTTAAGGGTTTCATACAGCAAGGCCTTGACTGCTCATCCAGGCTGCTGCTGTTAGTGACTGTAAATGAAGCTGTAGAGGCTTACCTGGAAATGGAACACAGCCCATTCCCTAAAGAACTGGTTTGGTTTAATGCTAAAACATTAAAAGCATGCAGCACCTACAGTCAGTGTTACCCAGTGGCCCCCAAATTTGTGTTTGGGGCTTTGGCAAATGCTAACTGTTCAAGCCAGTTTTGGAAGCCAGCTTTGCCAAGCAAAGACTGACAACCTGCATTTTGTGGGGCAACCGTTGACCTCTTTGAAGGAAATGGAAATGGATCACTTTGACTACGCTACTGAAGATCTTTTTTCCTCCTCTCAATCCCCATGGTAGAGAATCTGAAGCAAATGTTTTCATGGGGTGTCACTCGGCCTCGTAAAATTGGATCTGACCGTCGGTAAAGATGCTTCTGGTGCTGGCAAGCCGCTGCTTATGCTCACACAGGGCCCGCAGCTGCCGGATCTTAGCCTGGCGTATCGGGGCTGTCGCGATATAGCTACCAGGCTGAGCTGAGCGCCACGGCTTAGCTCAACCTTGGTCCTCTCCTCACTCTACCCGTTTACCCCGGCCTGAGGCTGCGAGAGGCAACCTTTAACACTGGGAAACAGCCGCTCCCAGTCGCCCCCCGCCTCGCTAAAACACGGCGGGGACATGGATGGCAGCGCACCGCTCACCTCGCCTCGCCGCCGCCATCTTGTGCACCCCTCCAGTCCTTCACCATCCCGGCAGCCTCTGCGCCGCGACCGTTCGTCTGCGCCGGCCTAAACGGAGCTCGCCTCTTTCCCTCCGCCCGCTCCTGTCCCCGCCCTGTCTCTGCCTTCGGGTGTGATCGGAGCGCTCTGCCCCGTTCGGTCGCGTTCCGTTCGGGTGTCTCCGTTCGAGCCGGCGAAAAGGAATTCGGGCGCGATCGGAGAACACTCGGCATAGCTCGGCTTTCGTCGCGCCCGCCTCTCCCGCCTTCGGGTAGGATCGGAAAGGACTCGAGCGGACTCGGAATTCTTCGACCCTCTGGGCCGGACCGCTCGGGGACTCGGCCCTGTTCGGGCAGGCTCGGATTCCCCCACCCGATCTGTCAGGTATCGCTTCGGGCCGCGCTTCTGCGGACTCGGCCGGGCTCGGCTGAGCCCTGCCTTAGGATTGGCCGGCCGGCAGGAAACGCGGGCCGCGCTGGTCGGGAACCATCGTTCGTCTTCGAACGAGGCCTGGAAAGACTCGGGACACTTCGGGCACCATCGGAAGGGGTTCGGAACCGCTCGATTCCGCCCGGGAAACACATTCGGAAGCGCTCGGGCCAGCTCGGTGCCGCTCGGCAGCCCGTCGAAGAGCGCCCAGGTGGCCTCGGAGAACCGACACCCCCTCCCCCCCACCCCCCTACCCTCGCAGCCCTCTCCTCGCCCAGGCGCCCGCCCCAGCGACATCCGCGGAGGGGAGCGGCGGGTGTCGGGGCCCGGTAGGGCCACTCGGCTCCCCCGCACCCGCCGGTCGCATCGGATGGAGGACGCCGATTCGGCGGCGAAGCGGCTGGGTTTAGCGGAGGCGGCGGCAGTGGCGGCCGCGGCTGCGGCGGAACCCAAACAACAAAAGCGGTCGCAGCAAGCCGCGGCCTCAGAGGCGGGGCCCGAAGAGGAGGTGACGGTGATGGCGGCGGGTGCCGAACACATCGAGATGGGAGCTGAGCCCCTGCCGAACGCCGACGAGGCTGCTACCGCCTTCGCAGGTCAGGGCGGGCGGAGCGCGCATGCGCCGCCCTCCTCAGCGCCGGCCTCTCCAGCGACACCCAGTCACGGGGGACAGCCGCTCCTCGGCCCCACGGCCGCCTCTGCTGCCGCAGCCGGGAGCCGGCGGCCCCCGCCTCGCCCCCCGGGGCCTGCTGGGCCCACAAGTGCATTCGGTTCCCACAGGGTGCAGTGAGGAGAGGGCAGGTCCGAGCTGGGCTGGAGTCGCTTTCCCTCCCTCAGCAAATTACACTCTGCTCACTTTCACACTGCTCAGCCTCACCTAAACGGAGGCAGAGCTGCCTGCGTGCATCTCACATTACCGTGACCCTGTGTCCCGTCAGTAGAGTCACCTGAAACATGCAGAGTTTTGACGGCGAGCTGATAGCAGAGACCTTCGTACCTAGATCCGTATCTGTGTGAGCTTCACTGGTGGTTTTTCACTCACCCCATGTGTGGTACTGAAACCTCTGCGATGAGAGGCTTGGACATGATGATTTTGGAGGTCTTTCTCAACCATAATGATTCTTTGATTTTAGCTAGGCAGTCAGAGAGGCATCAGAAGTTTAGCTCTGAGTTTGGACAGTTTGTAACCAGACCAAGTGTACAGGTAATGACACCTTAAGAGATTATGGCAGAGGGAGAGAGATTCTCTCTTCCTGTTTTTCCAGACACCTCTTTTGTAATAAAAAGAATCACACTTCGGTTTTGGGGGTTTTTCTTGGTGGGAAGTGACCTTTAAAGGTCATTTAGTCCAACCCCTTCGTAGTGAGCAGGAACATCTACAACTAGACTTAACAGTAATTATTCTTCCCTTAGTTTATCACATGCTGATAACTCTTGCTGTGGCCTCAAGGAGGTTAAAGCTTGTTCAACCCAAAGCTTAACACAAATTAGAATGATTGTGTTTATAACAGCTTAAAGGTGTCCTGCAAAGAAAGGTTCATGGTGAATAGAAAGGAAGAAGGAAGTGCAGTTCTGGGTTTTTTTGCTCTTTATCAGGTTCTCTGAGTGCAGCAGGACATTGACTTTGTGTCTGGTTTACCTTTCAGAAGTCACCACAGTGACAGTAGCCAACGTTGGTGCCTCCACAGACAATGTTTTCACTACATCTGTGGCAAATGCAGCTTCAATTTCAGGCCATGTGCTGGTAAGTCATTTTCATCTGAGGCCTCAGCGAAGTCCCACATACCTTACTTAGTGGAAGGACAGAGCTTGTTTCGTGTTTGAGCTGTAGGAAGGTCAAAGATAAGTATAGGACTGTATGAAACATTTCCTGAAGCTCCAAATAGCTAAGAGGAAGGTGATGTCACATTACTCTGGCACCAGGTATGGATCTTAGATCTTTTGCTGTTCTAGAGTGTTTTTGATTTGAAGGCAGAGAGAGTTGGGGTTTAGCTTGGAGAAGTTGATGCCAGGGAGGCATTTCAGTACTCCAGAAGAAAGCTGGGGAGGGGATGTTTAGAAGACCTTGTAGCAGTAGGACAAGGGGCAATGCTTTGAAACTCAAGAAGGGTTGATTTAGATTGGACATTTGGAAGCTCTTTACTATGAGGGTGGTGAAGACTGGAACAGGTTGCCCAGAGAGATGGTGGAGGACCCATCTGTGGAGACATTCAAGGTCGGGCTTGATGGGACTTTGGGCTACATAATCTAATCAAAGACATCCCTGCTTGTTACAGGGGGGTTGGACTTTGGTCCTTTCCAACCCAATTTATTCTCTGATTCTATTCCATTACAGTATACAGCCTTTAAGCCACAAAACCACTAGCTGGGGGACATCAGTTTTTACTTTATCATGTTGAGGGCTCTCTTTTTATCTTTCCATCCTCACAAAGTCATTCTGTAATGGAACTGATGACCTGGAACACGTAACTTCAGCATTTGGTTGGCTGAAACCTCAAAAACTAACCTAGTGACTGCTGTACTGACTGGAGTTTGAGGGTGCCCTGTGAAGATGTGGGGCAATACTAAAATAACACTGGTGTTTGATCAGTTTCAACTCTTGATTTCTTTTCTAGTCTGGGAGAACAGCCCTTCAGATTGGAGACAGCTTGAACACTGAAAAAGCCACTCTCATAGTGGTTCACACAGATGGCAGCATTGTGGAAACCACAGGCTTGAAGGGGCCATCAGCACCTCTCACTCCAGGTATAAGGCAATCTGTTCTTGACAGGTCATTCTCCTGGAGGCATTGCTTTTGCTCCACATTAATTGTGTTGTTGGGATTAAAAAGCCCTTTTTCTGTGCATAAAATCATAGAATCATAGAATGGTTTAGGTTGGAAGGGACCTCAAGGATCATCCAGCTCCAACCCCCTGCCATAGGCAGGGACACCTCCCACTAGAGCAGGTTGCTCAAGGCCTCATCCAGCCTGGCTTTAAACACCTCCAGGGTGTTTAAAATGATGCAGTTGCCCTGTAAGGATCATTTATCCCCATTTGCTTGTGTTTCTTGGGAGCAGAAGAATGCTTACTTTTGGTTTTACGTTTCATATTCTTAGTCTTTGCCCTAATCCTTGCAAAATAAGCCTCTTGAAAACCTGTGCTCTGTCGCTGGGCTGTCCCTTACCTTTCTACACCCATCCCACCCCCAAAAGCAGATCTTAATACTGCTAATAAAAATAGGATTCTCCTACCCCTGCATCTGCGTTCATTTTAAAGGGTCTTTGAGAAGAGTTTTCTCTCCATTCATGCTCCTTGCTGATATTTCAGTGTCACAAAGTGGCGTCTTTATTGCTAAGGTTTCGTTCACAAAGCTGCTTGGCCCTTTCTCCCCACACGGTGGCAAACCTTCAGCAGTCTCAGACACCTTCCAGGATCAGCCTCTGGGAAGGGAAAGAGCCAAACAGCTGAATATTACTACCTCGGCATCACATGAGGTGTTAGAGTCTTCCCTAAGATGCACTTTGCTTTATTTTCAGTCGTTTGGAGAACTTTGCAGCTGCATTGTTTTTGTGGTGCACCACAGGACTTGGTGCTGTGGAGAGGTGTGAGCTGCTCCGGTTAACTGCTTGCTGCTGTTGCCTGAGCGTGTCAGCCTGCAGCCAGATGCATTTTGATTGCTGTAACCTTTCTTTTATCTTTTTTCTTTCAAAGGACCACAGTCTCCTCCTACCCCTTTAGCATCTGTCCAAGGGAAGACTGGAACCAAGTACAACTGGGACCCATCTGTGTACGAGAATGAGCTCCCAGTGAGGTGCCGGAACATCAGCGGCATTCTCTATAAGAACAGACTTGGCTCAGGTAACAGCAACCTTCTTAGAACCCTAGAATTGTTTTGCTTGGAAAAGACCTTTAAGGTCTTTGAGTCCAACCATTCTCTGACTCTGCCAAGCCTGGTGCTAAACTATGTCACTCAGCACATCTCTGAGGCTTTGAAACCCCTCCAGGGAACTCCACCACTGTCCTGGGCAGTCTGGGCCAGGCCTTGACAGCTCTCAAAGGCAAGAAATCATAGAATGGCTTATGTTGGAAGGGACCTCAAAGCTCATCCAGTTCCAACCCCCTGCCATAGGCAGGGACACCTCCCACTAGAGCAGGCTGCTCAAGGCCTCATCCAGCCTGGCCTTGAACAACTCCAGAGAGGGAGCAGCCACAACCTCCCTGGGCAACCTGTGCCAGTGTCTCACCACCCTCACTGTAAAGAATTTCCTAGCATCTAGTTTAAACCTCTCCTGTTCCATGTGTCCAGCCTAAACCTGAGGCTGTTCCTCTTGGCCTGGTGCTTATTCTTTGGAAGAAGAGCCTGACCTCCCTGCTGGCACCAGCCTCCTTTCAGGAAGTTGGAGAGAGCCAGAAGCTCTCCCCTTAGCCTCCTTGTCCCCAGGCCAAACAACCCCAGCTCCCTCAGCTGCTCCTCACCAGCCTTGTTCTCCAGACCCTTCCCCAGCTTTGTTGCCCTCCTCTGGACCCACTCCATCCCCTCAATGTCCTTCTTGGAGTGAGGACCCAAAACAACCCAGGATTTGAAGTGTGGCCTCAGCACTGCCCAATCCAGGGAAACAATCCCTACCCTGCTCCTGCTGGCCGCATTCTTGCTGATCCAGGCCAGGATGCTGGTAGCCAGGCACACACTGGCTCAGCCTCAGCCATTGTCACCAACCCTCCAGGTCTTTCTCTGCTGGGCAGTTTCCAACCACTCTGCCTCAAGCCTGGAGCCTTTATGGGGTTGTTTTGACTCAAGTGCAGGACCTAGCACTTGGCCATATTGAACCTCATCCCATTGATCCAGCCTGTCTGTAATGGATGGGTATTGTTACCTAGAGCAGTGAGAAGCAGCAGATGAGCATGTTTGCTAATGGCTCTTTTGTCCTTCAGTTTCAGTGTTCACTTAGACCAGTGGGAAAAGTGATTCTCAACCTTTTCTACCCCTTCCTTTCTTCACTTTGTGCTCCAGGAGGCCGTGGGCGGTGCATTAAGCAAGGGGACAACTGGTACAGCCCCACTGAATTTGAGGCCATGGCAGGACGAGCCAGCAGCAAGGACTGGAAGAGAAGCATCCGCTATGCTGGGAGGCCTCTGCAGTGCCTTATTCATGTAAGCTTAAGTTTGCTTTCTCCTTTGCTGCTGCTGGAAGGAGTAGGTGGAGTCAAGGCAGAGTCTTCCCTCTGCTGCAGCTCAAGCTGGAGCATGGTGGCAGCTTGGAGGCAGAGTTGTGATTTGATTGAGAAGTGGTGATGTGAGAGGAGTTTTTCTAGGTGTGTGTTTTCAAACAGCACAAGCTTGTGCTTGAAGAGGGGTTCCAGCTTGTGCAGGATGGAGGCCATCCAGCCTTGCCTCACAGAACCTGGGCAGTGAGCTCTCACCTCTGACACTGCAGTTCACTAACCTGGCCTGCTCAATGCTCGGTGTCTGACAAATGTGTTTGTCACTTGCCCCATTTCTTGAGCATTGCTTTGGCTCATAGGATCTTAGAATGGTTTGGGTTGGAAGGGACCTCAAAGATCATCTAGTTCTAACACCCCACTGTGGGCACAGACACCTCTCACTAGCCCAGGCTGCTCAAGGCCCCATCCCTTGAGCACCTCCACATCCACAGCCTCCCTGGGCAGCCTGTTCCAGTGTCTCACCACCCTCACTGTAAAGAATTTGTTGCTAATCCACTCTAAATCTCCCTTCCTCCAGCTCAAAGCCATCACCCCTCACACTATCACAACAAGCCCTTGTAAAAAGCCCATCCCTAGCTCTCCTGTAGCCCTTTCAGGTACTGGAAAGCTGTTCATAGCTCTCCTTGGAACCTTCTCCAGGCTCAACAACGCCAACTCTCTCCAGCCTATCTCCACAGGAGAGGTGCTCCAGCTCTCTAATCATCAAGTCCTTTACTTCCCACAATGTCAAAGAGTCTCGTGGAGAATTTGGGATTGCCATTAGGGCTGAAAATCGAATTCTGCTTGGGCAGAAACTTTATAATGACAGAGAGAGTGATTTGCCATTGGAATGGGCTGCCCAGGGAGGTGGTGGAGTCACCGTCCCTGGAGGTGTTCAAGAGAAGCCTGGATGAGGCACTTAGTGCTATGATCTAGTGACTGGATAGGGCTGGGTGCTAGGTTGGACTGGATGATCTTGGAGGTCTCTTCCAACCTGCTTGATTCTGTTCTATAATAAAGTTTCAAATTCACAATTTTGATTTGAAAATAGATTGATCTTCCTTCACTCTCCTCCCAGCCACTACCTCCATCACCACGATGTGGGGGAGCAGCTTCTCTGCTCCCACACAGGGATAACCCTAGGAGGGATTTGGTAGGTTTCTGGAATCTGGATCTTCTTAGCAGAATCCACTTTTTGGTGGTTTGGGTGACTCTAATGCTGAACATAATCTTCTCATTTCAGGATGGGATTTTAAATCCTCATGCTGCCTCTTGCACTTGTGCTGCCTGCTGCGACGACATGACACTGGTGAGCTGCAGGTTTTACATCCACTAGCTTAAAATTTCATCAGTCAAAGCTGCCACAGCCACCAGTGAGCAGGTCATGAGCACCCTAGAAGTGATCATCAGAACTGGGGTTGCTTTGTCTGTGCTTCATAATGAAAGGAAGTGTTTCTTTGACTCAAATGTCACAATTGTATGAACTGGAAAAAAAATGTTTTTGTAAGTAAGTGATGGAAGACTCTTAAGGAGGATTCATATTTTCACATTCAAGTGCTTGAGTGGGTTGGGAGGTGGTCAGTGGTGGATTGGTTGATTGGTTTGGGGTTTGTTTTGTCATTTGCTTACAAAATGAGGTTAAAGTCTTGAAAGCAGAAACCTTCAGCTTTACTTGGTCTTCTGCATTTCTTTTCTGCTATGATCTGGATGATTTGNCCCTTTTTTTCCCCTTTTCCCCTTTCCCCTCGCCCTTTCCTCTTCCCCTGCACTGCCCTCATCTTCCCAGTTCTGCTCCTTACACAGTAGTGGCAAGAGGCTGAATTTGTGCCTCTTCATCAGGAGGGAGCTGAACAGAATTTCTTCTCCCCCCACCTCGAGTTCTTTTACTTTGGAGAACTCTTAAGTTTCTTGGTCAATTGTTGCAAACCACACATCTTCCACAGGTAAGACATGTGCTGCATGACCTTAGCTGTGTCTGGGAAGATGAGAGCAAACCCAGAGTCCCCAGAGAGGTTCCTCAGCTGATGCCTTTTCCTCTTTGTCCCTGTGTGTTTTGCCTAGAGTGGCCCTGTCCGACTCTTTGTGCCCTATAAGAGGCGGAAAAAAGAAAACGAGATGCCTGCAGCTCCAGCGAAGAAGGATTGCTCCAAAAACATCACTCTGCTTCCTGCCACAGCTGCTACGACATGTAGGTTCTTTTCTCCTGGTCAAAACTGCTTTCCTTTTTTGAGTGAAGAGTTGCCAGGTATTTTAGGTCTGTCAGTGGTCCCTTGGAACTGGCCAGCTGAGAATAACGTCTTGCTTCTTGCCACTTCCTTTTCCCTAGGTGGTTTTACTGACTCAGTGTCTGGAGTTAATTTCACTTGCTATTTGGTAGAAACTAGCCTGCAGGTTGAGTAGGAAGAAATGCAGCTCTAGACCTCCATGAGACTTGGTTTTAAGCACCTCAACATCATTTTGCAGTCAGCAGGAGGTTTCATATTGTGTTCTGAGAGAGGTCTGAGCCATATTTCCCCCCTCGAGCTGCTTTCTCAGCCTGGCAGTGCCAGGGAGTTGTGAAATCCTTGATCTCTACTGGGTTTCAGATGGGTTCTTCACAAAGGACAGTTGAGACGTTTCCTCCTGCTGAAATGAGGTTGAGGGGAAGACTGACCCTTCACTGCCCTACTAGAACCCCCCACCCTGAACTCAGCTTTTGTTCCCTAGAAGCTGGTGGGGGCTGTGGAGTAAGATTTTTGCTATTTCTTCTTGAAATACCTACAGGAGTAGCTCTGAGTAGCTGGAATGAAATCCACAGCCTGAAAGTTGCTAATGAAGCAGGCAGAAGGTGATGCTTTCATCTCCAAAATCCTCTCTAGCACTCAGCTTTGTAACTTACTGGTTTTGATCATCAAACCAGCTGTGTGAGGAGAGAAATTCATTTGCAAGCTCATCCAGTTCACACATTCCCTGTCAGGTTCGTGTGTCCTGCTGCTCTCATCTGGATGGTAACATTAGACAGTGAATTGAGGAGGAAGCAACAGAGAGCCAAAACAGAAGAGCTAAAACTAGGATTAGATGATCAGCAAGAGCAGGAGGAGAATACACAAGGATTCTGTAGACACTGTTTGGGTTTTCATCCCCCAGATAGCTTTAATTTGGTTTGGTATTGGTTTATTACTGTAGGGTGCTGTGAGGTTGCTCATTAATCCTCTTTCAAAAGGGTTTTAAACACTTTGGAGCCACTCAGGTATATCCATCCAAAAAGATTTTGTGAGTTGTTCCTTGGATATGACATCACTCTGTGTAGGTTACAACTGTCCAGCTAACCAAACTGTTGGAGAACTAGGTGTAAATCCTCTGGGCTTTATGTTGATGTAAGTAGTGAGATCCACTCTTGCCAAGGTAATAAATCAGCATCAGCCAGAAGCTGATGGGTTTTGTGACCCTGCTGGATCTTTCTGCTAGGTGTTAATATTTTTGCTCACGTAGTAATTGAAAAGGTGAAGATCTGGGAAGCAGCAGGAACACTCTGGCCTTGTTCAGCCAGAGAACAGTCAGCAGGAGGCCAGCAGTGCCTTCAAGAGCCAAGTGGGGCTTTTATCTCCCATTTCCAGTTGTATGGTTATAGGATTCAGACCTGAGTCATCACAAGCTGATTGATCATAGAATGGGTTGGGTTGGAAGAGACCTTAAAGATCATCTAGATGGTTTCATGGAGGTGAGCTGGTTTAAAAGGGGTGAGCTAGTTTGAAAGGAATGAGTTATACTGCTAAGAAGGCAGATTCATTAGTGGAGACAGAGCAATCTGCCTTACACATTTGGGGCCTTTTAGAATCATAGAATAGTTTGGGTTGGAAGAGATCTCAAAGATCATCTAGTTCCAACCCCCTCCACCATGGGTACAGACACCTCCCACTAGCTCAGGTTGCTCAGGGCCTCATTCCACCTGGTCTTGAACACTTCCAGGAAGAAGGCATCCACAATCTCCCTGGATGACCTGTTCCAGTGTCTCAGCACCCTCACTGTAAAGAATTTCTTCCTAATCTCCAGCCTCGATCTCCTCTCTTTAAGCTCAAAGCCATCACCCCTTCTCCTAGCACAATGAGTCCTTGTAAAAAGTCCCTCCCCAGCTTTCTTGTAGGTACTGGAATCTGTAGGTAGTGGAATCTGTGAGCTCTCTGGCTTTGCACTATCCAGAGCAGGGATATCAGCAGCTAAACAGCCAAGCCTCCATGAGAAGTATGAATTCTGAAAGTCCTTCTAATATTTCCAGTCACTGTGACTCCTTCTGGACAGATCACTACCTCTGGTGCTCTAACCTTCGACCGCACATCCACAGTGGAAGCCACAGCAATTATCTCAGAGAGTCCGTCCCAGGGGGATGTTTTCACTGGAGCCACTGGTAAGAGTTCAGGTGTTTGTCTGGCAGGTAGCTCTCAGAGGGAGAACAAAAGAGTTTGGCCACCCACTGCTATAGGAAGAAGCATTTTGAGTGCTGCAGGAAGGATTTTATTTCTCAAGAGCTTACTGTACCTAACGCCTTTGAGATGATTTCAGCAGCCTGAAATGCCAGTTGCACAAGAGTTAAAAGCTTTGTCCCGATGTTGTAACTGCTGAAGTGCACCTCTGATGGTTTCTAGGGCTTTGTGCCCATCTCTGGCTTTTTTTTCCCTCCTAAAATAATAACTGTGAGCTCTGCTGAGGGATCTGCCCTGCTCTGAGAGCTGTGGTGTGGTGCTGTGAGCTCTGCTGAAGGATCTGTCCTGCTCTGAGAGCCATGGTATGGTTCTGTGAGCAGTTCTGGGGGATCTGTCCTGTTCTGAGAGCCATAGTTTGGGCTCATACGATGACTGTAAATCTTTCAGTGTGGGATAGAGGCCAACAGTGACATTTGCCTTTGAGATTTGTGGAAGATGTTAAAGATGTGGGTGGAAGAAGCATGGGCAGTGCCTGCCAGTCCTGTCAGGCCATGACTGATGATGCTGTTATTGTTCTGCAGTTCAGGACAACAACGTCCAGCAGCCCTGCCGAGTCAGTCACCCAGAGCCTCACTACCCCAGCTACCAGGACAGCTGCCAGATCTCCCCTTTTCCTGAGGCTGCTCTTCCAACAGCTCATCCCAAAATCGGTACGTTGGATGTCCAGCGTGGGAGATGCGGTTAGCAGTGCTTCAGCTCTCTCTCTCTTCTTTCTCAGCAAAGGGAAAAAGGTAGAGGCAGAAACCCAAACTGTTTTCTCTTTTGTTGGTAAGTTTGGCAGTTATTAAGGTTTGAGCAAACAGATTTTCCACTCTGTCAGAAGCTTTTCACTCTCTTACTGAGCACTTTGATTTATTGGGTGCTACCAGAGGAGGCTGTTGTAATCCTGCTTCTTAAATTGTCTCACAGCTTCCTGCCCTTCTCAAGTTGGAAAAAGAGAGAAAGACAGAGAGAAAGAGTGAGACAAAATGGAAGAGGAAGAGAGGGAAGGAAAGGGAAGGCAAGGGAGGGAAGGAAAGGGAAGGAAGGAGGGAAGGAGAGGGAAGGAAGGAGGGAAGGAAAGGCAGGGAAGGAAGAGAAGGAAGGAGGGAAGGAAAGGCAGGGAAGGAAGGGAGGGAAGAGAAGGAAGGAGGGCAGGAATGGGAAGGGAAGAAGGGAGAGGAGGAAGGAGAGAAGGGAAAGAAAGGTAAGGAAAGAAAGGGAGGGAGGAAAGGAGGGAAGGAAGGAAAAGGAAGAGAGAGAATAAGAGAGAGACAGAGACAGAGGAGAGAGAGGAGAGACAGAATAAGAGAAAGAGAAAGCAAGGAACAGGAGAGAGAGAAAAGAAAGAATAAGAACATGAGGAAGAAAGAAGAGCTCCTGGGCACTGTGGCTGAACAGTGATTCAGTGTTTGGTTTGAGGAGACCTTCCTCTGTAATTTTATGCCTGAAAATTCCCACATCTCTTCATGGATCCGCTGATAATACTGAAGGCAGTTTGGGGGAGGTTTGGTTGTGCTGCTCCTGCACCCAGTGGCAGGTTTGCAGCCTTTCCCATGGATCTTTGTGCAGGAATGGGAAGTGCTGGTTAACAGGTGCCTGCCCTGTGGTGCTCAGATAGACTCTGGAGTGACCAAAGGCGGCAGCACGGAAAATAACACTTCCCTGATGCAACTTGAGACCATTTCCTCTGGTTCTGTTGCTGGTTCCTTGGGAGAAGAGCCCAACCCTCACCTCACTTCAGCCTCCTTTCAGGGAGTTGTAGAGAGCCAGGAGGTCTCCCCTCAGCCTCCTTTTCTCCATGCTCAACAACCCCAACTTCTGGTAAGCTGCTCCTTACCAGAACTGTACTCCAGACCTTCCATCAGCTTCATTGCCCCTCTCTGGACCTGCTCCAGCCTCAGACTATCCTTCTTAGAGTGAGAAAATGCGATGTAAACACCTTACATTTCCTCCTGCAGTCTGATCTTTCCAAAGCCTGTTTTGTCCCCACCCTGTGACCTTTTATTTCCACCCTCAGAGCAGGCCAATGCATTCCTGCTCTGTCTTGTTGGGTTTAAATCTCAGTCAGATCTTGATGTTACTAATTAAAGGCTCTTGGGTTTTCTCTGGACCGATGGACCTTTGCCAAAACGAGGGGTCGGAAGCAATTCCTCTTATCAATTCCTCCTTATCAAACACCCTGCTGGGATAAATATTGTGCGGTAGGGAAAGCTCTTCTGCAAACAGCTCCTGACGAAAAAGCCCGGGCTTATCTCTCACTCCTATCTAAGTGCAAATAGTTCTGCACCAGTCATGTGCAAACTGATGGAGATTAATGCTTTAATTAAGGGCTGTTGAGCGTGAAATGTCCGTTTACCCCCGCGGGGAGCTGACAATGCTGTCAAGAGGGTCACACACCCAACACACCCTGACCCGCAGCACCGTGGGGCTGAGACCTGTTCTCCTCTTCCAGGGCTGTGCTGGATTCTTTCAACTTCTGCTGCTTGTATGGAAAACTACGAGATGAGCCCTGAAAAAGTTAAAAGTGTTAGTGCCCTCAGTTGCAGTTAGAGGAGATAATCAGTGCCCAAAGCAGTCTTGTGAGAGAAGTCCTGTTTGTCTGCAGATGGAAAATCCTCCAACACACATAATGTAAAGTGAATATCAGGAGATGTTCAAGTTTAAACTTCATAGAAACATAGAACTGTTTGGGTTGGAAAAGATCTCTAAGATCGTGGAGTCCAGCCCTCAACCCAGCACCACCATGGCCATTAAACCCTGTGCCCAAATTCCATCTCTGCACCTGGATCACTTGGATCCTATTTTAAATAAGGAACCAAGCAACAGGAAAAAAAGCCACCCCAGCACCCAGAAAAACTGCAGCACACACCAAACCCCAACGTTTTTATAGGAGTGGAACACCCTAACTCTACCTCTTTTCCTTTTCTTTCTTTCTTTGCAGTGTTAACCTCACTGCCTGCCCTGGCAGTGCCCCCCCCCACCCCCACCAAAACCATCTCCCCTTCGGTGGTGAACGGGCTGGAGGTGACAGAGCAGCGGAGCTGGCTGTACCTGGAGGAGATGGTTAACTCCTTGCTCACCACAGCGCAGCAGCTGAAGACTATGATCGAGCAGGCCAAGCAGGCCAGCTCCTCCTTCAGGGAGGCTGCTGTCACACAAGCTAAAATCCAAGCTGATGTGGAGAGGAAAGAGGTAATTATGGCAGAGGAGGTGAGATGACCTGGCTAAGGGCTGGTTTGTGGCTGGGTGGTGGGCAGAGTGGTGTTGGTTGTCACTGGCTGTAACCGTGGTGGCCCTTAGGAAGAGAAACTTCTGAGTCGCTGATACCACGAAGAAAGGCCAAGAGTGCTCTGGGACTCAAGAGCTGTGGCTAGCAGGCCACAAACTGTTGAGTGTTAAGAGTGCTGAGCTGGCCCATCAACCATCCTTGTGTTTATGAGATGAGGGCACTGAACCCTGGTGTAGGAAGCATGTTCAGCCCTGTAATGGCTGCTACTTTACATAGCTGAGCTGGGCTGCCAGAGAGGTCTTGGGTGGCCTGAAGAAGCAGAGGGAGAAAAGACCAGCAAGCTGTGGAGCCCCTGGGGAAGCCAAGAAGCAGAACACTGGAACAGACTGCTCAAGGGGGTTGTGGAGTCTCCCTCTCTGGAGATATTCAGAACCTGCCTGGACTCGTTCCTGTGTGATCTGGTATAGGTGATCCTGCTCTGGCAGGGTGGTTGAGCTGGATGAGCTTTCGAGGTCCCTTCCAGCTCCTGTCATTCTGGGATTCTGTGAACAGAGAGGTGTCCTGCTGGGCAGTGTGCAAGCCAAGCTGAGCTCATATGAGGCCTGTGGTGAGGCATTACAGGAATATTGGTGCCCAGTGGCCCTTTCTCCTCCACAAAGGCTGATCTGCAAGGACTGCCCTGCTCTCCCCTCGTCTCTCTAAGATGTGGTAGAGACTCTGGATTCTTCTTAGCATCAGCTCCTGCATGCACTCTGAATGTGGTTCTGTGTCCTGCTGAGCATTTCCTCCTTCTCCCCTAGACAGACCCACAGGTGCTGGTATGGACTTGAGGGAGAGAGCTGGGGGCCCATGTCCTGTGACTGGTGTCACTTTGGTTGGCCACTGCCCTCCCCTCCTGCACTCCACCGCCTGCTGTTGCCATCAGCGTTGTTGCTAACATCAGCTTTCCACTGACTCCATAGGCACGAGTGTGCAGCAAGGGAGACCTTGAAGAGAGGTGGGAAGACTTTGCTGAGAGCTGAGAACCCCTAGGACAGTCCTTGCAGCAGCCCTTTGATATTCTTTGCTATGTTGTCTCTGCTAAACTCTTCTGTATGCTGCATCTTTGATGTGCAGGTGTGTGACACGCTGGAGACTTCTTCTTCCCTGCCTCCCGCCTGGGCAGAGTGGGTATTGGTGCTGCTGGCCTGCTTTGGGCTGTCTGCTGCTGAGTGTGGCAGAGTGTGGGATGCCAAAGCTTTGGAAGCTTTGGAACAGTTCACAGTTCAACATCTGACTCTCTTAACTCTGCTCTCTGCTGCTTTCCCACTTTATGTGCTCTCTTCCCTTCTGCTTATCCTCACAGTGCGTTCTGGAATGGCTGAGTCCATGTCCTCAGATCAAATTCACCTTGGTGTACTTCTAGTTTCTTCCTGACCCAGAAGTGGGAGTTAAAATCCCTCCTCTGTGTTGATTCAAGCACTGACTTTACCAAGCTAGGGCGTTTGTTTCAAGGGGGAGCCCTTTCCCAGTAGCTCTTGACTGCCAGTTGTACAGCCGGTGTGCCTCACCCTCCCTCTTGTGAACCTCAACAGTTCTGTCTGCTGATCAATCGCTTGCTCATGGCACAAGTGTGGCAGCTTGGTGCTGCATGGCAGCTTCTGGATCCAGCAGGGTGATACTGCAAGTAAGTTTTCCCTACATTTCTTCCAGTGAATTCCCTTTCTGGGAGAAACTGGGGATCCAGGGCCAGGGCTGCTGCTGGGGATGGTTACAATAGGTGTCAAAGACCAAGCTGTTTGCTTTTGCCATGGGCAGAGCAGCTTTGCTGATTCTCTTCTCTGGTTTGTATTGCAAGTCTCTTCCCACCCTAGATGTGTCTGTGGTCACACTGCTTTTTTGAGAGTTTATGAGAGGGAGAAGAGACATCTTCAGCCTTTGATGCTGGACCAGTGGTGTCCCTCAAGGGTCTGTATTAGGACCAGTGCTGCTCAGGGTTTTCATCAGTGACACAGTGAGATTGAGTGCACTCTCAGCAAGTTTGCAGATGATATTAAGCTAAGTGGTGTGGCTCATAAGACTGAAGGACAGGATGCCATCCAGAGGGACCCAGACAAGCTGGAGAGGTGGGCTCAAGAACCTTGTGAGGTCAACAAGGCAAAGTACAAGGTCCTGCACCTGGGTCAGGGTAATCCTAGACATCAACCCAGGCTGGGGGATGATGAGATTGAGATCAGCCTGCAGAGAGGTACTTGAGGGTGCTGGTGGGTGAGAAGCTGGACATGAACCAGCAATGGGCACCTGCAGCTCGGAAGGCCAGTGGCAGCCTGGGCTGCATCAAAAGCAGCATGGCCAGGGATGGAGAGAGGGGATCTTGCCCCTCTGCTCTCCTGTGTCCATCTCTGGGGCCCCCAATACAAGAAGGACATGGACCTGATGAAGTGGGTCCAGAGTAGACCATGAGGATGGTCAGAAGGCTGGAGCACCTCCTCTGTGATGACAGGCTGGGACAGTTGGGGTTGTTCAGCCTGGAGGGAACAGGCTCCAGAGAGACCTTAGAGCAGCTATCCAATATCTGCAGGGGACCTAGAGGAAGGCTGGAGAGAGGCTGTTTAGAAGTGCTTGTGGTGGTAGGATGAACCTCCAGCCTGCAGAGTTGCTGTGCATGGCTCCTGCCCCTGGGTATTTAGCCATAGAAGATTGGGTCGTGTGGCAGAGCTGTGCAGCAAAGGCTGTGCAGCAGATTAAATTATAATAGAGCTGTGGACTCAGCCCTTCCTGGAAGGGTGACTTAATACACAGTCAGATTAAAGAAATCTCTTGGGAGCAGGCTGGTACCTGAGTGGACAGACAAAATTTAGTGCTGTGGCTGTAATGTGTCTCTTTACCTTTCGCTGAGCTCCTAGCTCTTGAGGATGTTGAGTTCAAGCACTTCTGACCTCGTACCTCTATCCATATTCCCACCCTTACCCCTCTTCTAACCCTATAGAAGGAAAAGATGGCTTCTGCTTCTGACAGAAGGAGAGGACAGTACTCTGGAGACAGCACTGCCTTCTCCTGCCCCTCAGAGGGGTTTGAGGTGGCCCCAGGTTTAAGCAGAGTAGAGAAGAAGAGCAGCAAACACTTAGAAAGTTCTTTACAAGGAGAGTGGTGAAATAGTGGAACAGGTTAGACGCTGATGTTGAGGCCTCATCTCTGGAGACATGCAAGGTCAAACTTGATGGGGCCCTGAGCCTCCTGATCTAGTTAAAGATGTTCCTGCTAAGTGCAGGGGAGGGTTGGGCAAGATGACCTTTGAGGGTCCCTTCCAACCTGATGCATTCTGTGTGTGACTCTGAAAACTTGTGTGCTGCACTGGTTTCACCCTTCCTAGAGAGGAATAAATTGAGCATTAAGAATTTTTAATCACAGCTTATATCCCTTGTGTGTTGCAAATCACTCCCTGCATTGTCTGTTGTTATTTAAGGAGCTCTGGAGTTGGTTAACCATCCCAAATGAGCCTGCCTGCTCCCATCTAGCAGCAGGCTGCTTGACCCTGGCTGGTTTAGTTTTGGAAAGACCTTGAAACTCCAAACCTGTGCTCTGTAAGGAGTGCTCAGAGCTCTAGGGTCTATCTGGATGTTGGGTTCCCTGCATTTTTTGATGTAGGGAAAAAAACATTTAGGAGGCAGTGAGCAGGGCACCAAAGACTCAGTGTTTCTCAGAGAGCTCTTTGCACTTCTGGCCCTGAAGAAGTGGATTAAAAACAGGGTAATTTTTTTGAGTGTGCATTAAGCCATCTTTTAGATCAGATAAACTTCCAGGAGGGGGAGAGAATACATGAGCTCAACAAACTCTGTACCAGAAGGCATTGCTGGAGATAATAAAGGTCTTCAGGCAATGTTTTAAACTGGTTTTCTGGAGAAATGTAATAGGATCAATGCCAAAATGGGACAAGGGCTTTTAATTGCAGCAGCGCTCTGGGTGCTGCAGTGATGCTGTCAGAGCACAGCCCCTCCAAAAGCAAGGTGGGAGATTAAATCAGCTGACAGCTGGACCATCTGAATTCCTTTTTAGAGAGATTATATCAATTCAGGGCTAAGAGAGTATAAAATTAATCTAAAAAGGGTCGGGCACTTAAGAAATGTAGCTCCAGGAAGCAGTAATGGCCTGAGTACTCCAAAGAGGCAGTAGAGTACTGGAGGTTATTGGGGGTTTTGGACCTGTTTTGGGGAGAAGTCTGGATGTATCTGTCTTGACCAGAGGTTTTGGATCTCTCACTCCAGGAAGGACACTGAAGGACTGGAGCAGGTCCTGAAGGGCAATGAAGCTGGGGAAGGATCTGGAGAACAGGAATGGTGAGCAGCAGCTGAGAGAGCTGGGGGTGTTGAGTCTGGAGGAAAGGAGGCTGAGGAGAGAGCTTCTGGCTCTCTGCAACTCCTTGAAGGGGAGCTGGAGTGAGGATTGGTCTTGGTTGGTAAAGACCTCTAAGAACATCAAATTCAGCCCAACACCACTATGGCCACTAAACCATATCCCCAAGTGCCATGGCCACACATTTCTTGCAGCTCCATGCACCACCTCCCTGGGCAGCCTGTTCCAATGCCTGACCAGTCTTAGAGCAAAGAAATTGTTCCTATTATCCAACCTGAACCTCCCTTGGCACAATTCCAGGTCACTTCCTCTCATTCTATCACCTGCTAGGGAGAAGAGACCAATGCTCCACTTCACTCTAACCTCCTTTCATAGAGCTGGACAGAGCAATGAGGTCTCTCCTCAGCTGCCTCTTCTCTGGGTTAAACAACCCCAGGTCCCTGAACTGCTCCTCATAGGACTTGCTCTCCAGGCCCTTCACCAGCTTTGTTGTTCTTCTGTGATGCTTTCATTCACAAGAAATCTGATGGCCTGGACACTTTTGTGGTTCTCAAAATAGTCATTTGGAGTTTTCCAAGCAGGGGGTGCTTTGCACACTACTGGGACCACTGGGGTGCTCTGCCCATGTCCTGTCTTGCTGATTAGCCTGATCTTGCCTTTCTGTCCAATTACAGCTGAAATCACAGCCCTTCAGTCACAGCAAGAGGTTTCCCATCTCTCATTTGACTGGAATGTGTGTCGTGGGAGTAGGAATGGTTTGAAGGCTGTGGTTTCACAGGGGGATAAGCAGGGTGCCGTCAGGTCAGAGAGACACTTGTAAATTAAGCCTTTAATCTCCTTAGACCTTGGGTTGTACTCAACCCTGGCTCAACCTGCTTCACCTGAAGGTGGGGCCTGGACTCCTTTTGGCCCTTTTAACTGTTCTCAATAAATAGCAGCAGGGGTCGCACATCAGTCTTTGCTTTAGAACTCCTGTGTCTCAGCCCAGCATGGCACAGCAGTAGGAGGAGCAGCACATGGCTGGAGGTGAGCTGATGTAAATTGGACTTTAGAAGTCCTCTGCAGAGGAATGCTTCATTCAGACACTGTTTGAGAGCCACCCCTGTGCTTCTGGTAAAAGGAGGAATAGTGGTTGTGGTTGATGCTCTTTCATCTTGGAGGTGTTTATTCTGTCTGGTATTTGTCCTAATCCATTCTGTGGGCTTCTGCCACCCTTCCAGACTCTTCTGGCTGCTACTGAATCAGGATCACTGGGCTTAACCCAAACTTTGTCCAAGAAGATGGCACGTGGCCCCATTACATTGGCATTTCCCTCATATTCCTTTCCCTAAATCCTTGTGTTCTCCTGTCGAGGATGCAGATCCCCTGGGGCAATTCAGCCACGGGTTTGAAGGAGTGGCTGGAGTTGGGAGGGGGAGTTGAGTGAATGCTGCTGCACTTAGCTGGCAGTTGGTCACCTCAGACCATTTTTTCACAGGTTCTTCATCTGTCTCCACCTAAGGGCATAGTGTCCCTCTCCTCTAAGGGCAGAAGTGGCTTCCTCTTCAGGTGCACCTTTGGGCTTGCCAGAAAGCAAAAACCCTTTCTGTCAGGACCCTCCACTGAGAGCATCTTTTTCAAGCCCTTGTGTTGCTCTCTGCCTGCAGGATGATGAGTCTGGTGTCTTTTTCCTTGCAGCAATATCAGAATCAGTTATTTCAGCCCACTGAAGATGTGGATGGGAAAACAGAAATCATCATCAAGGTAAGCTGAGGATGTCTCACGTTTATGGAATCTCATCATAGATCATAGAATGGTTTGGTTTGGAAGGGACCTTAATGATCATCTAAGTCCAACTCCCACCACCACAGGCAGGGGCACCTTCCACTAGCCGAGGTTGCTCAAGCCTCATCCAGCCTGGCCTTGAGCACCTCCAGGCAAGGAGCATCCATAACCTCCCTGGGCAACCTGGTCCAGGGTTCCCCACCCTCACTGTCACGAATTCCTTCCTAATCTCCAGTCTAAATTTGCCTCTCCCAGCTTAAATCCGTTGGCCCTCATCCTATCACTGCATGCCCTTGTCAAAAACTCTTTGGATCTAAGATGCTCCTTAAGGTCCCTTCTAACCTAAACCATGCTGTGACCTGTGATTCAAACCCTTACAGTGCTGTAGTCTTTTCAGGATCTCCAGAGATACCACACACTCTTTTCAACACCTTCCAGTGCCATCCAGGTTCCACCCAGATCTCTCTGGGGAAAGCTTTGCAAATGCCAAAGAGCAGCTTTAAGCTCCTTGTTTGTGGCCTGAGCCCCACTGTACACCAACAGTGCAAACATAGCCAAATCACAGCAGCTGTGGGCACCTCGGTGAGGTGTGAGCGGAGGATGTGATGAGCTGAGTGTTAATCAGGGCACTGTGAGGTCTGGAGAAGCAGCTGGTGGAGCTACAGAGGCTTTCACAGGGAGAAACTCTTCCTGTCAGGGGCTGATGTGCTAATGATCTGTCAGGAATTTAATGAGCTAGAAACAGGAGGCTCTGTGAAGTCCTTATTTTGGTGGTAGTTCAGTGATGTTTCCACCTAAATAATAGAGGTTATGTTAATTGGTGTCACTGACGTGAGAGCAGAGTGACAGGCACTAAGGCATCCTTCAGCAGCAGGTGTGAGTTCTCATCTGTGTATCATGTCTCACTTCTGGGTTTAAGTTCCTGCTCTTGTTACTGCCTCCTTCTTTTTAGGATCATAGAATCAGAGAGTTGTTTAGATTGGAAGAGACCTTTAAGACCATGGAGCCAACCCCTTAACCCAGCATTGCCAGAGCACCACTAAACCATGGCCCTCAGAGCTACATCTCTGTGGCTTTGAAACCCCTCCAGGGATGGGGACTACACCACTCCCCTGGCAGCCTGGGCCAGGCCTTGACAACCCTTTCATCCAATCTAAACCTCCCCTGGGGCATCTTGAGGCCATTTCCTCTTGTTCTGTTGCTTGTTTCTTGAGAAAAGGGACCAATATCCACCTGGCTCCAACCTGGATCCCTTTCAGGGAGTTGCGGAGACCCAGAAGCTCTCCCCTCAGCCTCCTTTCCTCCAGGCTGAACACTCCCAGCTTCCTCAGCTGCTCCTCACCAGCCCTGTTCTCCAGACCCTTCCCCAGCTTTGTTGTCCTTCTCTGGAGCTGCTCCAGCTCCTCAGCGTCCTTCTTGGACTGAGATCCCAAAACTGACCCCAAAATTCAAGGTATGTCCTCAGCAGTGCCCAGTCCAGAGGACCACGGTGAGCAGCAGAGAGCAGGCCTCTGAAGGAGGCCCAGGAACCACAGTGCCTGTTCGGTCTGTGTTCATGTGTTGATGATATGTTAGCAAACGGAGCTTTACCACTGCTCCCTCACATCATCTTAGCCCCCTGCTGGTCTCCTTGTTACTGTTCTCTCTGACGTGGTCCCTTTGCTGTCCGTTTTCACAGCAGTCCTGTGTCAACTGCGGCCGGGAAGCAACCAACGAGTGCACAGGATGCCACAAGGTTAACTACTGCTCCACCTTCTGCCAGCGGAAGGTACCAGCTTGTTTGTGAATCTGGCAGATCCCATGGGCTGGAGGGGGCTGTGTGACCCTGCAGGAGCTCTGCCTGTTCCAGAGAGGAACAGACAGAGCCCAAGCTTTGTGAGGGGCAGCAGCTCCAGCATCCCACACCCACCCTGATCCCCCAGCAAGGCCAGCTGTGATGGGGAAGGTCTGCAGGTGGGGAAGGTCCCAGGGGTGGCACAGACCTCTCAAAGGTGTCCTAAGAAACAGTGACACCAGAAATGAGGCTGTTCCTCAGGAGCCTGCAGTGACTGTTCTTCAGGAGAGGGTTTAAGGTGGGCTTCTGACCCTGGTTTAGTAGATTTTCCATGACCTGACACTGATGGCCTGGACTGGTTTTGAGGTTGAGAATCCATCTTTCTGCTTAGTTGGGTTCCACCTCTGGTACTGACCCACTGCTTGGTTTCTTTGCTGTCCCTAGAAGAGAATCATAGCATTGTTTGGGTTTGAAAAGCCCTCTGAGATTGAGTCCAGTCATCACCCTAACACCACTGTGGCCTTTAAACCACGTCCCTGGGTGCCATGGCCACATGTTTCTCGAACACTTCCTTCAGGGATGGTGACTTCATCGCCTCCCTGGGCAACCTCTTGTTGTTAGCCTCATTTGGCCACGCAGTTGGGATCATCTTCAGCACAGATGGGCTACAGCAGGTGCTTCTGCTGGGGCGCTCTGAGTGCTTTCAGATCACCTGCTTTCCAAGAGCCTTTTCTTCTCTCTTCAGCACCTGTCCCCCTCTCTGCCCTGGCAGGACTGGAAGGACCACCAGCACATCTGCGGCCAGCCAGCCACGGTGACGGTGCAGGCCGACGAGGTGCACGTCACGGACAGCGTGATGGAGAAGGTGACAGTCTGAGCACTCCTACCTCTGCCCACTCACCCCCGCGCTGCCGGCTGGCTCGGCAGTGCCACCTGAGCCCTCTCTCCTCCCAAACCTCACTCTGCTCACTAGCAGCAGCAGTGCTGAAAGGCTTTTCTGATACTGTGACAGCGCTACCCTCCTCCTAAGCCTCTTCCCAAACTCTGAATCACACAGACTGTGAAAACCTCACCTGGAAGACATGGATCTGCCTGACTGCAACCCCGCGGCTGGGAACTGCCCTCGGCCTGAGGAAGCTTTGAGGTGTCCAGGCTGCAACCGCCACCATGTGGATACGGCGATGCCCTCTTCTCCCTCGGTTGGATACAGTGGTCTCCACATCTCCCTCAAGATGGACCTCAGTAGGTGCTGCAGTGAGATCTGGCAGTGCTCCCTCCCCCTTCTCCCTCCTTACCTCTTGTTTGCTAAAACATACACACTTTCATTTGGGTCATTAATGGCCTTGAAAGGATCACTACACGTTCTTGGGGTGCCACAGGAAGGACTTTTTGTTTTTATCTCCTGTGTTCCCTCTGTGCTGAGCAGTTTTGGACCACAGAGGAGCTCCTGCACTTGAATAAAGAATGACACATTGGTAAATAAATGGGGTGAAAGCAGCAGCTTGCCATGGCAGCACTTTGGTGATGGGTGCCACAATCGAACTGTTTGGGTTGGAAAAAAAAGCCTTCCAAAATCAGTCAGTCCAACCATCAACCCACCACCACCATGGCCATTAAACCATGTCCCCAAGTGCCATGTCCATGTCTTTCTTGAACACCTCCAAGGATGGTGACTTCACTACCTCTCTGGCAGCCTACCCTAGGGCTCTGTCACCCTTAAATCAAAGAAGTTCCTCCTCATGCTCAGATGGAACTTCTTAGGTTCAGGTTTGTGCCCACTCACCCTTGTCCTGTCCCTGTGCACCACTGAACAATGCCTGGTTCCATCCTCCTGACAGCCACCCTTGAAGTATTGATCAGATCCCTCTCAGGCTGCTCTTCTCCAGACTAAAAAGGCTGAGTTGCCTTAATGTTTCCTCATCAGAGAGATGTTCCAGGCCCCTTTACTCTCCATCCCCAGAGGAGCCCAGTCAGGACATGTTTGTGCAGCAGGTCTCACCACTTCACGTGCCTTGGCTGTAGCCAGAATCAGATCTGGGCCAACTCCAACCACTGGCAGGGGAGGACCTTCCACATTCTGAGGGTGAGAACTGCTGTTGGAGAGGGACAGCAGCAGCATGCTGGCTTCTGATGGAAACCACTTCTCTGCTGAGAAGGCAGGCATGAAATGGCTGAGATGGGAGCAGAAATTACCTGGGTGGAACTGCTGGGAAGGGAAGAACTGGCAGTTCCTTGGCTTCCCTCAGGAGAAACTCTGGCTCCTGCTTCCCATAGGGACACTTCGGAGTGTAATGGTTTCTTCTCCCCATTAAACTGCAATTTCCTGTTTGCTAAAGCTTAAAGACAATTAGTTAATTGAAAAGAGATGGAGCTGGAGTAAAGTAGCTGCTCCACAGGGTTTGTGCCTCCATCTGCTGCCCATCTGGGCTCTGAGCAAACAGTGCAGAGCCTTGAGGGTCTGAGGTGTTCTTGGGGAGAGCTCACACCTCAGGTACTCTCAGCTTGCTGGTGCTGCTGCAGCTGGAGGTGATGGGGCAGCAGCTCAAACACACAGAGCATGTCCTCCACCAGCCTGACTCACAGAATCACAGAACTTAGCAGGTTGGAAGGGGTCCTCAAAGGTCCAACCCTCCTGCACTCAGCAGGAGCATGTCCAAGTAAAGCAGGTTCCTCAGGGACCTAACAATGCCTCCAGGGATGGGTCCTCAACCAGATCTCTGGGCAACCTGTTCCAGTGCCTTACCACCTTCATTGTGAAGAACTTCCTCCTAATGTCCAACCTAAATTTCTCCTGCTCTGGGTTCAAGCCACTGTCCCTCACTGCCACAGGCCCTTCTGAACAGCCTCTCACCAGCCTCCCTGTAGGTCCCCTGCAGATACTGAAAAGCTGCTCTAAGGTTTCCCTGGAGCCTTCTCCAGGCATGCAAATCCCAACTCTTCCAGCCTGTCCCCATAGGGGAGGTGCTCCAGCCTTCTGACTATCCTCACGGCCTCCTCTGGACCCACTTCCATCAGGTCAATGTCCTTCTTGTGGTGGGAGCCCCAGAGTTGGGCACAGGAGAGCAGAGGGGCAGGATCCCCTCTCTCCATCTCTGGCCATGCTGCTTTTGATGCAGCCCAGGCTGCCAATGGCCTTCTGGGCTGCAAATGCCCATTGCTAGCTCGTGACCAGAACGCCCAAGACCTTCTCTGCAGGGCTCCTCTCAATCTTACCATCCCCCAGCCTGGATTGATACCCAGGATTACCCTGACCCAGGTGCAAGACCTTGTACTTTGCCTTGTTGAACCTTGTGAGGTTCTTCTGAGCCCTCATCTCCAGCCTATCTAGGTTCCTCTGGATGGCATCTACCTCTTTTCATGCTGCTTGTGACCGAGCAAATCTGAGCCTTGGTCACCATCAGTATTTGGGCTTTACTGGCCAAAACAAATTGGAGAGAGAGAGAGACAACTTCCCTAAAAAATCCTAGGTATGACTCATCCATGATGAAAGCTCTCAAGGTGATCCTCATCAGAGCCCTGGTAGCTGCAACAAGCTCCAGCTCTCAGAAACCTGCTCCATAATCCCTGGAGGAACTGAAAGTGGTTGTTAGTAACTTGATGGAGCAATTGTCACTGTTTGGGCAAAGCACAGCTCCAGGCCTCCCTGCAGGACTTTCTTCCTTCAGTTTCGAGCCAAACAAAATTACCCCTTGGAAAGCAACAGCACCACACAGAAAATGTTACTCCAGAAGATGGCTGGGTTGGGCAATTATAATTTTCTCCTGGCCTAGTGAGAGGTGTCCCTGCCCATGGCAGGGAGTTGGAACTGGATGATCTTTAAGGTCCCTTCCAGTCCAACCCATTGTATGATCTAGAATTCAGCCTCCTAGAACAGCATCAGCTGCTCCCTCTGGCCACTTGTGGTGTCCAGCATGCTTAGGGTCACCACAACGTAGGAAGGATTCTTTCCTCTGCAAAGGCTGAAGTGGCTCCTGGCAGGTAAGGAATTGTGGAGAAGTCACAGCAGCATCACTGTGCCTTTGGGTGGGTGTTTTGCTTTGCTTAGGGACAGCCAAAGGCAGACCAAACAACTACACTCAAAGCAGGAGCTGTTCTAAGGGCCATCCCCACTGACCTTTCTTGCCCCTAGGTCAAGCACCAGCTGGCAGCTCCAGCCTTCTGCAGTGAGGAGTGAAAAGATGTGTCCAAGATGACAAGAGGGGATGGACTGAAGCTTCAGGAGAGCAAATTTAGACTGGAGATGAGGAAGAAATTCTTGACAGGGTGGGGAGACACTGGAACAGGTTGCCCAGGGAGACTGTGGATGCTCCCTGTCTAGAGATGTTCAAGTCCAGACTAGACAGCAATCTGGGCTAATGGGAAGTGTCCCTGCCCATGGCAGGGGAGTTGGAAATGGATGATCTTTAAGGTCCCTTCCAACCCAACCCATTCTATGATTATAAAATGTGCCCCTTAGTACTCACCTATAACTCCGGGTTACAAAGAGGTGGGGACAAGCATCCTTCAGCTGCCATCTCCTTCCCTCCTCCCTAACAAAGACAGCAGAGCTTAGGCAGAAGTGGATCTTTAATGGACTATACAAAAGCCATCCTGGTGGTTCCTCCTGTCCACCAGCTGGGGTGGGCTCAGCAGAAGAGGTGCAAGACTCTGCGGAAGAAGTTCCTGAACTCGGCGTTGAAGACGGTGTAGATGATGGGGTTGAGAGCGCTGTTGACGTAGCCCAGCCAGGTGACAATGCTGGTGACTTGGGTGGGGATGCTGCAGGACTTGCAGACAGCCCTGGTGATGTGGACCACAAAAAAAGGTGTCCAGCAGAAGAGGAAAGCACCTGCCGGAAGGACATTCAAAAGGAGAGAGTGATGAGAGTTTAACTGAACAAGCAGAGCCTGGGCCAGAGGAGGGTAGAAAGAGCTCAGACAGCAGCAGGTGTGCTGAGGCCCAGGACAGAAGGTGTAGGAAGACTTCTCTCATGCTCAGTACTCAGAGGAGGTCTGAGGTGTGGATCATTTTGGGCTCACTGGGGAGAGAATGAGGTTTAGCTTGAAGAAAAGGCTGGAATATAAACCCTCTACACAGATCTCAGAATGCATCAGCTTGGAAGAGACCCACAAAGGTCATCTTGTCCAACCTTCAAGGGCCTTCCCCAAGCAGGCTCAGAGGGACACTGAGATGTTCAGCATCTATATCCTCTCTGTAAGAGATAAGTATGGCAGGTCTCAAGCCACAGCCAGGCTGCTTCTCAGGAACAAGGAGATGGGAGATGTCAAAACAATTTCTCACACAAAGGAGAGGGAGAAGGACCAGATAAGTGGCCCTGGGAGGTGGAACAAGAGGGAGGTGACTTTTTTCCGCACCCTCACCTCCTCCAGCAAGAAGGTCTGGTTCTCAGTGTGACACCCTGGAGTCCACAAAGTGTGTGTCTGCTTCACCAGGGCCAAGCAGGTCCTGCTAGGCTGAGCCCTGCTGTAGGACAACCCAGGCTGTGTCTCACCCTTCCCCAGCCACCACTCACCGACCACAACTGGCAGCACCCGCATGGCCTTCTGCTCCCTGCCGTTGATCTTGGCCCGCTTCCGACCGTGTCCTGGGTGGGGGTACTTGAGGTGGGGGTAGGAGAGAGTCTGGATCCCATTGTGCATCACATAGTCCATGGGGTGGGCAGAGCTGGCGTAGGGGCTGCACTGCCCCGGCTCCAGCCTGCTCTGCTCCCTCTCAATGAAGGTGCTGGGGTGGTAGAGCTTCCTGTTGACCCCATAGATGCTGCCCCTCAGCTTGGCCTTCCGCGCTTCCTCCCAGCGCTTGAGTCCTTGGAACATGGCGCAGTACAGCACCAGCATGACTGGGCAAGGGATGAAGAAGGAGCAGATGGAGGAGTAGACAATGTAATTGTCATCCTCCAGCTGACACAAGGTGGGGTCCCGGTTTGGGACATTGTTGAGGCCGAAGATGACTGGGGAGGCTACGGCGAAGGCGAAGATCCAGGTGGTGGAGATCAGGATCATCTGCCGCAGGTCGATCTGGCGCCGGTTGTAGTTCAGCGGGATTGAAACGGCGATGAAGCTGCCGACACAGGCCCCGGGGGCAGTCAGTCCTAGTAGGGTGGTGTCACCACAGAAGCAGGTGGGCCCAAAGCTGCTTCCCACTGTCTCTCCCCTCCCGTTAACTGACTTACAGAGCCTGGCTCTAGGCTACTGCCAGCATCCCCCTACCAGGGGAGCATCCAAAGGGATAGCTCTGCCCTCGTCATGGAAGTGTGCTTTCAGCTTGGCCACTACAGGGGTAGTGATGGGACACAGAGGTGGTGATTACAGGCTCACAGAATGCATTCGGTTTGAAGAGACCCTCCAAGATCACCTTGTCCAAATCCCTGTGCTCAGCAAGGACATCTCCAACTAGAGCAAGATGCTCAGGGATCCAGCAAGTTTGACCTTGAATGTCTCCTCAAACACATCTCTGGGCAACCTGTTCCAGTGCCTCACCACTCTCACTGTGCAGAACTTCCTCCTAATGTCCAACCTAACTCTCCCTTGTTCTAGTTTCCAACCACTGCCCCTCATCCTGTCACCACAGACCCCTCTGAACAGCCCCTGCCAAGCCTTTCTGTAGGTCCCCCTCAGATATTGAAATGCAATTCCAAGGTCTTCCCAGAGCCTTCTCTTCTCCAGGCTGAACAACCCCAACTCTTTCAATCCTGATGGGCCAGGACACCCTCCTTCGGGTACAGCAGATCTGGCTTCCTGCATAGGCCCTTGCAAGGCTGCCAGTGTAAGCAGCTCGATGGCAGGGCATGGGGAGCAGGAAGGCACTCACCGATCCACACTGATAGCACACAGGTTGAAGATGGAGGCTGTGCACAGCATCACGTCCATGGTCATCAGGGCATCGCACAGCACTGTGCTGAGGGACCACACACCTCCCTGGAACTGAAAAGATCCCCAGGGTCAGCAGATGAAGACCTCTGTGCTTGGGTGCCTCGGCCACATGTGTTGTCCTCCAGACAAGGACACGTGGCCCAGAAGCACCATCTTCATCCTCCAGTGAAGCAGAGATCACCCCACCTTAGAGCTCACAGCCTGCTTAGGGACACATGGTCCTGGCCTGGCTAGAGAATGGAGCCCACAGACCTCTAGCATTGCCAAGCAAGTCAGAGTGGGCAAGAGTAGAGATGCAGGACACTGCTCTGTGTTAGTGTAGTGGCAGTCAGCAGGCTCAAACCCCCTGGATCCACCACCCCAAAACCTCCCCAGTGATGGCAGGACCAAGCACTGGCTGTGCAGTGTTGCCAGAGGCTCTTCAAGGAGAGACAAAACACAGAACTCCATGAGCACAGAGCTCCTCTGCCATTGTCATGCCTGATGTTCTGGCACCGTGGAGAGGTGCTGGTGTTATACAGCTGCCTCCTTCCCTCACACTCAGTTCCAGACCAGCCCCTTGGGGCCATGTTCAAGTGAGGCAGGGACAATCTCTTCTCTTCTGCAGAGGCTCAGGGCAAAGCAGCAGTGTTGCCAGCAAGAGGACAAGGAGCAAAGGATGGAAGCTGCAGCACAGGAGGTTCCAGCTCAACACAAGGGGGAACTTCTTTACTGTAAAGGGCACAGAACACTGGAACAAGCTCCCCAGGGATGTTGTGGAGTCTCCTTCCCTAGAGACTCTCAAGGCCTGTCTGGATGTGTTCCTGTGTGATCTGAACTAGATTGTCTGGTCCTGCCCTGGCAGAGGGGTTGGACTCGCTGATCTCTTTGGGTCCCTTCCAACCCCTGACATCCTGTGAGCCTGTGACATCACCAGACCTTTGTCTCTGGGCTGCATAACCTGGCAGTGTTGACCTGGCTACCCAAAAGGGATCAGCCAGGAAAGCCTCCATGCTCCTGCATCCCAAATAATCCCCAGAACCACCTAAACAGTCAGAAAATGCCAACAGCTTTGGGGTTTAGCAGCCTTGGCTGTGGGCCAGAAATGGTGGCTCAGCTGGGCTGTGACCTTGCTGCTGCTGGGCAAGGGGAGTGGAATGGAAAGCTTGAGGAGCACCAGGAGAAGTCAGGAGTAATGAAACCCTTCTTTATGTATGATACAGAATACTGATGTGCAAAATGATACAGAGCCTGCACAGGAGATCTGTAATAAGTAACAGATGTCATTAATACAGGAATATTAATATTCTACAAGTCATAGAATTGTTGGGCTTGGAAAAGCCCTCTCAGATCGTCAAGTCCAGCTGGTAACCCAACACCACCATGGCCCCAAAGTGCATGTCTACACCTTTCTTGGACACCTCCAGGGATGGAGACTTCACCACCTCCCTGGGCAGCCTGTACCAGTGCCTGACCACTGTTGCAGCAAATAAATTGTTCTTCATCTCCAACCTAACCCTCCCCTGGCACAATTTCAGGATATTCCTCTTGTTCTATTACCTGATACTAGGGAGGAGAGACCAGGCAGGGGAGCAGTCTCTGTGCCAAGACCTCTGACGGGTGAGTGACTCTGGATTAGATCAGTAGGTGGCTTTGCTGGGTCATGTGGGTAAGTGGTCACTAATCAGAGGAGGTTGCAGAAGATTAGCCCATCAAGGTACTGAGTGTAAAGCTTTAGGGATCACAACCAGCTCAAGCTGCCTTTAAGAAGTGCTGCAGAGCCAACTCCACTTTCCTCAGCTCTTTGCATTCCCTTTTTCAGCACCAGGCCCCGTTTCCCTCCGGAGACACAGGATCACTGGTGCTGATGCCAAGAAGATGCTCAGGATGCTCCACAGGCCAGCTGGCTCCATGAATGAAATAAAACAGAGCTGCAAATGTCACCCCACCAGCCAGCCCACCTTGTGTGACCTTTCTAAAGGTGGTGGCAGGCTCTGCATAGCTGTGGTAAGGACATAGGCTGAGCCTTGTGTGGATGAGGATGGGCACAGGAACGACCACACTGGAAACCTGCAGGCATTGCTTCTTGGAAGAAGATGGAAAACTGATCAGGGAGGGTCACACTCTGGCAGTGGCTCAGTCCTTTGTGGCAGACAGAGAATTGTGTGGATTGGAAAAAACTTCATCGAGGCAAAGCATCAACCTAAGACCACCATGGCCACTAAACCATGCCCCTAAGTGTCATGGCCACATGTTTCTGGAACACCTCCAGGGATGGGGACTCCAACACCTCCCTGGGCAGCCTGTTGCAGTGCCTGACCACTCTTGCAGGACAAAAAGTTTTCCTAATATTCAATCCTGACACTTGTTCCAACCTCCACCTGGCTCCAGCCACCTTTCAGGGAGTTGCAGGGAGACAGAAGTTCTCCCCTCACCCTCCTTTTCTCCTGGCTTGTGCTAGTTTGAAGCTAGCTAGAATGTTTTGGTGAGAAGAACTAGATTACAGGCTGTGAAAGGAAAACAGTGGTGATGTCTACTTCACTCATAGGCTTGCTGAGATGTATAAAAATAAAAGCAAAACATAGATAAGACACTCAGCACCACTCTCACTTGGGCTGCTGCTGGGGAACTTGCTGAGCTGCATCTTACTCTCTAACCTCACCCTCCATTTTGGACTAATCCACTTTGCTTCCTAACCCCCTGGCCAAATCTCCATTCTTCCTTGGGACTGGGGTAGGGTTGAGAGGGGTAGGGGGAAGGTGAAGGGGTGGTTGAGAGCCCCTCCTGGGGACTCAGGTTTCTGGGAGGGGAGTTGTGTTTCTGTATTATCTTTTTCCCTTGTCTATTTCTGTCTATAACTGTATATACTGTAAATATCTGCTTGTATATTGTGCCAGCTGTAAATATAAGCTTCATTCAAATTTCCAGAGCCGACTGAGTCTAGTCTGGGTGATTTCTACAAGTGTGGGGGGCCAGGGAACACCCAAACCACAACATGGCTGAACAATCCCAGGTCCCTCAGATGCTCCTCACCAGATCTGGTCTCTAGACCCTTCAGCAGCTTCACTGTCCTCCTATGGACAAGCCCTTCAATGCCCTTCTTGGAGTGAGGAGCCCAAACCTGACCCCAGGATTTGGACTTCTCACTGCAAGAAAGACATGGGGGTTTAGAGGAAGGAATGGGATGGTGATGGCAGCTCTAACCACCATCCAAACCCCTCTTGGAGCCATGTCCTAGCAGCAGACTGAGGGCTTGTACACCAGTAAATCCCAGTGCAGCCACTGAGGTCTCTTACAAGACACCAAGATCTCACCACAAACACCACTTAAGTTCTGGACTAACCCCTGCCTGCAAAGGAACAACTACAAATGCTTCCTAGACAGCAGTTATGGAAAAGCTTTACAGATTGGTTGGTGGCAGGAGACAGATCTGACTTCTTGAACACCCTGGCAGGCTGCTGACCTAGTCTGATCATTCTGATATCCCCATTCCCAAACACAGCTGATTTGTAAGGAAAAAGATCTGCCTTCTTGCAGGCAATCCTGATGCCAGAAAAACTCTTGCCCTACCAGTGCTCCCGGGGGCAGGGCAGAGCCAAAGGCTGTTGTCTTATGTCCTGTGTTGACAGCTTTTGTCTCAGTCCTGCCACATGCTTCTGTGCAAAGAGGCTCACCAAGAAGCAGAGTGCACAAAATGATCCTTCAGTCTGTAGTGGGGGTGGCATCTCAAATAAGATACCCAGCAGCAGCCTGGAAGTGAGTTGGGAGATGCCCAGCTGAAGCACCTGCCCACCCTCATTGAGGACCTGGCTCAAGCATATAGCGTGGACAGACTCAAAGTGCTAATCCTAAAGGCCTGCTGAGAAGGTTATGACACCAATCAGAAGAGAAATAATCCTTGCATGTGGGCAAATTCCAGCATCAGAGCTGGGGATCTGGCCAAATGTCCTCTGGACCTTTTTTTGGTGAGCTGTGATGACTGCTGCCTTTTCCAGAAGCCACCATGCAGCCTGCAAGGGAAGGAGGAAGAGAAGGACGTGGGATACTGGACAAAGGCGGCCTCATACCTGCTCTAGCATCCTTTCTTGACTTAAATCATTGAAGTGAAGGTTTTTCAGAAAGGACAGACAAGTCTGGAACATAATGAAGGAACAAACCCCCGGAACTCCTGCCCCCATTATCAGTCACTGAAAAGAAACCCCTGGGCACTGGTTTGTAACTGCTGCCTGTGTCACCTCCCCAGGTTTGTGAAGAGACCCTGTGGCTCGGCCACCAGTCAGCCTAGAGGAACATCTGCTTCCACATCTCAAATACTTCTGTAAAAGTAGAGAGCCACAAGAGGTCTGGAGAGCAGAGGTGAGGTCTCTCACCAAAGGAGCTGCCTCACAGGCACAAGACATGCTGCAGAAGAGCTCTTTTGTAGACTCATGGAATTGGTCTGGTTGGAAAAGCCCTTTAAGATCAAGTCCAGCCACTATCTAATTCTGCCACTGGTGGGACACTGACACCTGGCAAGCTTTATGCAGAGCAGTGCAAAACAGCTCATGACGCTGGTGCTGGCTGCTCCGTTTGCCGCTCCGAGGACCAAGTGCCTGCTCAACATCCTCACCTTCCCTGCCCTGTGGAAGGAGCTGGGTCAACACGTGGCTCTGCTAAAGCCTTTTTCCCTTTTTCATAATCACTTACAGACATCTTAGTAGCAAAGATGTTTATGTAACCATGCCTCACCCAGCTCCTGCCAGCAGCTTCCTGGATCAGGCCCTGCCACTGCTCAGGAGTAGATTAAGGAGAGACCTCAGGAAGGAAGTTTACTCCTCAGCAGAGGCTGGCCCCGTCCAGCAGAGGGTGCTTCTTGGTCACACCATCAGAACTAACAAAGGCCAGCACCGTTTGGATTTATGGCAGCAAAGCTTCCCAAGCCCGGTTTTAACCATCAAGGTCCCAGGTATTAACTTGGGCTGCTGAAGAAGGTAAACTTGGCAGGACAAATTAACAAGGAGAGATACAGCCTGAAGAACTTCCAATGATGCACAGCAAACACTAGAGAGACCAGACCATGGCACTAAGTGCCTCATCCAGGCTTTGCTTGAACACCTCCAGGCACGGCAACCCCACCACCTCCCTGGGCAGCCCATTCCAATGCCAATCACTCTCTCTGCCAAGAACTTCCTCCTAACATCCAGCCTATAACACAACACAACCCAACCATCCAGTCCTCTGGCACTGACCCAGTGGCAGCTCTCACTTTACTTCAAGGAAGGGACCTCTGGAGATCATAGAGTCCAACCCCTCTGCCAAGGCAGGGTTACCTAGAGAAGGTCACACAGGAACAAGCTCAGGTGGGCTTGGCATATCTCCAGAGACGGAGACTCTACCACCTCTCTGGGCAGTCCTCTCCACTCCTCATGCTCACATAGAGCGTCTGATGTCCAAGTTTGTGCCTGTTACCCCTTGCCCTGTTCCTGAGCACCACTGAACAAAGCCTGGTCCCATTCTCCTGACACTCACCCTTGAAGTACTGATGAGCATTGATGAGATCCCCACTCAGGCTGCTCTTGTCCAGGCCAAAGAGCGCCAATCCTCTCAGTCTTTCCTCATCACAGAGATGTTCCAGGCCCCTCAGCATCTTTGTGGCCCTTTGCTGTACCCTCTCCAGCAAGGCCTCGAGAAGTATGAGAGTGAACACACAAAGCATCTCCATGGAGGAGTCATGGGCTGGACAGCCCAGGTGTTATAGCTGATAAAGCCTGAGGAGTTGCTGCCTGAGCACCCCAAGTTTAGGAGCTGTCTGTGGTCCTCAAGGAAAGCCCCACAGTGCCCATCCCCAGTCAGAAGCATTATCAGAGGTACTCCAGAATATATTAACCCACATTTTACTTCTGCCAGCAAAACACAAGCCTCCAGACTAAGAGAAACCATGCTGGTGTGTGTCTGCCCACTAAATCAGGAGCTGGAGGCACGGAGAAACAAGGGGGAGAGCAAGGAAAGAGAATTCCACTTAGCAAGCAGTAGCTGAGAAGAATGACAGAGATTTTGTGACCACCAAAACTGAATTAGGGAGGCAAAAATGAACCCCCTTCGAGGTCCTTGAGTCCAACCATTAACCCTACTCCAGCAAGTCCACCGCTAAGCCATCTCCCCAAGCATCACATCTCCAAGGCTTTTAAACACCTGCAGGGATAGTCACTCTACCACCTCCCTGGGCAGCCTTGCCCAATGCCTCAGAACCTTTTCTGGGAACAAATTTTTGCTGCTTTCCAGAACTCACACAGCACGGGGGGGTGGGGGGGTGGGGTGTGTGCAGGGTGGTAGTGGGGTAGAAGGTCCTGTTAGTGTGATGGAATGAGAGAAGATAATCTAATGCTCCTGTTCTTCACTGGTGTTTTGTTCTCGTGGGCCCCCAGCTGAACCTGTCCCTCTAGAACACCTTTGTCACAATGTCCTGCAAAATCCTAGGACCAGGTAGAGAGGTGAAAAACATCCCAAGCTCTAATCCACAGCCTTCCTTGCTTAAGCATATGTCCATCCCAGGGAGGTGCTGAGCAGCAGCCCTGACATGGGAGAGGGGAGGAGGAACTAAGGCCTGGACACTGCTGGTATGTCCTGTGGTAGCCCTCCAGGATGGGAACGCCATGGGGACAGCCCTTTTTGCTCCCTGAGGAAGCATTTAAGCCACTCCCTTACAAACCATCTGGCTACCAGAAAACACAAGGTTAGTTCAGACCTTCCCAGTGCCAGGTTAGCTGGGGCTGTTCACTGGGCACAGGGCTGCATCCTGGCTGTCCCCACCTCTGGAAAGAAGAGGAGGACTCTTTGCTTCCACACCAGCAGCTATCCACGGACAGATGCAATAAACCTGCTGGTTTGGCCTGTGAGTGCTTTCCTCTCCTGGAGCAAGACAAGAGCCAGTGGCTGTTACTAATGGGCATGCTCTGCTGAGCCTCCTCACCCTAGCCCAACAGATTCCCCCCCACATCTACAGGCACCATCAATCCCCTGGCAAGAAACATTCACCTCCCTTTTACAGCAGCAGATATGCCAAACTCTTCAGCACCAGGAGCTCCTGTTTTCCTTTCCCTCACCTGCCACAGTCTTGGAGGTGAACAGGTTTTAGAGGTGACCAGAACCTGCTCCAAAGTTCCCCAAGGTGGCTCTCCGTGACCACTGTCACCACATGCAGGGCCAGGCCTGTAAGAATCAGAGATCCTACCACGATCCTGCCTCAAGCCCACCAAAGCCACCTCGATATAAGGTGACCCAATCATAGAATTGCCTGGTTGGAAAAGATCTTAAGATCATCAAGTCTAACCACAACCTAACATCTCCCCATACACAGCTCTCTGAACAGCTCCCCACAAAGACAGCTTCCTCCACTCAAACTGACACGGAAACCTCTTTTCATGGCTGAAGATCTCCCTTACCAACCAAACCTGCTTACCTTGCACCGGAGGACAGCACAGGGGCTCTCCGTCCCTTCCTGACCGTTTGCTGATGCCGGGAGCCTGGAGATGGGAGGTAGGGGCTGGGCAGGGGCCGCCCGGGGGGACAGGAGCTGGGCAGAGGCTAACCAGGGGACTGGAGCCGAGGCACAGCGACTGGGCAGAGGCTGCCCGGAGGGCTGGAGCCGGGGAACAAATTGTCAACAGGTGTTAACCGAGGGGCTGAAAGTGTGGAACAAAGCCGGAGAGGGCCTTTAACCACCGACACCTGGTGTCTTGCCGGCCCCACCCCCGCAACTTGGTAACTTTCGGCGTTCCCAGGCACACAATCTACAGTCCCCGGTGCCCACCTCCCAAGTGCCTCCCGGTAGCAGCCTCACCTCGGAGTAGACGTAGAGGGGCAGGACGAGGAGGGCGAGCAGCAGGTCGGCAACAGCCAGGCTGACGATGAAGTAGTTGGTGGTGGTCTTCAGAGCCCGCTCGGTGCAGACGCTGAGACAGACCAGTCCGTTGCCCGCCACGATAAGCAGGATGAGGACGATGCCCAGTACCAGGGCGGCCACGTTGTGACCTCCCGGGGGGGGCGTTGGAGGCGGCGGTGGCAGCCCGGTACTGTTGCCCGGAGCGGTGCCGGTGCTGCCGTTCCCCATGCCCCGGCAGCCCGGTGCATGGGAGCTCCGGCTCAGCCCCTCCCCAAGCAGAGCTCAGCTACCTAAAGCAGAGTCCCCTCCGGCTCCCGCTCCCACCGCTTCACCGAGCGGCTTACGGACCGGGTGGGGGGGCGGGGGGGGCAGGCTTCGGATGTCCCTGCCCCGTTGTCCCGACGGAGCCCCGCGGGAGCGGCTGCCGCCGCAGTCGGAGACTTCCTCCCCCCACTACCACTCGTCCCCTCCCCGGGCCCGTAGCCTCCCCGTGGGGGATGCGCTTGGTAAGACCGAGCCCTGCGTGGTGTCACCTAGCTCCTGCCGTGGCCGAGGACGGGGCTGTCCGCAGGGGATTAGCACCTTGCCCTTCACCGCCTTCAGCCCAGCCTCCTCCAGCCCAGAAGGCTCCTTCTTTGGGGATTAAGCTTCTCTGCATTGCCTCTTGAGCAGGAGGAAGAATCATAGACTCATACAATTGTTTGGGTTGCAAAAGACCTCTAAGATCTTCAAGTCCAACCAGCATGGTCATTAAACCATGTCCCCAAGTGCCACGTCCACACCTTTCTTAAACACCTCCACAGACGTTGACTCCATCATTTCCCTGGGCAGCCTGTTTCAGTGTCTGACCACTCTTTCAACAAAGAAATTGTTCCTAATGTCCAACCTAAACCCCCTGCTAGGGAGAAGAGACCAATCCCCACCTCACTTGAATCCCCTTTCAGGGAATTGTAGAGAGCAGGACTCTGCTCTACCACAGTGCTATCTCCAGAGGTGCGGCTCCAATCATCTCTGAAGCCAGCATGAATAGGGCCCCTTTGGTGGTACTGAGTTGTATGACCTCTCTCTCCCATCCCCAGCATAGTATTGTCATCTTCATGTTGCTCCCAATACTCATGGATTTGTCATCTCTCTTTTCCAGCTGACCCAGCTTTGGTCATCTTCCTCTTCCAGCTGACCTGTCATAGCCATGCACTTAACTTGGTGTGAGAAGACCAAGCTCAGGAGAGACACTTCCATCTGCTCTGGGTAGGACCAGCTCACTCTCCAAACCAGCAGCACTGGGATGAGTATCACACTCCTTTGGCTCTGCCTGCCTTTCCCCATTCCTTCAGGAAGTGTTTGCGCTGGACTCAGGTGGACACAAGGTGAGAGGACTGGAGGGAAAGTCTTATGAGGAGAGGCTAAGGGAGCTGGAGGTGTTCAGCCTGGAGAAGAGGAAACTTAGAGGGGACCTTATCACTCTCTACAACTACCTAAAAGGAAGTTGTAGCCAGGTGGAAGTCAGGCAGTTAGTGACAGGACAAAGAGGGTATGGTCTGAAGCTGTGCCAGGGGAGGTTTAGGATGGATATTAGGAAGCACTTCCTCAACAAAAGGGTGATTAGGGACTGAAATGGACCTGGCAGATTCTATGATTCTTCTGCACACCTGTGCTGACGATGTGAGCTTCTCTGTGATTTCTGTCACCTGCTCACAGCTTCTCTAGTCTGGTTAGCTGTTCCCTAAACCCTAAAGAGACTGAGGTGTGCAGCACGTCCAGAGAAAAGCAACAATGCTGATGAAGGGCCTTGCACACAATTCCTGGGAGGAATGGCTGAGGGCCCTGGGATTGTTTAATCTGGAGAAAAGGAGGCTGAGGGTCAGGACCTCATCGCCCTCTGCAACTCCCTGAAGGGAGGAGGAAAGTCACAGAGTGAGACATCTGAGAGTTGCCCTCAAGAGGTGGAACTTTCACCACCGTTGTTTTTCACATTTGAGGCGCTGAGTTTTTATCTAGAAGAGGAGAAGAAAAGCTGCTGCCAAACTTTCAGCGCAGACGTGCCTAAAGTCAAGGGTTGAATAGCACCCTGATAGCTGGGCAGAGATGGCTGGGGCTGTCTCCTGCTTCAGAACAAAGGCAGGAGAATCAAGAGCTTTTAAGGCCAATCTTGTTCTTTTTATCTGACATACTGATCTGAGCAATTCTCCCTGGGTGCCTCATCTGTCTATAATGCATTTCCAAGAACAGAGGCAGAGGCAGCATTGGGAGAGAAGGCTGAGGGTGGCATAGCTCTCCTGGCTTTCCAGGCTTTCTGAGAGTCCCTCCAATAGGGCTGCAGGAACTTCTGAACATGCTGAAGGGACCTTTGGACATTCTGGCAAGTTCTGATAAATCCCTGTGAGATGTAGAAACTCAAGGATTTGTATAGTGGGGATGAGCTGTGGGGGTGAAACCACCAAGCAAATGTGGAAATGGCTGGACTCAATGATCCTGGAGGTCTCTTCCAGCTGAAACAGTTCTGTGACTCTCTGACTGTGAAATGGCTGTTTTTTCTGTCTCTGTTACCATAGGATCATAGAACTATTGGGGTTGGAAGAGACCTTTGAGATCAACATGTCCAACCATCCCCTTAGAGCTCACAATCCCACCACTGCTGCTAAGCCACTAGCACTAAACCATGCCACTCAGCACCATATCCATGCAGTTAGTAAACACCTTCAGGGATGGGGACTCCACCACTGCCCTGGGCAGCCTGGGCCAGTGCTTGAGAACCATTTCTGGGAAGAAGTTTTTCCTAATATTCAACCTGAACCTCCCTTGGCACAACCTGAGGCTGTTTCCTCTTGCCCTGTCACTTGTTGCATGTGAGAAGAGACCAACTCCCACCTGGTTCCAGCCTCCTTTGAGGTCAGGGTGCTGGTAGCAGCCCCATCCCTGGAGGTCTTTAAGGCCAGGCTGGATCAGGCTCTGAGCAACCTGATCTAGTGTGAGGTGTCCTTGCCTGTGGCAGGGGGATTGGAACTGGACAATCTGAGGTCACCTCCAGTCCTGATAATTCTATGATTCATTGTAGAGGCCAATGAGGTCTCCTCATCCTTCTCTTCTGAAGACAACCCCAGCTTCCTCAGCCATTCCTCACAGGACTTGTGCTCAAGGCCCTTCACCAGCATAGTTGCTCTTCTTTAGACTTGATCTGCCCCCTCAATGTCATTCTTTGAGTGAACCCAGGATTTGAGGTGTAGCCTCACTAGTGGCAAGTAGAGGGGGACAATAACATCCCTAGACCTGCTGGCCACACCATTCCTGACCCAAGCCAGGACACTCTGGCCACCTGAGCACACTGGTGCCTCATTTTCAGCCAACCATCAAGTAACACCTTCAGGTCCTTCACTGCTAAGCAGCTCTCAAGCAACTCTGCCCCACGCCTGCAAGCTGCATCTCTTATCCTGGAGTCAAACCCTATTTTTTTGTGGATATCTGGTTTCAAACAGAGCCACATAACTGGTGTCATGCAGGGCTGGCCTGGTGAAACAGAAGGGTTTGTGTCAAGTGAATTAATACTCTTCAAGACCCCCCACTGGTTCTAAAATATCAGTGAGCTGCTCAGAGCCACTCTTGGCCACCTCCTGGGGAGGGAGGAGAAGTGCAAGGCAGCAAAAGCAAGGAAGGGCATGGCTGTGAGCAGCAGGCACCTACAAGTGCACCTCCCTACACACTCATCTTCACAATGCCTGTCTGAGTCACTTGGAGGGATGCATCCTTGGGTCACCACGATCCCATGAACACTCCAGGCTGAGGGAAGAGCTCCTGGAAAGTTGCCTGGCAAAAAAGGACCTGGGGGATGGCACCTAACGGTAGTTGATCATGAGCCAGCAGATTGTCCAGGTGGCCAAGAAGGCCACCAGCATCCTGGCTTGGATCAGCAAGACTGAGGCCAACAGGACTGGGCCCTGGTGAGGACAGACCTCAAACCCTGGGTTCAGTTTTGGGCTTCTCACTCCAAGAAGGTCATTGAGGGGCTGGAGTGGGTCCAGAGAAGGGCAATGAAGTCAGGAAGGGTCTGGAGAACAGGAATGGTGAGAGACCTGAGGGTACTGAGACTGGAGAAAAGGAGGCTGAGGAAGAGAACTGTGGCACTCTCCAACTCCCTGAAAGGAGCCAGGAGCCAGGTAGGGCATGGGCTCTTCTCTCTAGTATCAGGTGCTAGAATAACAGGATGTTGTGTCAGAGGAGGTTTAGGTTGGGCATGAGGAACAATTTATTTGCTGCAAGAGTGATCAGGCACTGGAACAGGCTGCCTAGGGAGGAGGTGGAGTCATCATCCCTAGAGATATTTAAGAAAGGTGTGGACATAGCACTTGGGGCCACAGCTTAATGGCCATGGTGGTCTGAAGGTGATCGTTGGACTCCCTGACCTTAGAAGGCTTTTCCAACCCAAACAATTCCATGATTGCTTTCAGCTCCCTGACAGAGGTGCAGCCACAATGAAGCCTGAGCAGCTGGGCTGCCGTGCTCATTGCTGGCACTGCACACCTGGAACAGCTGGGCCAATGCTGTCTGGCAGGCAGGACACAGAGCCTGTCATCCTTCTAATTCAAATTAATTCCCTCAAGTGCTTTCTGCTCTTCCCCAGACACAGCAAACAGCTGGAGGCTGAGATTATGGACGCTGATGCCAATTAGAGCTGTGATAAGGCCAGACGCGTGGGGAGCACTGGTGCATGGCTCTGCTGTGGAGAGATGGCACTTGGAGCTCCTCTATGTCAAGGTACAAGGTCCAACTGAGAGCACTGCTGGGCTGAGAAGGCAAAGATAGCCAAGAGCATTCCTGGGGAGGAAGCCACCCAGTCCTGTCCCAGCGTGTCCCTGCAGTGATATGTGTTGGTCAAATCACAGGAGGTCAGGTTGGAAGGGACCTCAAGGATCATCTGGTCCAGCCTTTCTGGTTGAAATAAGGTGTCCCAGCACCTTGTCCAGCTGGGTCTTGCAATTGTCCAGTGGAGAGGAATTCACCACTTCCCTTGGGAGATGATTCTAATGTCTAACAGTTCTCATGGTGGGAAAGTGTTCTTCTGGAGTCCAGTTGGAATCTCCCCAGCAGTAACTTGTTGCCACTGACTCTTGTCTTTTCCATGTGTGTCCATCCCACACCAGGGAGTTTCCTTCTCTGGAGGGCCAAAACCCACCTGGACATGATACTGGGCAACTTGATCTAGACCAGACTGCATGATTCTGTGTTTGCTGCCTACTCTCTTCAGGGTCTGGGAATAATGAGTCCATCCTGGGGTAGGTGTTTTTAATGAGGTCCTACAGCCATACAGGACTGTGGGTTTTTTTCTTCCCCTTTCCTCTCCCAAACCCACCTACAGCTGCCCCTGCTTGCTCCTTCCTCCCATCCCACCCTTCCCTTTTGGAGCCCAAATTACAAAATCGGGTGGCAAAGATTAAAAGCCCCTCCCAAAACCATCCTGTGCAAGAAAGGAGCATTTAGAAGGCTAAAGCCTCCAATCCCCTTATTCCAATTAGGATCCCACCTGGAGGTGGTGCAAGAGAATGACTTCAACCTGCTCTTGATAGAGGGCCAGCTCCTCAGGGTGGGGAAGGCTCATCTGCAAGCACACAGGAGGTAATCTCCACCACAGACATGGTCTCTCACACATACATGCTAAGAAGGAAAGAAAGAATGGGGGAGGTAGAAGTTCCTGCACACTCTGTAAGCTGATTAAAGGGTACTTTTCTTTTACGCAGGAAGGATTTAGCCATGCAGCTCCTAGTACCATCTGACCTCAATAAACTGCCATGCCATGGGTGGGTGCCACTGTTGGATGGGGCCACAGCTTGTGCCCTGAGCTCCTCTAAGGTGAGCTGCACCTAGACAGCCTCACTAGGACTTGTGACACCGTTCCTGGAGACATGTGGTGGATGAGGTGGTCCTCCCTCAGTCTTCTTGGATGTTAGGAAAAATTTCTTCTCAGAAAAGGTTCTCAGGCATCAGAACAGGCTGGCCAGGGAGGAGGTGGAGTCCTCATCCCTGGAGGTGTTTAGAAGCTGCATGGATGTGGTGCTGAAGGATGTGGTTCAGTGGCAGTGGCTTAGCAGCAGTGATGGGATTGTGAGATCCTGGTGGGCACTCAGACTTGATCTCAAAGGTCTCTTCCAACCCCAACAGTTCTGTGGTTCTATGACTCTCAGACTGTCTTGACCTTCGTGCACTTAGCTGTTTCAAAGGCACAGCTGAGGGGATGGTACTCAGGCTGACAGACCTCTTCTCTCTCCTGCTCTGAGGCATCAAGGGAGGTTCAGGTTGGCTATTAGGAAAAGCATCTTCCCAGAAGTGGTTTTCAGGCATTTGAACAGGCTGGCTGGGGAAGTGGTGGAGTCTCTATCCCTGGAGATGTTTAAAAGCTGAGTGGATGTGGTGCTCAGGGATGTGGTTCAGTGGTAGCAGCTTAGCAACAGTGGTGGGATTGTGAGCTCTAGAGGAGTAGTTGGACTTGGTGATCTCAAAGATCTCTTCTAACCTAAAGAATTCAGTGACTCTATGATCTCTCCCTGCCCTCTTCCAGGAGCACAGATGCACAGCTTCACTGCTCCTTAGCGGTCCCTGGTTGTGGCACATTGTCATACATACTGCAAACACCATGGTGTGTCCCACCAACACACCTTAGTGGCAAAGACCAGTTCAGCCCTGACTTAGAATCATACAATTCCAGTCTGGTTTTGGGTTGGAAGGGACCTTTAAAGCTTATCTAGTCCAACACCCCTGCAGGCAGCAGGGACAGCCCCAACTAGAGCAGGTTGTTCAGAGCCCCAAACAACCTGACCGGCTGTGGTGACAGGGATAGGGCAGCTCCCACCTCTCTGGGCAACTTGGGACAGGCTCTCACCACCCTCAGTGACACCAAATTTCTTCCTGAGGACCAGTCTAAAACTCTCTGTTAGTTCCAAACCGTCAACTCTCATCCTGTCACAACAGGCCCTGCTCAGAAGTCTATCCCAAGCTTTCTTCTCAGTCTCTTTAAGCACTGAAAGGCTACAAGAAGGTCTCCCTGGAGCCTTCTCCTCTCCAGGCTACACAACCCCAGCTCTCCCAGCCTGGCTTCACAGCAGAGGGTTTCCAGCCCTCTCACCATCTTCGTGGCTTGCTCTCGTGGCTCCAACAGGTCCATGTCTCTCCGGTACTGAGATCTTTGTTGTGCTGAGGAACAAGCAAGTTCTAAGTAGGAGAGAAGGCAGAAGCTGGAAGTGGATGCCCCAACAACCCCCTGATGAGTTTGTGCGGCTTGGGCTATGAGAGCTGTGCAAGGAGGATGGATCAGATGAGGGCAGTGATTTCCTTTCCCTTTGTCACTTCAGAGTCAATGACTCTGAGAGCTTTTCTCTGCCCTGATGCTGCAGAGAGATGATGAGTTAGATCTCAGTGATTAATGGGTGATGTAATCACGCTTTGTGCCTGCTGCCTGCAGGCATGGGGAATCTCTGCTCCCACTTTGAATATCACACAAAAGGAGAACGGGAAAAGCAAGGTGCAGACTCACAAAGCTCCAATCAGTTGATATTGCTAAGTGGTGATGTTTAGCACTCCTGTTTTCATCATGTCTCCCAACGCTAATGCTACTTCTGAGAATCCAATGTTGCTTCAGGTTGGTTTGGGGTTCCATTTGTTCAGGTATAAATTTCAGCTTGCAAAAACTTTTTTGGGTTTCCTTGCATGATCCTCAATTTCCTCATCAGGGCCTCAGGAGCTGCCTTCAAGCTCAAGCCTGTAGTTATCAGCACAGTTGCAGTGGTGCTGGGCATGGCCACACAGTTTTCTACCCCATCATCTTTCCAGTCTCTGCCTCTGGCTGCAAGGCCAGCCCAAATTTTTTCTGCAAAGTAGATAAATGAGGTTCCTTGGTTGGTGTTCCTCCAGTCCCCAGGTTCTCCTCTTCAGTTATTCATGCTCTGCTGCCATCATGGGGCCACCTCATCACTGCAACCTCTTCTGTGTTGCCTCTTACCTAGACCTGTGTAGATTCTCACAGCAAACTGAGGTTTCCCAAGAGCCTGGGGGTATTTCAGGCCCAGTGAGACTATTTGCAGTGGAAGGGAAATCACATCAGGCATTTTTATCTCCTAATATGTTGTTTAGCCTTTTGGTTACAATTTTTTTTCTCCTTGCCTTGTTCCTACATAGCCTCTCTCAGCTGTAGATGGTTGTCAGCACCACAAACCCAAGCTGATGCCAGTCACAACCACTACAGGCATGAAAGACAGAATGGAATCATTGGATGCACAGGGTTGAAATCGACCTCTAGAGATTATCTAGTCCAACAACCATACAGTCAGCAGGGATATCCTGAACTAGATCTGGTTGCTCAGAATCTGATCAAGCCTGACCGTGAATGTCTCCAGGGATGGGATCACAGGCTCACAGGATGTCAGGGGTTGGAAGGGATCCAAAGAGATCATCGAGTCCAACCCCTCTGCCAGAGCAGGACCAGACAATCTAGCTCAGGTCACAGAGAAACACATCCAGACAGGCCTTGAAAGTCTTCAGAGAAGGAGACTCCACAGCCTCTCTGGGGAGACTGTGCCAGTGCTCTGTGACCCTTACAGTAAAGAAGTTTCCCCTTGTGTTAAGTTGGAACTTCCTGTGCTGCAGCTTCCATCCATTGCTCCTTGTCCTGTCCCAGGGAGCAGTGAGCAGAGCCTGTCCCCCACTCCTGAACCCCAGCCCTTAGATATTTATAAACATTTATTAGATCCCCTCTCAGTCTTCTCTTCTGCAGACTAAACAGCCCCAGGTCCTTCAGCCTCTCCTCATCAGGCAGTGCTCCAGTCCCCTCATCATCCTCATAGCCTTCTGCTGGACCTTCTCCAGCAGATCCCTGTCTTTCTTAACCACTTCCCTGGACAACCTGATCCAGTGTTCTACAACTCTCATAGTAAAGAACTTTCATGTCCAATCTGAATCTACTCTGTTCTAGTTTCAAGCCATTGCCCTTGGTCCTAGTGGAACACTGTCTTGGAAGCAGTCTATCCCCAGCAGGTCCCCTTCAGGTACTGGAAAGCTGCTCTAAGGTCTCCCCAGAGCCTTTTCTTCTCGAGGCTGAGCAACCCCAACTCTCTGAGCCTGGCTTCATAGGAGAGAAAGGGCATAATCACAGAATGGTAGGGATTGGAAAGGACCTCTGGAGATCATTGAGTCCAAGGCCCTCTGCCAAGGCAGGGTCACCTAGAGAGGATCACACAGGAACATGTCCAGGTGTGTTTGGAATGTCTCCAGCAATGAAGACTCCACCACCTCTCTGGGCAGCCTGTTCCAGTACTCCATCACCCTTACATTATAGAAGTTTCTCCTCATGTTCTGATGCTGCAGTTTGTGCCTGTTAGCCCTTGTCCTGTACTGGGCACCACTGAAAAAATCCTATTTTCTCTCTCCATCTTCATGCCACCTTTAGCAGCAGTGTTTGACAGCAACCAGTTCCAAACCCCAGTGCAGACAGGAGTATATCTGGGATGTTTTCTATGTATGTCTCAAGATGTTTCCTTCTTTGGAGCTTTGACACAGTCAGTTCTCAGCAGAGCTAACCCAGGCACAGCTCTGAAAGCACAGCTTGAAAGGCATTGTCCCCTTACACAGAAGTCAGCCCTTGTCCTTACTGATCAGACAATATTTGCCCTAAAAATGTGACCAAATCACAGGTGCACACACTCACCCAGAATTCCTGGGAATTGCAAACAAAACCCAAGCCAGGAATAAAAAAAGAACAGAAGATTAAGCTCCTATCAAGAGGCAATTAAAGCCAGGAGAAGGGATAATGATGGCAATGATAATGAATCAATTGGTACAGGGATGTTTGCCCAACAAATAACTGTCATTATAGGCAGGAGGAGGAATTATCACCCCTCAGCAGAAATCACAGTCCATCAAACCGCTACCAATGACCTGCTCAGGTCTGGGGACTAATTAAAAGGGCATTCCAGCCTGGATGCATTATTTGCTGTTAATCATGAGTACTCATATTCATATCTTTACCCAAATAATTGCTTCTGATAAGGGCTGCAGATTTATAGGGGGCTGTGGAGAAGAGTGGGCCAGTGAGCTGCGAGACAGCGGAGAGCCTGGAGGGAGCACGGTTGGGTGAGTACCACTATGCTGACACAGGCAGGCTTGGCAGGCTGTCTGCTCTCCTCTTTTACTTTTTTGAGTGGTGAATTTCATGGTGCTTTGCCATGGCCATGAGTCCATCCATCTCCTGAATGCTGGTAATAAGTGAGGTTTTCCTTTTTTCTTGCTCCTCAATTTAAGAAAGATGTTGAGGTGCTTGAACACGTCCAGAGAATGGCACCAAGGCTGGGGAGGGGGCTGGAGCACAGCTCTGTGAGTAGCAGCTGAGGGAGCTGGGGGTGTGCAGCCTGGAGAAAAGGAGGCTCAGGGCAGACCTCATTGCTCTCTACAGCTACCTGAAGGGAGGTTGTAGCCAGGTGGGGGTTGGTCTCTTCCACAGGGACCCAGTGACAGAACAAGAGGACACGACCTGAAGCTGTAGGGCAGGTTTAGACTGGATGTTAAGAGGAAGTTCTTCACAGAAAGAGTGATTGGCATTGGAATGGGCTGCCCAGGGAGGTGGTGGAGTCACCATCCCTGAGGGTGTTTAAAAGGAGGCTGGATGAGGCACTCAGTGCCATGGTTTAGTTAATTAGAAGGTGTTAGGTGATAGGTTGGACTTGATGATCTCGAAGGTCTTTTCCAACCTGGTAAATTCTGTGATTCCCCTAGAGGAAAGAAAGGCACTGGTCCAGAGATGTGTGGCTTTTAGTTTTAGGAAGAGCATCAGAGATGGGCAGGAGTAAAAAAAAATGTGAGCAATGGCTGTGTAACAGCCTCTTTGGAAGCTCTCCTACATGTAGTGCTCTTGCAGGGTGATGGGAGCTTTGATTCAGCAAAGTCTTTTGGGTGCAATCTAATGTTTGCCTGCTTCTGAGGTCTGAGATGTTCCCAGGTTCTGGCTTGGCTTGGTGCCCACTTCTTTCAGCTAAAGGCTCCAGCTAGCTAAGGAGTTTGCAATTATTTAAAGCCAGCATCACTGGGGAAGGCAATTAAAAGCTCAGAAGTGTCTTAAGAAGGTTAAACAGCTCTACTGTGATGACTCTGAAGATCTCCCTCCTCTCTGGGGTCTGATTGATTAAAGAAACAATGCAAGGCTTCATTATTGATCCAGAGCAGAAGCTCCCCAATAGCCATTACTGCTCCTAGAAACTTCAGCAAGCAAATATGTCCAGAAAGGGGGGGAAAAAATCAACCTGAGTCACTTGATTAGCAGCATGAAAGATTCTGAAAAGAGGGGAAACTCTGGAGCTATGGATAGGTTTTAAATGGGCTCGTAAATGTGGTGCTCCAATACAAGTGTCAGACCTGGGCTGCCACAGGGAAGGCCCAAATGCTGGGGTGAGATCCTGGCCAGGGGTCAAGGCATTGTGTGACACATACTGTAGGGACCAAAAGACTCAGGATCCAGGTTTCCCTTCCCTGAAGAGTGATGTGCTCTGGGCGTGGTGGCTGTTTTGAGCTCTTTCCCAGTACCGGGAAGTAGCACTGTGGAGTCCATTTTGTTTGGACTCTGATAAGAGATTGATTTTTGAATGTCCTTCTTGTTTTGCTTATCCCATCCCCCTCAAAGCCAAGCCAGGCAGGAAAACACCATACTAAAGCATCAGAAGTGTGTGTGAGATGAAGCTTCTGGCTCCTTAGTCATGCAAAACCTCTCACCTGTCTGCCCTGCAGCCTCCATTAAATATTTGTGCTGTGGCTTAAGCAGCTCTCTGTACAAATCTCCTCTCTTGTCCTTCCTCCTCTTGCCTATTATCATCTTGCAGTACCTCTAGGGTAGCAAAATGCTCCGGGAGGGCATCTGGAAAGCATTCAGGAAACTCACACTCCTTTAAAGATTTTTGTACTGTCTAGTTTCAGACTAAAATAAAATCAAAGCAGGAGGACCTCACTTTTAGCAAGTTAGCAAGTATTATCTGAGAGTTTCCAGGACAGTAACCAAGAAGATAGGGTTTGCTTCTATGCAGGATGAAGCAGAGAACCGTTTTGGTTGGCAAAGACCTTACAGATTATGGAATCCAACTGTTCTCTAACTCTACCATGTCTGGGCCTAAACCATGTCCCTCAGCACCACAGGTCTGTGGCTTTGGAACACCTCCAGGGATGGGGATTCAACCACCTCTCTGGGCAGCCTGTTTCAGCCTTTCAGAACCCTTTCAGTGAAGAAGTTTCTTCTGATGTCCAACCCAAACCTCCTCTGGTGCAACCTGAGGTCATTTCCTCTTGCCCTGTCACTTTTTGCTTGGGAGAAGGTACAGGAAGGCAGATGCTGTATAAATGACAGATATAGCTCCTGTGTGATCCTTGGATCACCCTCCCCTAAAGGCAGCCACATGCACCTCAGCAGGCAGAGAGATGCAAAGAGAGACTGGAAATAAAAGGGTAAAAGAAGCAGTGGCTTGTGAGAGACCAAATATGCTTTTCTTCTTTTTCTCTCCATAAGAAAACAAAAGATGAGGTTTTGTTGCATCAAAAGAATGTGCATTGTTTCTCTTTTCTTTTTTTCCTTCCCTAAAGACTAGGGGACAGGCAGAAGGCAGCACACACAAAATCCCTTCCCTTCTCCTGTGTGTAGATGTACTTTTGTTAGGTACATTGTTTTATTTTTCACTGGGAAAAAAAACCCACAACACAGCAAAACCCCAAACAAATTTCTTTCTCCTGGGCATGCTCTAGCTATACTAACAGCTGTCCATATGGGATGGTTTTATGAGTGTTTTAAATCCTCTCCCTGAAGGCTCAGCTCTTCAAGGCATGGAATAGAATGGGGTATGTTCATTCCATGACTTTGTGCTGCTGGTGGATTGACTCACATGGTACCTCCTTGCATATTCAAGGGGTTTTCAACTGACTCAGAGGTAGCACTGCAGCACAAACCTCATCTCAGTCCTGTGCTCTGGGACTGCATGGCGGTAGTGGTGGGATAACAACCACGAACAACTTCCAACTGACAGGCACAGGAACTATTTGAGTTGTTCATCTTTTGTATTTTGAAGAAATATTCTCCTTGCTGCCTGGAATTTATAGACTCATAGACTGGTAGGGGTTGGAAGTGCCCTCTAAAGATCATCGAGTCCAATCCCCCTGTCAAAGCAGGATCACCTAGGGCAGGTCCCACAGGAATGCATCCAGATGGGTCTTGAAAGTATCTAGAGAAGGAAACTCCACAGCCTCTCTGCACAGCCTGCTACAGGGCTCCAGCACCCTCGCACCAAAGAAGTTTCTACTCTGCTCAGACAGAACCTCTCAGGTTCCAGTTTGTGCCCATTGTGCCTTGTGCTATCCTAGGACACCACAAAAAAGAGCCTGGCCCCTTCCTCTTGACACTCACCCTTCAGATAGAAATGGGCAGATTCAGGCTGGATGTTAGGAAGAAGTTCTTCAGCATGAGGGTGGTGAGACCCTGGAATGGGTTGCCCAGGTAGGTGGTGGAAGCCCCAAGCCTGGAGGTGTTTAAGGCCAGGCTGGATGAGGCTCTAGCCAGCCTGATCTAGTGTGAAGGGTCCCTGCCCATGGCATGGGAGTTGGAGCTAGATGATCCTTATGGTCCCTTCCAACCCTGACTGATTCTGTGATTAATGAGATCCTCTCTTTCTCTTTGCTTCTCCAGGCTAAGCAGTCCCAGGTCTCTCAGCCTTCACCAGAAAGGTGTTCCAGTTTCTTATTCATCTTCATAGCCTCTCTTGGACACTGTCTAGCATATCCCTGTCCCTCCTGAACTGGGGAGCCCAGAAGTGGCCCCAGTGTTCCAGACGTGGTCTCACCAGGGCAGAGCAATTCCTTCCTGCTTTATCTGTAGTGGTGTTCTCTATACGGCCATGTCCAATGAGTGGCACCTGAACTGCACCAGGCAAAGGCCAGGGGCATTTTGTCCTGCTGCTCATCAAATGTGCTTTAATTCAGGAGAGAAAATGCCTTCCTTGATGACTGCTCTATGGAGGCTGATCATTCCCATGATTGTCCTGCCACACTTTTCAGCATCTCTTCCAACCCAGGAGAGGTAAGTTCTCATGCTTCTGCTGCCTTTTTCCCTATGCTTCTATGCTCAAAGAGCCTTTTGTTTTCCCTCCACAACTTGTAGCTCTTAGGCTGTTGTTGTTTTCTCTTCCTTAAATTGATTTAAATTACTGCAAATGTTTCACATATTTGTTTTATTTTCATTTTAATTTTTGCCTAAGAGTAGAAACATTGATTTGACTTAGCCAGCAGGTCAAGGGAGGTTCTTGTCCCCCTTCTACTCTTCACCGGTGAGACCACAGCTGCAGTATTGTTTCCAGTTCTGAGCTCCCCAATTAAGAGGGACAAGGAACTGAGGGACAAGGAACTGAGGGAGAGAGTCCAGTGACGACTCCAAAGATGCTCAGAAGATGCTGAGGGGATTGGAGTATCCCTGTGAGGAGGAAAGGCTGGGAGAAGTAGATCCTTTTTAGGCTGGAGAAGAGCAGCTTGAGAGAGGATCTGATTAACGTTTATAAACACCCAAAGAGTGGGGGTCAAGAAGAAGGGGCCACAATCCTGTCAGTGGTGTCCTGCAGCAGGACAAGGGGCAAAGGACACAAAATGAGACACAAGGAGTTCTATCTGAACATGAGGGGAAACTTCTTTGCTATGAGGGTGCTGAAGCAGGCTGCTCAGAGAGGCTGTGGGGTCCTCTTCTCTGGACACTTTCAAAACCCATCTGGTTGCCTTCCTGTGTGGCCTGCCTTAGGTCATCCTGCTTTGGTGGGGGGAGTTGGACTTGATCTCCAGAGGTCTCATCCAACCTCTACCACTCTATGATTCTGTGACTTAATTCAAAGGAAAAATGAGGTCCCCAAACAGATCAAACTACAGTTAAAAAAAAAACAAAAAGCACTTTTGAGTCTGCTTTCCCAGGAGGTTCTTACAGAGCCTGACTGAAGTGGAAGCTTCTGTTTCAGATAGCTTAGTCCCATGAGAACATAACTTAAATGTGGCACAAATTCTTGCCCATCTTTCTTTGGGACCCTGTTTCCTTGGGAGGGCAGTTTGAAATGCTTGATCTTCTCTGTTCTTAACAACCTTTGCCTTCTAACCTGCCAGGTCTGAGAGGCATGCTGATGGGCTCTTCCACAGTGAGCTCAGCAAGATGAATGGCAATGCCTATATGCAGCAGCTGGTCAAGAATCTGGTGGGCCTCAAGGAAAGGTAAGGATCAGCCAACACCCCCCTGCTGGAGCATAGGAGTCTTTCACAGGAGATGAGATGGTTCAGCAGAGGGCTACAAGGATGATTAGGGGACTGGAGCACTGCTTGATGAGGAGAGGCTGAGGGACCTGGGGCTGTTTACTCTGGAGAAGAGAAGACTGAGAGGGGATTTAATAAACGTTTATAACTACCTGAGGGCTGGGGTTTGGGAGAGTACAGGGGGAGACAGGCTCTGCTCGCTTGCTCTCTAGGATAGGAGAAGGAGCAATGGATGGAAGCTGCAGCACAGGAGGTTCCAGCTCAACACACAGGGGAACTTCCTTATTGTAAGGGGCACAGAGCACTGGAACAGGCTCACCAGAGAGATTGTGGAGTCTCCTTCTCTGGAGACTTTCAAGGCCTGTCTGGATGAGTTCCTGTGTGACCTGAGCTAGATTGTATGGTCCTGCTGTGGCAGAGGGGGTGGACTCGATGATCTCTTTGGGTCCCCTCCAACCCCTGATACCCTGTGAGCCTGTGAGGCAGAGGAGAACAGCAGGGATGCAGGGGTTCTTTACGTTGGGAAGAGAGAAACTTCAGTGCCTTGTGCTACATCCCCTTTCTGACGGTCGAGAGAGCAGCTGCACTTCTCCTGTTCTGTGTTTCTGCTGACACAGGTCCCAGAGGCACTCGGATGGGCTGTTCACCAGCGAGTACAGCAAGATGAGAGGAAATGCTCAGGTTCAGAAATTCATCCAAAACCTGATGGGCCGCAAGCGCAGGTGACAGCTTTGCTGCCTGGGGAGGGCAGGGCTGGGCTCCGAGGAAAGGGGGGTGGCACAGGCACTGGTTGGGAAAAAGCCAATTGCAAGTGGGTTGGGGCTTGGTCTCCTGTCCCTGGGCTGATTCTGCAGCTGCTGTGCAAGAGTAGATGTATCTCATCAGCCCGCTCTGCCTGTCACAGCCAAACCTTCTCTCCAAGGCTGTTTCTGAGTATAAAGCAATGTTATCCATTGCTCCTCTACGTCAGGCTTGGCCCCTAGGACACAAACCAGAAAGCAAATAGGCTGTGCTGCCATCCAGCATGACCTGGACAGGCTGGAGAGCTGGGCAGGAAGAAATCCAATTAAATTCAAGAAGAGCAAGCGCAGAGTCCCAGCATCTTGGGAAGAACAACCCCATGCATCAGTACAGGTTGGGGACTGATCTGCTGGAGAGCAGCACTGAGGAAAAGGACTTAGGAGTCCTGGTGGACAACAGGATGGCCGTGAGGCAGCAATATGCCCCTGTGGCCAGAGAAGGCCAACAGCATCCTGTGGTGCATCAAGAAGAGTTAATTATTATTAATTTTCTTTATCTAAACCAGCTCTCCAGACCCAGTCAACACAGATGTGCAGGGGAGAGAGGAAGAGAACAGCCACGAGGAGCTTTGCTTGCTGTGGTTGTACCAGAGCTTTCTAAACACCAGGTGGGTGGGATAGACTTGTCACTTCAATGGCCCTGCTCACCAGAGTACTGAAGCCTAAAGAGGACTCTTAATTACTTGTAAGTGCCCAGGTTTTGCCCCAAGCACAGAGTTCTGATGTTATACAGAAGATCAGAAGGGCTGACAGCCTCCAAAATACCCTCAAAAAGGGGAAAGGTGGAAGGAAGATTTGTTGAATTGTCCAGATTTTAAAATCACTTGTGCTAAATCCAGTTGGTGATTAGTCACTGGTGGTGATCCCCAGGACTCAGCATGGGGATCAGTTCTCCTTAACATCTTTATCAATTATCTGCATGAAGGAATCGAGGAATCTTCACTCAGTTTACAGATGAGAATAAACTGAGTAGGAAGTGTTGATCTGTTTGAAGGTGGGAAGGATCTGCAGAGAGACCTGGCCAGGCTGGATCAATGAGCCAAGGTCAAGGGGCTAAATTTCAACACAGTCAAGTGCTGGGTCCTGCACTTGGGTCACAGCAACCCCATAGAGGCTTCAGGCTTGGGGCAGAGTGGCTGGAAACTGCCTGGCAGAAAAAGACCTGGAGGTGCTGATGGACAGCAGCTGGACACGAGCCAGCAATGTGGTCAGGTGGCCAAGAAGGGTACCAGCAGCCCGGACTGGATCAGGAATAACGTGGCCAGCAGGTGTAGGGAAGTGGTCGTGCCCCTGGACTGGGCACTGGTGAGGCCACACCTGGAATCGTGGGTTCACTTTCAGGCCACCCAATCCAAGGAGGACACTGAAGGACTGGAGCAGGTCCAGCAAAGGGCAAAAAAGCTGGGGAAGGGTCTGTTCAGGAATAGCTAGGGCAAGTGGGGTTGCTTGACCTGGAGAAAAGAAGACTGAGGAAAGACCACCTGGCTCTCTACTCCCAGGTGGGGGCTGGGTTTTTCTCCCTAGTATCAGGTGATAGAACGAGAGAAAATGTCCTGAAATTGTGCCAGGGGGGGTTTAGGTTGGAGATGAGGAACAATTTATTTGCTGTAAGAGTGGTCAGGCACTGGAACAGACTGCTCAGGGAGGTGATGGAGTCATCATCCTTGGAGGTGTTCAAGAAATGTGTGAACATGGCATTTGGGGACATGGTTTAGTGGCCATGGTGGTGCTGGATTGAGAGTTGGCCTGGATGATCTCAGAGGGCTTTCCCAACCCAAATGATTCTATGATTCTATCACTCTATGATTCCCCACCTGCATGTCTCTGGGAATGTCACCACTGAACTGCAGCCCTCCATCACACACTTTTGTACCTCCTGCCAGCAGCCGCACTCCCAGGGGTGGTTGGCAGAGCTAGAGAAGCAAATGCTTTACCCTAGATGTGAGGTGTTTGTGGCTCTGAGCAACCTCCATCGATTTCTCTGCCTGCAGCCATGGTAATCTCTATTCCTACATGCCAAGCCCATCTGGCACTCAGGTTTGCCTTACCTAAAGCAAAGCTGGCACTGAGAATCCCAGTCACAGAAGAACCACTCCTTTCAGATGACAGATCTCAGGGAAATGAAATGATACCTTTTTCTAATCAGGGAATTGTCACCCTGGACTGAAATAAGTCTTCTTCCCATTCAAAACAAAATCTGATCTAGCAGTTCAGACAGAAAATGTTTGCTACCCTGTCTTGATTCAGTTATTGCTTCAAACATGCAGGTCATGCTAGGCTGTCCTAACATCTGGGCATAGTCTCTATGAACAACCAATTTCGTAGAACCACAGAATCATTTAGGCTGGAAAAGACCTTTAAACTCATTGATTCTAACCTTTAATCCAACACTAACTAGTCCATTGCTAAACCATTCCCCCAGCACCACGTCTTCATGATTTGTCAGTTCCTCCAGGCATGGACACTCCAACACTGCCCTCTGCAGCCTGGGCCAGGACTTGGCAACCTTCAAGGGCAAGAAATTGTTCCTCATGTCCAACCCAAGTCCCCTCTCACACAATTTCAAGCCATTTGCTCTTGTCCTGTCACTTGGTCCTTGAGAGAAGAGCCCAATCCTCACCTCACTCCAGCCTCCTCTCAGGGAATTGCAGAGAGACAGAAGATCTCCCTTCAGCCTCCTTTTCTCCAGACTGGGCAGCCCCAGGCCCCTCAACTGCTCCTCACCAGACCTGTTCTGCAGATTCTTCACCAACTTCATTGCCCTTCACTGGCCCCAGTCCAGCACCTTTCAAGGAGATGACTCTCCATTAAATCACAAAAATCTGGAGCCATAAGCTGGCTCTTAGTACCTCTTGTCCATGTTACCTGCCCATAGAGGCTGGGACTGGAATATATTTAAGATCCCTTCCAAGCCAAACCATCCTATGATTCAATGAATAAACAGGGTTGATAACACCAACATCCTCTGTGCATCTGTGGGGAGCCTGGCTGCAGGCAGCCACGGTCTGAGTGTCTCCACCACACACTCCCTTCTTGAAATCATCTTTGAATTTCACCAGGTGGCCTTATCTTTCATAGAATCACAGAATCAACCAGGTTGGAAGAGACCTTCAAGATCATCCAGTCCAATCTAGCACCCAGCCCTAGCCAATCAACCAGACCATGGCACTAAGTGCCTCAGCCAGGCTTTTCTTGAACACCTCCAGGGATGGCGACTCCACCACCTCCCTGGGCAGCCCATGCCAATGCCAATCACTCTCTCTGCCAACAACTTCCTCCTAACACCCAGCCTAGACCTCCCCCGGCATAACTTGAGACTCTGGCCCCTTGTTCTGTTGCTGGTTGCCTGGTAGAAGAGACCAACCCCACCAACCCTACAGCCTCCCTTCAGGTAGTTGTAGACAACAATGAGGTCACCCCTGAGCCTCTTCCAGGCTGCACACCCCCAGCTCCCTCAGCCTGTCCTCATAGGGCTGTGCTCCAGGCCTCTCAGCAGCTTTGTCACCCTTCTCTGGACTTTCACCCTTCTGCAGTCCTTGTCCCCAGGAATAACAAACTCTCCTTCTTTCCCCCCACTCCCAACAGCCAGTCAGACAGCGAGGCCAGGGAAGCTGCTGCCATGACCAGCCAGTTCCTTTGCCCCTTCTCCAAGCAGCTGGCTGCAAACGTGAAGGAAGGCACAGACAGCTTTGACTGAAGCTGGAGGGAACGACACAGCCAAGGAGACAGCTCTGCATGTACATAGCCTTGGGAATAAACAGGGAAGCTACTGAATTTGTTTAGGAAAAGCTCCTGAGATCAGCAAATTAAAAAATAAAAGAAATCCTTCTGGAAAGCAGCCAAGCCCTGGTCAAAGCTGTTAGCCTGTCTGGTCAGACAGGTGCCAGCAGGAGCTGCTGTCAGTAGATGGAGCCTGAAGGAAGCATTTGGCTTCCACTTGGTGCTACCATCTGGCTGCCTGCTTCTGAAGCCAAATAAAGATCTGTCAGCTACATCTCTGCTCTGCCTGCTTCTTGGGAAACAGTGCTAATGCTGGTACCATTACTGGTGGTGGATTGTTAGGAGTGCAGGGTGTGGGGAGAAGCACTGGGCCAGGTTTCTCCTGCACGAGGCATGCTCTGGGGTCTTTATCAATAACCTGCACGAGAGGATTCACAGAACCATAGCATGGTAGGGGTGGAAGAGACCTCCAGACATCTTCAAGTCCAACCTCTCTGCCAAAGCAGGATCAACTAGGGCATGCCAGACAGGCACACATCCAGGTGGGTCTTGAAGGTCTCCAGAGAAGGAGACTCCACAACCTCTCTGGACAGCCTGCTCCAAGCTTCCGGTGCCCTCACAGTGAAGAAGTTTGCATATGACACCAAGTTGGGTGGCAGTGTTGGTATCCTGGAAGGTAGAAATATCTGCAAAGGGATCTGGCCAGGCTGGATTGATGGGCTGAGGGAAATGGGATGAGATTCAACAAGGCCAAGTGCTGGGTCCTGCACTTGGGTGACAACAACCTCCTGAATGTTCCAGGCTGGGAACAGAGTGACTCTAAACTGTCTGGTGGGAAAGGACCTGGGCAGAAGGAGGGTTGGTCAACAGGAGCTGATGATGAGCCAGCAGTGTGCACAGATGGCCAAGAAGGCCACCAGCATTCTTGCCTGGATTAGGAAGAGTGTGGTCAGCAGAACCAGGGCAGGGATTGTTCCCCTGGACCTGCCACTGGTGAGGCCACATCTTGACTTCTGGGTTCAGTTTTGGGCCCCTCATTCCGAGAAGGACATTGAAGGGCTGGAGCAGATCCAGACAAGGGTAGCAAAGCCGGTGAAGGATCTGGAGAACAGGAATAGTGAGGAGCAGCTGAGAGACCTGGGATTGTTGAGCCTGGACAAAAGAAGGCTGAGGGAATACTTTCTGGCTCTCTGCAACTCCTTGAAAGGAGGTTGGTCCATCAGAAATCTCTGCTTGGAAGAGGCATTCTGGGAGACTTTTGGGAGGGGTGTGGGGCAGCCTTCACTTTGTGAAGCCACCAATAGCCACTTGGCTAAAATGCAGCCCTTGATGGGATTTTAAAAGGAGCAGTAAGAGAGCTGTCCCCTTTCTTCTGCTCCAGCAGGGGCAAGTGATGGTGTCTCTTCACCCAAGTGACCAAATGCCTTGGCATGAAAAATGTTACTGAGGAAAGTACAGGAGAAGAGAGCAGAAAAGCATTAACTGAGGCTTTAGAAAGCTGTAGGGATGGAAAGAGTTGGAGCCTGGATGGAGATTCTGAGGAACCATCCTTACAAAGAGCCACTGCTGGCCACTAGTGACCATACCTTATCCCTACAAAGCTGCTGGACAGTCACTGGGTTCACTGTCTCAGGATCCACCTGCAAAGGTGCTGCAGGGTGGCTGGGAAAAACAAGATTGTCTCAGGAGCAGAACTCTTCATCTTAACTGAGGTAGTTCTCCAGGGCCTAGTGCCTTCCTTTATTATCCAAAGAGAAGCCACAATGGCTTTGTCTTCACTGACACCTTTGCCTTTTCCAGAGCTAAAGGTAAGACATTAGAGAGATGGCTTTTTATTGGATTTTTTTAGTAGGTTTTTAAACCTTTTTTTCAGGAAGAACATGACAGATTAGGAGGAGGAACCATGAATCATGGGCTGGAGAGCAAACCCGTGCTAAAAGCGGATGTGAGGCACGTAGGAAAAAGAAAACCTAGCTGAAAGAGTTAAGCTATAAGGGTTATATATAGTAGCATCATTAGGTGTTTAAAAGCTGTTTGGATGAGGAGCTTAATGACAAGTGCAAGGTTCTGCACCCAGGTTGAGGTAATCCCAAGCACAAATCCAGGCTGGGCAGGGACTGGCTGGAGAGCAGCACTGAGGAGAGGGACTTGGGGCTGCTGGTGGACGAGAAGCCCAATGTGAGCCAGCAGTGTGCACTTACAGCCCAGAAAGCCAACCAGAGCCTGGGCTGCATCAGGAGAAATGTGGCCAGCAGGGCCAGGGAGGTGATTCTCTCCCTCTACTCCACTCTGCTGAGACCCCACCTGGAGTACTGCATCCAGTTCTGAAGCCCCTATTACGAGAGGGATGTGGACATGCTGGAGCATGTGCAAAGAAGGACCATGAAGATGCTCAGAGGGCTGCAGCAACTCTGCTGTGAGGACAGACTGAAAGGGTTGGGGCTGTTCAGTCTGGAGAAGAGGAGGCTTCTTGTGGCATTCCAGTATCTGAAGGGGGCCTACAAAAAAGCTGGAGAGGGACTTTTTAGAATATCAGGTACTGACAGGACTAGGGGGAATGGAGCAAAGCTGGAAGTGGGGAGATGGTTGCCCAGGGAGGTGGCTGAGGCCCCATCCCTGGAGGTGTTTAAGGCCAGGGTGGATGAGGCTCTGGCCAGCCTGATCTAGGGTAGGGTGTCCCTGCCCATGGCAGAGGGTTTGGAACTAGATGATCCTTGTGGTCTCTTCCAACTCTGACTGATTCTACGACATGGTCTAAGAGCTGCATAGAGAGAGATGCTGGATTGTGGTTGGACTTAATCATCTTAAGATCTCTTCCAATCAGGCAATTTTGTGATTAGGACTTTTCACAGGGAGTGATCTGACCACAACTGCCTCTGACACACCAGAAACAATACATGTGCCCACTAGGAGAGGATGGAGCATACAGGCAGCTTGCCCTCATCCTCCTTCATGCTCATCTTGAGGGGGCTTGACTCCCAGTTCAAAAATGCCTCAGGTAGCTCATTGTTGCTACAGAGAGTTTAGGATAGGAAAGAGCCAGGAAGAAAGCAGGAGCCAGGGGTTTATGAGTCATCATGTTCCTGGTCATATCTTTTAATAAGCCACCCAATGAGGCAAAGAGCCAAAGGTTGAATTGCAATGATTCACTCCAGCCAACCAATTATTGTGCCTCCATGGAGCAGTGAAGAGAGAAGACAGAAGTGGGAGAAGCAGGGGGAGAAGAGGATCGGTTTAAACAGAAACAGGGACCTGCTCATCAGCTGGCAACTCACCATGGCTGCTTCTCACTGGCTCCTCACTTCAGTGCTCTGCCTGCTGCCCTTCACAGCACACGTTTCAGCACAAGGTAAGCTCCGGTGGCAGGTCCACGGCCACAGAGGCAGAGTCCCAACAGCACCGAGAGATTTTTAGACTCCTAAGGAAAGACGGCTTTGTTCAGCAACCCTCTCTCCACTGGTAACCATGACAGGTGGGAGGTTGGTTTTTTGACTCCCACTGGAAGATAGCTTTGTTCAGCAACCCTCTCTCCACTGGTAACCATGACAGGTGGGAGGTTGGTTTTTTGACTCCCACTGGAAGATAGCTTCATTCAGCAACCTTCTCTCCACTGGCAACTGCAGGGGGACTTATGTCTCACCCAGGACTGTCACAAATTAAATCCCTGGGGAATTTTGTGTCTCACTTCTCCAGGATGTTCTGTGGATAACAACAGACCCAGTGTTTCTGAGAACAACCCAATTGGCTACGTGGTAGCCACGATCCGTGTGGAATCAGGCTTCACTGCAACAATTGATCCAGCTTCCCCTGATGCCAGTTTCTTTGTGATTGAAGGATCTGAGCTGCAGCTGACCCGAAGTGTGGACTATGAGGTGAGCCTTTTGCTAGCAGGCTGTGTGGGTCAGGTGGATAATTATCCCAAGAGTAGTGGAGTCCTCTACATGGGACAGTGCTAACACTCAGCTTGGCAAGGTGCTGGGCTCTCATTACAACTGTACTATTACCTGGAAAGGTTCTTGAGGACCCTTCCAGCCTGGAATTCTGTGATTCTATGATAATGTGGGATGCAATGAATTTCAGCCTGCTGTCTTAGACATGTAACCTTGGCTTTGTAACCTGGTTCTAAAGGATCTAGGAAATAACTCTGAAAAATGAAACTGCTTCAGCTGGGTTGGAGCTCTCTGCTTGGGAGGTAAGCTCTGCCATAAGCAAAGAATAAGGAGGGAGGGGGGATGCTTGCTGTCACCTTCCTTCAATGAGTCTGCATCAACCAAAGAAAGAGGAAGTTTTAAACCCAAATATATGACAACTGTAGTGTCCAGAGCTCTCCAGGACTCAAAATACCAGTTTGTCTGTGGTGAAACACAGGTGACCAGCTTGACCTGCCCTAGGTGACCCTGCTTTGGCGGGTGTTAGTCTGGATGATCTCTGGAGGTCCCTCCCAACCCCTACCATTCTGTGATGTTATGTATGCATGGATTTGTCTAATTCACTTTAGAACTAGAGTTAGTACCTTTTGACTTGCTTCTACAAAGGCTGGGGTTTGTTTTTGCATGCAGGAAGAAACTTTGCTGTTGGTGTCCGTGGTCTGTGAAAATGCTGCTGGGGAGGTGAGTAACCTTCCAAACTCTCAGCCCAGCTACTGCAGGGCAGCCTGCACTGCCCTCTGCTCTTCACAGACTGAGATGAGATGTCCTTTTCTTCGTGGACACACACACACACTCTTCCCACAAAGACAGAGTACCCAAGCTCTATGATGGTGTAAAAGAGAGTGGGAATAAACCCACACCCCCCCCGCCCCACCCCACACTTCTCCAGTTCCATTCAGACCCCACCCTGCTGTACTCCCTACACCATTCCCCTCTGCTCAGTGCAAACCACAAGCAGCCTCTCAGGGTCTTATTTTTGTCTTTGGTTCCTCACTTTGCCCTTTCTGCAGAGTAATTCTTTGGACATCTTTGTGACCATCCTCAACGAGAATGATAACAGCCCAGTGTTTAAGCAAACAAATTTCACTGAAGTTGTTCCTGAGGTAAGGATTTTATGGCAATGAGGAGGGCACTGGAGCCCCCAGTGCCATGGGACTAAGAAAAGGCTATCAGAGAGAAGTCTTCAGCCTATTTCACAGGGAGAATAACCAAAGCACCTTTGTTTCAGGATACAAAAGTGGACTCAACCATCATAGCCCGGGAAGAGTTGAGTGCCAGTGATGCTGACCTGGACATCATTTATTATGAACTCACAACCACAGTGCCGGTGAGCAGCCTTCTTCTTTGGTGGAGGGGGAATGGCAGCTCTGAAGGAGTATTTGTATTCAAGTCAGAAGAGACATAGCTTTAAGCCTAAAGTGCCTGGAATGGGGTTTAGCTCCCTGACAGCTTCTAGAAGAGGTATCTCTGCCTCAAACCCAACTGCTGGTTTGGTTAGCAACCAACACTACCAGTACTGAATTCTTTTGCTGCTCACATCATTATTATACAGCTTAAATGTTCATCTAGAATGTTCTGAACCCTCTGATCTGGGGAAGTCTTGCTGAGATGGTTTGTAAACAAATCAGGAGAGACCTTTGTACCTCACAGAGATCAGAATGGCTCTGAGTTGGATAGAGAAAGGAGGAGATAAAGTCCTGTGTGCCAGCAGTGTTCACTCAGAGTGGAGATAACCTGAGCTGCCTGAGATCATACAAAAAACTCTTTGGCATAGCCAAAGGCTGACTCCACTTCCCTCTCAGGCCCCAGTTTAGTGCTTTAGTTTGTTTGTTCTTAGGAGAATTGCTTGGGAACATAGGGAATTAATTCATAGAGTTGTTTGGGTAGGAAAAGACCTCTAAGATCATCAAGTCCAACTATTGAGCTTACACCACCACAGCCACTAAACCATGTCCCCAGGTGCCGTGTCCACACATTTCATTAATACCTCCAGGGATGGTGAGGTTGGAGCCTGGTTGGGATCAGTCTCTTCTCACAGGCAGCAAATGATAGGATGAGAGGAAATGTTGCCCCAGGGGAGGTTTAGATTGGACACGAGGAATGATTTTTTTTCCCTTGTGGGTTATCCAGGCCTGGCCCTGGCTGCCCAGGGCAGTGGTGGAGTCCCCTTCCTCAAAGGGGTTTCAAAGCTGTGGAGATGTGGTGCTGAAGGACATGGTTTGGCTTGGTAGTGTTGGGTTAACAGCTGGAGTCAGTGATCTTTAAGGTCCTTCTCAACCAAAATAATTCTGTCAGAAGCAGAAGGTTGTGGAGTAAAATGCAGTGTACATTACCTCAATTTGGCTTTAGAGTTGCCCCAAGGTTCAGCTGTGCTGGGTTAAAGGCAAGAATCTTGCTGGTTTCTCAGAGGCTGAGCCATCCTAGATCTGTTTTGTGCATGAATGGGAGATTGGTTGGCTGTCATGGACCCAAAACTGAGGATTGCTGGCAGTCTGTTGAGAGTAAGAAATAAATGAGGCAAAAGATTTAATCTAGTAGCTGAGGTAGGCTGGCAAAGGTGGGGATCTAGAGCAAAACTCACAGGGACATGAACAAAACTTTCTGACAAACCAGGCAGCTCCAGTGTGCAACTTCCAAAATTAAACAGACCTCATGTTCTCATACTGCTTCCCCACCTCGGGTACCAAAGGTTAAAGGTCTGGCTGGGATGGCAAACACAGCCATGAGCAGTATTTTGGACATGCCTGTGACTGAGGCTACTAGAAGGCTTTTCCTTTTCCCCCCCACCAGGCCACAGATGGTTACTTTGCCATAAGAGGAGTTAACAACCCAGAGATTTATTTACAAAAAGCACTCGACTATGAGAAATTTAAACAGACAACACTGATCTTGTATGCAAGGGTAAGTTCTCCAGGAGGAATGAAATGTCCTGCTTGTCCCAGTCTCTCTTAGCTGAAGGGTAAGGCTGAATGGGAGATCTCTGGGATAGTGGGAGGGAGGGTGGGTACTGAGGGGGTGAACCAGGAGGAGCCTTCCACTTTCCATAATTACAGAGTGACAGGCTTGCATCAGTCCACCTTTGTCACATGAATGAGACAATTCACTGCTTCAGCTAATCTCACATCTGCTGCTGAGCCTTGGAGTGGAGCTACAACAGCCCCATGCTCCTTGGCTTTTGCAGCTGAGTTCTCCTTTTGGCAATAGAACTTGCATCTCACAAGTACGCTTTGTCTTTGGGTACAGGACAGGCCTGTGACCAGCACTGACCCCACCAACACAGCTAATGCAACAATAAATATCATCATTGAGCAAGCTGACACCAAACCACCCTGGTTCCTACCCTGCACCTTCATTAACGAGGAGAGGAGCATTTGCATCAGCAACCTCTATACTGGCAGGGTCAATATGTCCGAGATGGCGGTAAGCAGGCGTGGTCAGACAGTGTCTTTGATGCTCTTAGAGTCACAGGATCACAGACTGGATTGGGTTGAAGGGGTCTTTAATGCTCAGCTAGTCCAACACCCCCCTTAGAGTAAGCAGGGGCAACCACAATTAGAGCAGGTTCCTTAGAGCCTCATCCAGCCAAAGATGGACTGGTTCCAGCTGCTTGAGAGTGTCCAGTGCAGAGCCACAGACATGATGGAGTGGAACATCTCTCTTACAAGGAGAGACTGAGAGAGCTGAGTCTTTTTAGCTTGGAGAAGAGGAGCCTGAGGAATGACTTCATTCATGTATATATGTAAAGGGTGAATGCCAGGAGGCTGGAGCCTGCCTCTACTCAGTGATGCCCAATGACAGGACAAGGGGCAATGGGTGGAAGCTGAGGTACAGGAAGTTTCACGTAAACTTGAAGAGGATTTTTTTTTCCCCTGTGAGAATGACAGAACACTGGAATAGGCTGCCCAGGGGGCTTGTGGACTCTTCCTCCCTGGAGATACTCAAAACCTGCCTGTATGTGTTCCTGTGTGACCTGCTCTGGGTGATCCTGCTCTGGGCAGGTGGACTGGACTGAATGAGCTTTCAAGGTCCCTTCTAGCCCCTGATATTCTGGGATTCAAATGGTTCCATGTCATCTCAGGCAACATCCAGATGCTATTCCCAGGGAGGAATGCCTAAGAATTTCAGTGAGCTCATGCTGAACTCTAGCCATAAATCACAGAATCACAGAATGCATTTGTCTGGAAGGGGCCTTTAAAGATCAGCTACTCAAACCCCCATGTAGATGATTCAGTATGGCAGGGAGTCTTTATCACCCTGGAAATTGGAGGTTTTCCCACCTCAAGCAGCACTGCTTGTGCTTGTTCCTGCAGCACACGGCAGGAGGGGTGAGAGCTGGAAGTCATGATGGAGTGGAACATCTCAGCTCTGCCCCTAGGCTGTCTCAGCTCTGCCCTGTTACAGCCACATCCCAGCAGGAAATGCCATTCTGCCCAGACAAACCCACCAGAGCTACACTGGAAGAGAATAAAGCTGCTGCAGTGTGATCTGTGATGCTTCACCTTGTTGTTGCAGACAGAACCACTCATCCTAGAGCCAGGACCTATCTATGCTATTGATCCTGACTACACCATCAATGAAAGAATCATCTACAGCATTGTTGGTGGTGAGTAGAAGTTGTCAACCTTCCACAAACTGCACTGCCTGTATGTCCCCTACATTACCTGTCCAGAGGAGATACCCTCCATGGCATTTGGAAGGTGGGGGCCTGGGCATTTGCTCCTCTGTTTCTGCCACAAAAACATCATAGAATGCCAGGTTGGAAGGAGCCTCAAGGATTATCCAGTCCAACCTTTCTAGGCAATAGTAAAGTTGAAATGAGATGGCACAGCACCCTGCCAAGCTTAAAACTGCTCCAAAGCATGATCCACAGAACATTGTGGGTTAAACAGAAGAAACAGCCTATGCAGAGGGGAAGGAAAAGTGAATCACAGTTCCACACACCAATCTCAGTGAAGTCTGTTTCAAATGGACTCTAGGTTTTTTTTAGGGGGAGGTAAGACATCTTTATCTTGAGGCTTTTAGGCTCTTTTCTGCCAGTCTGGCCAGGCCACTTGAATTCAGGCTTTGAGCTGGACACGGAACTCCTACATGAGCAGCATCATTGCCAAGGATGATGGATTTATTCCCCAGCACACTGACACTCTCTAACCTGCCATTTTCAGTCTTGTTTTGAAACAGATTGCCCAGATAGAGCCAGTTGATGTCCCAGTCATTGCCTGGACCATTTGTTTCCTTCAAAAGATTTTCTCTTCCTTTTGTTTTGGTGGGGTTTATCTTCTTGGTACAATGGATCAGGTAGAGAAGTCTTCCCTTTAGGTGCCTACAGCTATTTGAGATGAATTCTCATGCAGCTATTTTTCATGAATAGACTTCTTGCTTTTAAAATAGGAAAAATCCTCCCCTTATCTCTGCTGACAGAAGTTTAAGTTTGGGTTAGGGCACTGAAGATCTTCAGTGCTCAAGTTGCACCAGAAGCTCTACACTCTAGGCATTCAGAATACTTTAAGCTGGGCCTAGGCACTGAAGATGCAGAACTTTGCTGTCCTGTCTCATCTGGTTGTGTTCACAAACACCTCCTTGATGTTTTTTAGCTTTAGATTACCTCTAAATCCCTGGCTAGCACTCCTTGTCCTTGAAGCAGGCAGGCAGGCAAGGGAAAGAGCATTACACCCTGGAGGTGTTGTCACTAACACATGAGTCAGTGAGCTGCAGGTCACCTTATGAAGGTGTCTGGTGACTGAAGAGTTTGTTTTCTTTAGGGAACACAGACAATGTCTTCTTTGTGGATACTGACACAGGGAATATAACAATGAACAAGCCAGCATCTTCCCCAGACTCCTACCTGCTGCAAATCATGGTAAGTGATGGCATTGCAGCCACCAGCACACCAGGCTGCCTAGCAAGCTGCACTCTTGATATGACAGGAGGCAATCACATGAATAATTAAAGCTAACTTGCTCGCAGTATTCCTTTTGGAAGGGCCCAGGATCTGGCCAGTGCCTTACAGCAACCCAGAAGCTCTTGTAGAAGTTAGGAGGTGTTTTCCCTTACACGTGGGTCACAATGTCAAAACAAATTAACTGAATAGGGACACCCTGCTGAGCTGAAAGTGTGAAGGGGCATCACTGGAAGGCTTTCTTTAGGCATAACAGAGGCTTGTGTTACTCTAGTTAGCACAACTCAGCCCAGGAGATGAGCTCCTTTTTTGGCTGCAGCTCAAGAAGAAAGGAGGGACTTGAAAAGTGCTCTCTGCACACACATAGCCAAGAAGATGTGGACTCTCATCCAGCTGCTGAACTGACCCACACCCTCATGAAGATGAAGGCCTGCCTTTTGGCATTGGAATCTCACTGGTTTGTACAGGAGCATGGCAATTGTTCCAGATGTGGCCCTTCTGGAGAGTCATATCTAGACCTTGGAGGTAGACCAAGACTGAGTGGAAGGCCAACAGAAGCAGTAAACTAAGCCAGAAGGACTCCAAACTGTATAGCCCCTTCTGGCTAGCCAGAAGGACTCCAAATTGTATAGCCCCTTCTGGCTCAAAGCTCACTGGAAATGATGGAAAGAACAACATAGGCTGCAATAGGCTTCAGATCAAACCTATCTTTTTGGTTCTCAGCACCAAGGGGAAAAGGCCAGCATCTCTACCTCTCTTTTATCTCCCTTCTCTCTAGGCCACCCAAGTCAACAACATCCAGAAATACTCCATAGCTAATGTGGAGATTAAGGTCATCAATAAAAGTAATCATGCACCATACTTTGAGAGCAGGATCTACAATGGCATAGTGCTTGTTAATCAGGTCCCAGGAAGCTTTGTCTTTCAAGCTGAGCATCCTTCAAGCCCTCTGATGATAACAGCAGTGGATGATGATTTCCCTGATGTAAGTAACTGTACTGAATTCTTCTCACTGTTTCAGACCTAAAGTGGTGTCAGAAAGCATGAGGAAGGGGAGGTGGGGAGAAGAAAACATGCTTTTCCTCTGGTGTTCCATGTATTTCCCTGGAAACTCCACATAGAACAGAACTGCTTATGGTGTGCTGTCATGTGGAGAAGGCACTGGACTCCCAACAGCCAGTCTCACACAGGTCTGCGTAGGTGCAGAGCAGCATGCTGAGTAAAGCTCAGGGTGAACAAATACCCTGCTACTGAGGTGCTGCAGGGTGTCCAGAAAAGGGCAACAAAGATGGTGAAGAGTCTAGAACACAAGTCCAGTGAGGAACAGCTGAGGGAACTGGCATTGTTTAGTCTGGAGAAGAAAAGGCTGAGAGGAGGCCTCACTGCTCTCTACAGCTCCCTGGAAGGAGGTTGGAGGGAGGTGGGGGTTGGTCTCATCTCCCTAGCATCAGATGACAAAAGTAGAGGAGATGGCCTGAAGTTGTGCCAGGGGAGGTTTAGATCGGATGTTGGGAACAATTTCTTTGCTGTAGAGTGGTCAGGCATTGGAACAGGCTGCCCAGGGAGGTGGTGGAGTCCACACCCCTGAAGGTGTTCAAGAAACGTGGGGAAATGGCACGATGGCCATGGTGGTGCATGATGGTTGGATTTGATGATCATAGAATCACAGAATCAACCAGGTTGGAAGAGACCTTCAAGATCATCCAGCCCAACCTAGCACCCAGCCCTGTTCAATCAACTAGACCATGGCACTAAATGCCTCATTTGGTCTCTATTTGAACACTTTCAGGGACAGTGACTCCACCACCTCCCTGGGCAGTCCATACAGGGATCTCAGAGGGCTTTTCCAAGCCAAACAATCCTATGATTCTACAGCCTGTTTACTGTCCTATGCCCATGCTCATACTTGGCAAGCCCTGCCAACAGGTTGTTAAGAAGGTGCACACAAAGCCCAGTGTGGTTTAACCACCCCTTCTTCCACCTTTGCAGAAAGTCAACCCCAACATTGAGTACCACATAAACAACACCACAGATTTCACTGCAACCAAAGATGGACTCATCCTGACAAACGTGGTGCTGCAGTCCCCAGGAACTATAACCCTTGAGGTAGAACAACTTTGCTCATTGTCCTGATGGTGGTGTGGAGGGAAGGGGTGGGTTCTGGTAAAGAAGCACCAAAGTGAAATTCTATTAGGTGAAAGGAGAGCTTTTGCCCCAGCCATGTGCACCCTAAATGTATCTGGATGGAGGCAGAGGAAGCAACAGCAAATTTCCTGTGTGTGATTGTGTGTAGTGAGAATCATAGAATCAACCAGGTTGGAAGAGACCTCCAAGATCATCCAGTCCAACCTAGCACCAAGATTCCCACTCCTGCACCCCAAACTCCTGCCACAGACCCCACTAACCTGAGCGTTGGGGCAAGCAGTGCAAGCAGATGCCACTCTTCAATTGGCATTGGAGATGATTGAGGTGCCAGGGTTAGAAGTGTCTGGAATCTCCTTTTTAACTTCCAGTCAAGCATTTCTTGAAAAGAAAATGAATACTTTTGAAAGATCTGCCCCACGCTGGGCACCAATTCTATTTCTGTCCCACTTGGAGGCCAGGAGCTACCCAGGCCTGGAGAACAGAAATGACTCTTACCTCTTTCCAAGGGTAAGAACGAGGATACTGCACACCAATGAGAAGTTCAAGGAGAGATTCTGTTTACAAAATCATATATAAAAAAGGCAACCAGGTAGAGCAAGTACAAAACCCATTAAGCCCAAACAGGCCTTCTAGAATCCTCCACCCTCAGCCGGCCTGAGGGCAGGCTGAAACTGCCCTCCCCAGCTGGGGCCTGCAAGGCCTCAGCAGGCCGCATGACGCAGCTCACAACTCGCTGCCGGCCAGGAGCCGTCTCCCCTCCCAAACCATGAGGGGAGGAATGCTCCCTGCTCCCAGAGCAAAGAAGCCAACGGAGAGAGGAATGGCAGGGAGGACAGGAGGAGGGGGATCAGGCAGCCACTGCCTTTTAAACTATGATAACGGAAAATGGAGTAGAATAACAATGTTACAACATCCTGGGACAAGCAGATCTATCCCCCTGGGATGGGCCTCCGTGCCTATGGTTTGATTAAAGGAGACCCAGGACCCCTCAAACCGCCACAGTGATGCAGACTGTATATGGTGCCAGCTGCAAAAGTGTTTCTCCAGACCTGCGGGAAAATAGCCCTGGAGACAGGGAGAAGTCAGCTGGGGAGATCGTAGGACGCCTCCCCCCCACACCGGTTCTGCTTCACAGTGAGCCACAGCTGACTTGGGGGGGATCTTACAAGCTCCTCTCTCACACTCTGAGCCTAACAAAAAACCAACCAACAAAGGGTGGGTGAGGAAGTGAACAGGAGGTTGAAGTGCAGGTGTGAGCAGGGTATGACTGCCGGCAACTGCCCCAGCTCTAAACCCTCCAGCCCCAAACTTGGAAATCTATTGGTGAATCCAGAACTTTCTTAGCTCAAAGGAAATAGGTTTTAACTCTAAACTCCAGAGAAATTAGATCTCCACTTTCCCCATCTGCCTGCCAGCGACTGTGCTAGATTGTGTGATCCTGCTCTGGCAAGGAAGATGGACTCAATGATCTCCTTGGGTGCCTTCCAACCCCTGTGACAATAGGCTCCCCAAGACTTCCCTGGCACAATGCTCTGCCTAAACCAGCTTGACTGTGTTAGCTACACAGAGTGTAGGTGAAGTGCCGGCACACACTTCGGCCTGCCCCACACTACTCACTGCTTTTGTCCAGTGCTGTGCTGCAAAGCTGCACACAAACCATGTGCTGGGGCTAGCTCAGCACAGGCAACCTTCAGAGCTCTTCTTCCTCTGTGACCAGTGTCCAGCTCCAGTGCCGCTGTGAGTGTGGTGAGGATAGAGGCAAGGTACTTTGTCCAGAAAAGGTCCAGCAGATGCCCTGAGAGGCAGCTGGAGATGTAGAAGTCCTAAGCTCTCTTTTCTGTGTTCACATAGGCTGTTGGAATAGATGTGGTGAGCCTGCAGAAAGCGAGTACAGAGGTCGTGGTGCAGGTTGTCCTTGCTACAGGTAGGTTGCTGTCTTTGTTTTCTTTGTGGAACCCTTTTCTGGTTCTGTGAGCAAAGGGGCAAGGACAGGTCACACACTGAAGGCTGTAAACCTGGGCTCAGGTCAGCTTCATAACTACAGAAGTCTCATCTCTGGAATCATTCCAGATCAGGTTGTTTGGGCCTCTGAGCAGTCTAGGTCAATCTGAGATCACCATGGCCATTAAAACACATCCTCCAGTGCCATGTCCACACATGAACTTCTTGAGAGAGTCCAGCACAGAGCCACAAAGATGATTAAGGGAGTGGAACATCTCTCTTATCAGAAGAGACTGAGGGAGCTGAGGCTCTTCAGCTTGGAGGAGACTGAGAGGTGATCTCATCCATGTTTATAAATATGTAAAGGGTGAGGGCCAGGAGGCTGGAGCCAGATTCTGCTGGGTGATGCCCAGTGACAGCACAAGGGGCAATGGGCAGAAGTTGAGGCAGAGGAAGTTTCATGTAAACACAAGGAGGAATTTTTTTCCCTGTGAGGGTGACAGAACTCTGGAACAGGTGGTCCAGGGGAGTTGTGGAGTCTCCCTCACTGGAGATACTCAAAGCCTGCCTGTATGCATTCTGGTGTGACGTGCTATGGCACAGGGGTTGGACTGGATGAGCTTTCTAAGTCCCTCCCAGCCCCTGACATTCTGTGATTGAACACCTCCAGGACAGTGACTCCAACACCATCCCAGGCCCAGAACTGAACCCAGTAACTGGAATTGTTTTTATACCCTTCTTCTGGGACATGGTGACTGCATAGTGCCCTCTGGTTTCTGATCTACCAGTGCTGGAGCCAGCTCGCTGGGCTCTCAGGCTGAGTCATTCCACCAAGCTGAGGTAGCTTTCAGAGAGGTGCTGCACAGGACAGGAGGAGTTAAGGGTGGTGGAGTTTCCCATCATCTTCCTGGGCTGTGGTTCTCTGGGAACACAGCCTCATTGACATCCCTCTCCAAGGTATTAATGATAAACTGAGGGTGCAGTGAAAGGTGGAGGAATACTCAAAGTCCACTCTCATAAAGAGGGCAGCAGCAGAACAAAGCAGTGTTTGATTAACCATTAAACCTGAGGCTAATTAATGCTACAAAATTTAACTAGAAAGCTTAGTATCAAGAATCCCACTGACAGCAACAAGCAAAGGTGATTAACCATGAGGAAGTTACTATGGTTCTACTAGAATCACAGGATCACAACTATTAACCCAACACTACCAAGTTCACCACCAAACCATGTCCCTCAGCACCACATCTGCAAAACCCCTCCAGGGATGGGGACTTCACCACTTCCCTGGGCAGGCCTTGACAACTCTGAAGGGCAAAAAATGGTTCTTCATGTCCAACCTAAACCTCTCCTTGGCAACTCCTGTTTACTTATTCCTTGGGAGAAGAGACCAACCTCCACCTGGCTCCAGCCTCCTTTCAGGGAGTTGTAGAGAGCCAGGTCTGCCCTCGGCCTCCTTTTCTCCAGCCTCAACAACCCCAGGTCCCTCAGCTGCTCTTCACCAGCCCTGTTCTCCAAACCTTTCACCAGCTTCATTGCCCTCTTCCAGCAACTCAGTGGACCCAAAACTGAATCCAGGATTTGAAGCATGGCCTCACCAGTGCCTAATACCAGCAGATGATCCCTGTCCTGGTCCTGTTTGCCCCACTCTTGCTGATCCAAAACAGAATGCTGGTGGCCTTCTTGGCCACCTGGGCACACATAACTTACCAGAAGTTTTATATTCTATTAATGATCACTTAAAATCAAATCCTTTTTAGGAGGGCAAGCAAATGGCCTCCTGTGATATGAAATACATCCTGGTCACATTCTGCAGCACAAGAGGCCTCTCTGCCTTTCAAAAAGTGGTTGGAGTGCTGTGTTATAAGGCTGGCTGCCTTTTGCAGGCTTTGTAACACTGATTTGCTGTCTTTGCAGATGTAATCTCCACTGATAATCCATACAGTGCTCAGGATATGGCCATCTTAGGTGGGACACTGGCAGCATTGCTACTGGTTGCTTTAGTCTTCCTTGGAGTGATGCTGTACAAACAGTATGGGAAAAAAGTCAACAACATGATGAGGAAAAAGGTAGGTGCCTTCTTTGGACCAGAACTTCCGAGGAAGTGGGAGTAGAGGAGGTTTTAAAGGATGGATGGGCTGTCCAAACACTACACAGGTTTAAGGGAAGGTGAAGGATGGCTCCCAAGACAGAGTTTGCAAAGGTAGCAGTGTTTTGGTGGGCTTGCTGTTGTTCTTTTGTAGCCCCTGAGGCTGGATGACCTCAAGTAGACATGGTAAGGAGAGGCTCAGAGCTCCAGGAAGCTGAGTCTAGGAGGAACCTGACACATAGCAGAGGAAGTCTCTGAAAAATGTGTCTGTGATATAAAGCACTGTTCATAGCCAAAGCAGAGAAAGATCCCTTTGCATCCTGCCCTAAAGCCTGGGCAGTGTTCTGCACCTGAACTTACTGTTCTGCACTGAATTTACTGTTGGCTCTCTCAAGCCCCTGTCAAGTCAGTTTCTCTGAAGGTTTGGGTGTGATTCAGCTGAGCAGATGTGGGTCTCTGCCTCAGGATGGGACTGCCAGGAGCCTACGCTCCACTGCCTGCAGGACAAATCCAGAGCACAGAGCTCAGGTGAATAACAACCATCCTTCCTCCTGAGGGAGGGAAGTCTCACGCCAAAGAAATTCCTCAAGAGGACAGGTACAGCTCAGTGCACACTGCTTGGTGCTCAGCCCTCCTGGAGAACATGCATCTGCCTCTCTGAAAAAAAAATCCAGAAGTGGAGTTAATAAAAAATAGCTGCTGCAGGGAGCCACATCTATCCCAGGCATCAGGCAGATCAAGCTGCAAGGCAAGCTGAAGTTTTTCTGAGCTGAGTCACTTTGGCCAACCCTTTCCCCCCCAACTCTGTTTCTTTCCCTTTCACTACACTTACAAAGTGTCTCTCCTGTCCTGTAGCTCTCCAAGAAAACCTCTGAGGGTTACCACAATCAATCTTACAAGCAAGATGAGCAGCCAGATGTGAGCCCTGAACCCCATGAGGCCTCAGAGAAGGGCAGTGTTAGGTCAGTGACAGACGTGCAAGAGCAGCCAGCACTGGCCTCAGCTTTTCCAATCGCAGAAGAATCTGAGAGCCTCCCAAAAGCTTCTGTAGCTGTAGCTTCCACCATCGTCTTTGACCAGGAGGAGAAAGAGGATGAAGTGGAAGAAGAGGCTGAGCGTGAGAAAGAAGTGAAATCTATCCTCAAGACAGACAGGCAGGCGGCAAATGACGGCTACAAAGCTGTGTGGTTCAGGACTGATGTGGATCCTGAAGCTGGAGAAAGCATTGAAGTGATTGAGGACAACGCAGTAGAGAGTGATGACGACAGTGACCAAGACCTGCAGAGGAATGAGGAAGAGGAGGAAGAGGATGATGACAAAGATCATCTCCACAGGGGACAAGGAGTGTCCTTTGCCTCAGAGAGCTCGTCTGTGCCAGCTGCAGAAGTGGCCGTCAACATGTCTCGCACAGACTCACTGGCAGAAGATGACAGTAGCCTATAGGGGAGACAGGCCTGCACTGCTCCCCAAAACAGGGGGAGCCCAGCAGCCTATCTTCCTGCCCAGGGGGCACACTGGAATGCAGGAGGATGAGGCTGCCTGTCCTGCTTGCCTGAATGCACTGATTAAAGCTCAAAGACATTACAGCTAACTCAAGCTTTTAGGGAGACCTTCAAACAGCACTTGGGATTTTGGGGGTTGACAAACCCATGTCTCACCTTTCCGCCTTCCTGCCTCTTCCCCCTCACATCTTAGTCTGAGCCTGGCTGCAGGTACAGCAGAGATGTAGCTGAACTGACTCTGAAGCAGTTTGCCCAGCTGATGGTAGCAATCACGTTACCCAACAAGATGTCTTCTCCCCCTGGTGGGAACACAAGCAAGCCAGCAGTGACTGCTGGGCTGTGACCTTTATTAGGACGTCAGTTTGATGATGCCAGCTGCAGGGCAGAAGCCAGCACAAGTCATTCTGGTTCTAATTGCCCATATGGCTGTATCCAGGAGCAATCTTGAGGGCTTGGCTGTGCTCTCCACCGTGCCAAACTCTGTGACCTCAGTGCAAACAGCTGGTATGTGACACTATGGTCCTCGTCCTGTCAGCAGCCAGAATTCATACTTGGGAACTGCTGGCTCCTCTGGCATGGTAAATGAAGACTGAGCACTGTAAACCAGGACTGATCATATCTCCTTCACTGATGGACTTTGTTATCCATTTTTCTATGTCATAAAAGCACTGTCATAAAACTGTTGACTGTGCAGTGCTTCTGTAGGTGTCTGTCTCCTGTCTGTCAGAGAAAGGCAGAGCTCTGCCATGACCTACCTAGAAAACGCCAGAGCTCCTTCAAGCTCCGGGTTTTTAGCAACAAAGGCCATGGTTCCAGAGGTGCAGGGTGTGAGGGCAGCATATTCTTCCCCTTGTCCATCTGGGATCAAGGTGCTGCTGAAGGTTAAGGTCAGTCTTGCCTCCAGTGCCAGATGCCACCACGCTTTCTCTGCTCCCTTCCTGTCTCAGACGTCAACTCCTTTTCATGCTACCTTTATCCATCCCTGAGGAGCTTAGCAGGCTTGTTTGATGGTGAAATAAATCCTTCAAGCTTTAGCTAGAACTGAGATGCAGCCTGAGAGCAGAACTGCCTCACTGAGAGCAAGTGAGCTGTGCTGTGGTCAGCTCACAAGTTCAGGTTTGAGCTGAAAAGCCTGCTGACCTCTGGATTAACTTCATGAGATGACAGCACCATGATCTGATGGATGCCTCCACCCTTAACCTTCCCTCATCGTTCAGCAATATCATCTCCATTTGTGCTCCTGCCATAAAGCCCAGTTTAGCACAGTGAGCACATGCTTTGAGTAAAGTGTTTGATGCTCTGGTTGACCTCCCATCTCTTCCTCCAGTTGGGAACCAAAACCTGGGCTGATTTCCAATGGCTGAAAATACAGATCAGAAGCAGCAAGCAATCAGCAGCTGCCCCTGGTTTTCTCATTTTGGGGCTAGTTCCAGAGCAGACAGGGCCTGCTGAGTGTTTCCACTGCAGGGGTGTCCAAGACAGGGATGCAGCAGCAGAAGTTTGTGTCACTGAAGTTTATCTCACTTCCTCAGCTTAGCACAACAGCAGAGGACTGCAACAAGATAGAGAAGCAAACCCATGAATAACCCTGCCCTGCCCCTGTGAGCCAAGCTCCACATTGCTGTCCCTATTCCAGACACCCCCCAGAGAGAGACAAACCAGAGCATGGTTGCTGGGATCTTCACATACACCAAAGCACATATGATCTCCATGGAGGTTTTTACCCTCTTGGTTGAAAGACCTAGAGCACAGGTCTTGTGAGAAGCAGCTGAGCAACCTGAGATTGTTTAGCCTGTGGAAAAGAAGGCTGTGGGGAGACCTTCTGGTTATCTACAACTCTCTGGAAGGAGGCTACAGCCAGCTGGGAGTCAGGCTGTTCTACCAAGGAAAAGTGAGAGGACAAGAGGAAACTGCCACAAGTTGCACCTGGAGTTTAGGTTGGAAACAAGGAACAATTTCTTCCCCCAAAAGGGTTGTTGAGCCCTGGAACAGACTGCTTAAGGCAGTGGTAGAATTCCCATCCCTGAGGGCATTTAGAGGATGTATAGATCAAGTGCTGAGTGACACAGAAAAAAATGGTACCGCATCAAGAAGTTCTACAGCAACTTGAAAAAGCCAAAGTCATTCACAGAAAAATGAACCAAATATGTGCTTAGATAGGATCACAGATGTTAGGGGTTGGAAGGGACCCAAAGAGATCATCGAGTCCAAGCCCCCTGCTGGAGCAGGACAATCCTATCTAACACAGATCACAGAAGAACACATCCAGACAGGCCTTGAAAGTCTCCAGCGAAGGAGGCTCCACGACCTCCCTGGGGAGCCTGTTCCAGCACTCTGTGACCCTTACAGTAAAGAAGTTCCCCCTTGTGTTGAGGTAGAACCTCTTTTGCTGCAACTTACACCCATTGCTCCTTGTCCTATCCCAGGGAGCAAGTGAGCAGAGCCTGTCCTGTCCCCCCTCTCCTGGCAGCCTTCAGATACTTATAAACATATATCAAATCCCCTCTAAGTCTTCTTTTCTCCAGGCTAAACAGCCCCAGGTCCCTCAGCCTCTCCTCATAAGCCATGTCCTCCTGTCCCCTACTCATCCTCCTAGCCCTCTGCTGGACTCTCTCCAGCAGATCCCTGTCCCTCTTCAACTGGGGAGCCCAAAACTGAACACAGTATTAAAGATGAGGTCTCAGCAGGGCAGAGTAGAGGGGGAGGAGAACCTCCCTTGATCTGCTGGACACACTCCTCCTAATACACCCCAGGATCCCATTGGCCTTCTTGGCCACAAGGGCACATTGCTGGCTCATGGTCATCCTTCTGTCCCCCAGGACTCCTCCAAGTCCCTTTCCCCTATGCCACTTTCCATCAGGTCAGTCTCCCATTTAAACTGGTCCATGAGTTTCTTCTTTCCCAGATTCAAGACTCTACACTTTCCTTGTTGGATTTCATTCTATTTCTCCAGCCTGTCCAAGTCTGGCTGAAGGCAGTACAGTCTTCAGGTGTGTTACCCACTCACGGAATCACAGAATTCTAGAGCTTGGAAGGGACCTCAAAATCTCATCCAGTCCAACCCCCCTGCCAGAGCAGTATCACTCAGAGCAGGTCACACAGGAACACACCCAGGCAGGTTTGGAGTATTTCCAGAGAGGGAGACTCCACAACCCCTCTGGGCAGCCTGTTCTAGTCTTGTCACCCTCACAGGGAAAAAATATTTCCTCATGTTTCCATGGAACTTGCTGTGCATCAACTTCCACTCCTCCCAGTTTGCTGTCAGCAGCAAACCCGCCGACAGCGCACTCTGTTCCCTCATCCAGGTCATTGAGGAATATATTGCCTAGTACTACCCCTGAGGCATTCCACTAGAGGATTCCAACTTTAGACTCTGTCCCATTGACCACAACTCTCTGACTTCTTTCTTTCAACCAGTACCCATCCACCTCACTACCTGATCATCCAGATCACACTTCCTCAGTTTCGCTGCAAGGATGCTGTGGGAGACTGTGTGAAATGTCAACAGTTCCTGAGGAGATACCTGCCAGAGGGAGAGAGACTCAGTACAACTGAACGTTTAGACAGGAGTTCATTTCTTTAAGAGTCTGTTAGGAGGCACTTTAATATACAATCATTAAAAAAGTGAAGTTCCCAGAGTTTTCCAACTTGTTTTCTATGCTTGCTGAGACCACAAAAACCGATCACACCTTTCCAACATGGTCTGAATCAGTGCTCTGCAATGAAAACAAAGAGAGGGGGGGAAAAAAGGTCAGAGTCAAAAAAAAGCTAACAGAGAGACCAACTAAAGTTGTTTGCTTCCTAAAAAAAAAAGTTTGTCCAAATTGTAATTGCCTTCCAGAATTATCATTGTGACATCACAATACAGGCCTTGTCTGGAAGGCAGAGGGGAGATCAGAGTCTGTGCAGGACTTATCCCTTTCAAATATATCTTCAATATATGATTTCCTGTTTCCTCATCTTCCAGTTCTAAATGCCTATATTGCATAATACATAGCTCTTAAATAACAAAAGCTTTCAGCTGAGTTTGAAACCAGAGGTTTAAAATGTCTGAGTGCTTTTTCTTTTCTTAACTGCAGAGAAAGCTAAACCACCAAGAAGATCCAAAAGGAGCAGCGTGGACCCTCTGCTGTGCCATCACCTTACCTTTGCCTTTTCTCAGCAATTCTCAGTATCTCACAGACACCAGTAAATCTCTCAGACAATTCTAGTGCCAAGCCACACTCCTGCAAGAGAGGCAAGGCACGATTTGGGCCAATGGCCTTTGCCAGCAGCAGTGCTACATTCTCCACAGTGATGCAGTCTGGGCAGCTCAGGTTGCCGTTGCTGACAGCATTCCCGTTCTGTGGGATGTGCTGGTGGGAAGCTGTGCTATGATCCCGTGCAAGGTGCAGAAGCAGCTTCCATTCTTCTATGGTCTCTGGGAGGGAACCTAGATGTAAAAGGAGTTGGTACACACTATTTGTAGAACAAGGATTATTTTAAGCCTACTGATTTAAATCTCTTCTGGTTTTCTCTGTGAAGGTTGAAGGAAACCAAGAGTTATCAGCAAGTGGATTGTGCTGGAAGTGTACTGCCCCAGCTGACTCAGGGTGAAGATTTCAGTATCCTAAGGAGGCCTACAAGAAAGTTGGGGAGGGACTTTTTAGGAGGTCAGGTAGTGATGAGACTGAGGGGAATGGAACAAAGCTAGAAATGGGTAGATTCAGACTGGATGCTAGGAAGAAATTCTTCATCATGAAGGTGGTGAGACCCAGGAACAAGTTGCCCAGGGAGGTGGTGGAAGCCTCATCCCTGGAGGTGATTAAGGCCAGGCTGGATAAGGCTCTAGACAGCCTGATTTAGTGTGAGGTGTCCTCCCCATGGTGGAGGGGTTGGAACTAGATGATCCTTGTGGTCCCTTCCAACCCTGACTGACTCTATGATTCAGTGGTGAACCCTATGCACAAAGTTTCAAACTAGTTCAGTGTGTGAGGCTTTGGATTAAGTCCAGAGACACAGAATTGTTCTGTCACACCTCAGGGCTACTGGCAATTATCTTCTGTGTTCTGCCATGCAATAGCAGATTATGCTTGTCATAACTGTGCACACAAGTGCTGGCAAGGAGTTGTGCCGTGCAAGGAGGCACTACTGCTCTCTTTGCGACACCAAGTTTACCTTCACCTCCCCACTGAGAAAAAGGCCAAGAATGCAGAATAGTTTAAACATTTTCTGGCACACAGAAACACAGAGCACAAATGTGAAGATACAAAACTGTAACATCCCTTGATGTGTTTCTAACGCGCTCCACTACACAGTGCTACCAAAAAGTTCACCTCAGCTCTGGACAAATCAGGACAGAATACAGACAGTTCCTGCATCACAGAAGTATGTTTACACAGATTAAGACTCACTAACCATCTTCTCCATTCAACAGGCTCAAATCATCCAAATGAACAATATTAGTAAAGGCTTCTTTTCTTCTGTCCAGCTCCAGGCAGAGAAAAAGATATCCAGGCCAAAATCTTGAACAAGAGAGTAAAGATTTCCAGGAATCACACACTGCCTAAACTGAAAGTCAACTATTATGAAATGCTCATTTCAACATCAGTGAAGACAGAAACAACTGCATTTCCTGCATCCCAGAAATCACTGCAAAGTGGGGACACAGGAATGTCCCCTAAGCAAGAGAGGTATTTGGTACATTAAACTGGACACTCAATAGTCATAGAACAGCTTAGGCTGGTAGGGACCTTAGAGATCATCTATCCCAACCTCACTGCCTTGGGCAGGGACACCTCTCAACTAGGCTTGGCTGCTCAAGGCCTCATCCTACCTTCACCACCCCCAGGGAAGACACACCCACAACCTCCCTGGGCAGCCTATTTCAGAGTCCCAGCACCCTCATACTGAAAAGCTTCTTCCTAAAATCCATCCTAAAACTACTTTCCCTCAGCTTCAAACCATTCCCCTTGTCCTGTCTCTAGACACCCTCATGAAAAATCCCACTGTCTCCTTCCTGTAGGATCCCTTCATGTACCGAAAGGCAGCTCTAAGGTCCCCCCAGAGTCTTTTCTCTAGGCTGAACAGTCCCAGCTCCCTCAGCCTGTCCTTACAGCAGAGGTGCTCTAGCCCTTGGATTATCTTTGTGGTCCTCTCCTGGACTTGCTCCAACATCTCTGTCCTTCTTATTATGGGGACATGAGAACTGGATGCAGTATTTGAGGTGAGGTCTCACAAAAGTAAAGTGGCAGAATCACCTCTCTTGCTCTGCTGGCCACACTCCTCTGGATGTAGCCCAGGATATGATTTCCCCAAACAGGAAATGTTTTAAAACAAAACTTTTCCAGGTAATGAGCATTCAGGCAATTTTCATTTGCATCTTTTGGGGTTCAAAAAACCAGCTAAGTAACTATCAAGAAGTGCCAAGTTCTCTTCTTACCCATGTGATTTACAAATGTCAGCCATCTTCTCTTTTGTAACAAAGTCAGCTGGGAGTTTAATCAAGAGCAGAATGAGCTGGCTGTAGCCCCAGGTAAACAAATGTGATCGTGGCCTAGAAGATGAGAAATCCAGTTTTGAAATGTTAATGATCTTCTTCAGAATGGGAGAAGAAAAATGAATCAAAGACTGATCAATCTCAGTAGAGCAGTCTGAAAAGTGCTACATATGAAAGTTCTTTAATTCTTTGGTTGCTTCTGCTGAACTCTGCGACATGCAAAATGTTGCAAGGGTTTGACTGACACCCAAACTGTCATACAAAAATCCGAGCCAAAAGCCTGCAGATCCATTAAAGCTTTTTGGTGCACTCAGGCCCCTTGGATGAACTCTGCTTTACCTGGGATTGCCTTCTGCATCCACAGTATTGGCTCTTTGTGGTGCATCATGAGAAACTGCTAAGCACAACCAATCCAGTCGGACAGATTCAGGCTGGAGAAGTGATCTAAGAAGAGATGACCTAAGAAAAAACAAACCAAAACAGAAGAAAAAACCCACCATAACTATCAGCTTTAAATATGCCAGATATGGACACTTAAATATTGGAGGGCAGTGGGGGTAGGATGTAAAATTAAATCTAGAAAAGCCTAGGATGATCTCTGTCTCTAGAAACTGAACGAACCACTGAAAAGCAAGAAGTTTGCAGGCTGAGTTCCCTCAGGGGTTTCATCTTCCTTTAAAAGCTAACCTAAGTACACTAGCTGGAAAAAGGACCTGGAACCTAATGCTAAAGAACAGCAAGCAGACAGCTACAGAAACTGTAGAAAGCGCCCCCCAAAGGCCAACTGAAAAAACACAGCTCCACGGAGACAGCAGGCAGATGAAAAAGACTCTATATTCCTATTTTACCTTTTATCCTCTGGCTTTGATTTCACCAGACTGTCTAAATATGCTAAGAAGTGTGCTGGATCATTCCTGCATATCTGTTTGATATCAGAAGGCAAAATAGAGGGGTGGAACTTGACCAAGGGCCGAAGAGCTGTTTCCCCAAATTTTTCATAAAGCCTGGAGAGAAAAGATGAAAAACTATTTTCAGTGCCAAAGAGCAAAATCAGCACTTTTCCAACACCTGTGGCAGCTTTGAGACAGTATTGAAAGGTGACCTCTTTAAAAGCTTCCCATAAAGTTCACGAAAGGTTAAGTGAACCAATTCCTTGGTTGGTATTGGCAGCAAGTTAGTAACAAAGAGGAAAGGAAAAGGACTTGGCTACAAACCTCTGGGCATGTACCAGCAGCAGAGGGCTACCATCCCAAGGCCCCAGCTCGTGCAGCTGTTTCAGGATTTTCAACATATCTTCATTTTCCATTGCTAAAGCCACTGGACTGTGACAAGTTAGCTCTGAAATAGATCAGTAGCCAAGTTAAACCTGTTCTTAAACCTTAAAGAAAAGTTATCACTACTTGAAACTCTCTAGCTAACATTAGTGATAAGTGAACAGATCCTGCTTGTTCAGTTCATAGAAATCAATGTCACTGACTTGCACTTACAGCAGAATTCGTTATAAATTGATACAATTTAGGCATGGAATAGTCTTCTTGATATATTAACTTCTGAGGAGGTATTTTTTCTCTCAGAATAAAAAAAAAGAGTCACTGCAGGAGAGAAGGGTTGCTGAGTATAATGCAGCTCTGTATCAGTTGTTACAGAGCACAATTGGCTTCTGTTAATAAAAGCTTCAGCCTGAATGTTGACTTCCCAGAATGCAGAACACCAACCTCGACCCTGTGAGTATTAATCTACAGGCACAAGTGCAGTCCTACCACTGCAGACACTTCTAAGATTCTCAGAACCCAAATACTTGAACAGATTCCCCAAAACCCTAATACCAGGTATCAACCCTCAAAGGAAGATTCTGCTGCTTGACTGCTCCATTGGTGTCAAAACAATGGTGAGACTTTAATTCACTCAAAAGAAATGCATAAAGCAGAAAGTGAATGCAGTGAACAGAAGAAGTCCTGTTTTCCAGTGTAATCAGGAAGCTTTGGTTCAGGCTAAAGAGGCATCCAAGAGATTACAAAGGATTTCTGTGGAAAAAGGGAGTCTGAGGAGATCACAAGCCACTCATCTGCATGGAATTCTCTACTCCATTCAGTCTTGTTTCACATGAACCACATTTCTCTGCAGATCACATCTTCCATTTCCAATGTGAACACTGAAGCTTCTATGGATGTATGTCTCAAGTTGTTGTTTTTTTTTTTTCTCTGAAGCACATATATTTGTCTTAAATAAATGTGCTCTGTAATAGCTACAGTGTGCCATCAAATGTAAAACCTCAGAACTGCAAAGTAGAGAGAAGGGAGGAACAGTCTCTGCATGGAGCCAGAAGAGTTAGGCTTTGGGGGAAAAGTAACCAACCAACCCATCCAAAAATGAAATGAAAACTCCCCCACACCAACCATTTTCTCCTTCCCACACTACATCTGCAGACACAAATGGGAACCTCAAGCTGTTTTCTCTTCTCTCTGAGTCTTGCTTTCAGTTTATTGGTAATAAAATTCCCACGAGTTACCTTTCAATCCTGCGATGTAAGTCTCCCATATGTCAGGGCTGGCTGCATGCATGGTTACAATGCACTGCTTTAGTCTTTTCAAATCCAAAAGAAAGAAGTAGCTTTGCATAAACCTACAAGCCAAGGTTGACAAAGCAGATAATGGCAGGCTTCCATCAGAGCTTTGCACAGCATCACCACGACCAGAAAACACACACAGCTCAAAACACAGTGTGGTCAGCTCAGTGAGATCTCTCTGCACCTCCGATGCAATGACACAGGGAGGAGACACCTGAAAGCCTTGCTCCAAGGGTCTCCTCAAGCCAGCACCATTTTCACACACGGTGTTGCTCACGCAGGTTCCATCAGTATTTTCCTTTTCAGTGCAGTATTCCAAGGTATTACTCTGCTCTTTGTCTCCTGATTCCACATCAGCTGGATCCAGTCGAAGGTTTTCCTCCAGAGCTGCCCTCTGGTCTTCAGCACATGCAGTCTTGCTTGTCTTGACAGAGGAATCAGAATGCTCTTTGCTGCCAAACCTTTCTTCTAGATAGACAAGCCATTCCTGTAAAACCTTTCTCATACTCTCTGGTTCTAGCAAAACCAGGGGATCCTGGAGTTTGGCTCTGCAGCATAAAAAAGAAGTTTCACAAGCTGCTTAACAGTTCTAAGATGCCACAGGTGAAGTACCTTACGTTTTCTGTAACTCAAAGTATACTCCTGACCTAGAGTTGGTTGAGACCTGGGGCTATCTAGTCTGAAAAGAAGGGTGAGAGGGGATCTGATCAATGCCTATAAATAGCTGAGGGCTGGGGGTCAAGAATGAAGGGACAGAGACAGTTTCTGCTCGCTTGTGCCCTGTGACAGGACAAGGGCCAATGGATGTAAACTACAGCACAGGAAGCTCCACCTCAACATGAGGAAGAACTTTACTATAAAGGTCCCAGAGCACTGGAACAGGCTTCCCAGGGAGGTTGTGGAGTCTCCTTCCCTGGAGACTTTCCAGCTCTGATTGGATGTGTTCTTGTGCAACCTGTGCTACATTCTAAGGTCCTGCTCTGGCAGGGCAGTTGGACTCAAAGATATCCAGATGTCCTTTCCAAATCCTAACATCCTGTGATCCTGTGAGTGCATCAAACAGAATTTAGGCCACTTACACTACCAACATTTGATAGAAGTACTCTGAGGGTCCCAAGATTTCTTTCAAAATGAATTTTGATTTGTTAAGTGATTTCCATTTTGTTTGCTTTTGTTGGTTTGAGGGGTTTTTATTTTCCTTTTGTTTGTTTTTTAAAACACTTTTGTATTTAGGACAAAAGGATAGCACTAAAGTAGGTAAATAAGCTTTTAGGAGGTTTTACTTGAACATCTTTGCATTTATAGAATCATAGAATCATAGAATGGTTTAGGTTGGAAGGGACCTCAAGGATCATCCAGCTCCAACCCCCTGCCACAGGCAGGGACACCTCCCACTAGAGCAGCTCGCCCAAGGCCTCATCCAGCCTGACCTTAAACACCTCCAGGGAGGAAGCATCCACAACCTCCCTGGGCAACCCATTCCAGTGCCTTACCACCCTCACTGTAAAGAACTTCCTCCTAACATCCAGTCTAAATTTCCCCTCTTCCAGCTTAAACCCATTCCCCCTCGTCCTAACATTACTAGACCATGTAAATAGTCCCTCCCCAGCTTTCCTGTAGGCTCCCTTCAAATACTGGAAGGCCACTATAAGGTCTCCTCGAAGCCTTCTCCTCTCCAGGCTGAAGAGCCCCAACTCTCTCAGCCTGTCCTCATAGCATTTAGGATGAAAAGAGAATACTGAAGTAGCTAAATAAGCTTTTAGTGGGTTTTACTTGATTTCAAATAGGGCAAACAATGAACCAGACTATATTAACACCAGTTTAGAGCAGTACTCTTACATTTATGTAATTAATAAAATAGAATTAAGAAAATCAAATATTTTTCTACCAAGCCAAATATGCCTAAACACTGAAAAAGTTTCCCACTTACACAGCTTCTGCTGTTGCAGCCTTGAGATCTCTTAGGTGGTCCTCCTCTGAAAGCTGGCAGCTCTGTGGTTCTAGGCTAGAAAAAAAAATAACGGCATTTCAGTCTTAACCTGAAGTATTACTTTGAATAATTTAAGTGAGGATTCCCTCAAATTTGAGGAAACAACATTAATTCCTTCATTTAAAAATATGACAAAGCTTTCATTTCTAAAGAAGGAAGGAACAGCTCAACAGACACTATGGAGGAATTAGGGGAGTAGTTTTCCGGCTTGGGCTTTCAGCTCGCTCACTTCTGCTTCCTGCTGCCCTGCCCTGCTTTCTGTGCAAACAGGCTAAGGTGGTAATGCTTTTTGTACTGTTTGTCTGATTTGGCTCAGCAACCTCTATTCTTGTCTTACACTTTTTTTGTCTGTCTCAATCCCAAGTTTTCGTGTGTTACCTCTCCCTCACTTCTGTGCCTGGGTGTAATCCCAGGCACAGATACAGGCTGGGTGATGAATGGCTGAGAGCAGCCCTGAGGAGAAGGACATGGGGGTCTGGGTTGACAAGAAGCTCAACATGAGCCAGCAGTGTGCACATGCAGCCCAGACAGCAACCCTGTGCTGGGCTGCATCAAGAGAAATGTGGCCAGCAGGGCAAGGGAGGTGATTCTCCCCTTTTACTCTGCTCTCGTCAGACCCCACCTGGAGTACTGTGTGCAGTTCTGGAGCCCCCAGCACAAGAAGGACATGGAACTGCTGGAGCGGGTCCAGAGGAGAGCCACGAAGATGATCAGAGGGCTGCAGTAGCTCTGCTATGAGGACAGGCTGAGAGAGTTGGGGCTCTGCAGCCTGGAGAAGAGAAGGCTTCGAGGAGACCTTATAGTGGCTTTCCAGTATCTGAAGGGAGCCTACAGGAAAGCTGGGGAGGGACTATTTACACAGTCTAGTAATGTTAGGACGAGGGGGAATGGGTTTAAGCTGGAAGAGGGGAGATTCCGACTGGATGTTAGGAGGAAGTTCTTTACAGTGAGGGTGGTAAGACACTGGAACGGGTTGCCCAGGGATGCTTCCTCCCTGGAGGTGTTTAAAGCCAGGCTGGATGAGGCCTTGAGCAACCTGCTCTAGTGGGAGGTGTCCCTGCCTATGGCAGGGGGTTGGAGCTGGATGATCCTTGAGGTCCCTTCCAACCTAAACCATTCTATGATTCTATGATTCTGTGTGGGGAAGACAGGCAGGTTAAGCTGCTGGTTCAGCCATTGCTAGGAAAACAGGATTTGGCACTCACGCTTTCTCTTCCTGGAGAGATGCTGCCAGATTAACAGCCAGCTCCTGCAGCTGCTCCTCATCCTTTGCTTCTTGCCTCCCTCTAGCCTCAGGACTCATATGAAGTGTGCTGATTTTTTCAATCTTCTCCGTGGTTTTGCGTACAAAGCTGGAAACGCTGGAGTGGGAAGTTCAAACGTTTAAAACAGGAAGTTCAAAACCAAATAAATCAGACAGTCACAGCATTGTTGGGGATGGAAGGGACCTTAAGGATTATCTAGCTCCAAATCATGGGCAGGGACACCTCACACTACATCAGGTTGCTCAGAGCCTGGCATAAAAAAAACTTCCCCGGATGGGACTTCAACCACCTCCCTGGGCAACCTGTTCCAGTGTCTCACCACCCTCATGGTGAAGAACTTCTTCCTAACATCCACTCTGACTCTACCCACCTCTAGTTTTGCTCCATTCCCCTTAGTCCTATCACTACCTGACCTCCTAAAAAGATCCTCACACCAGCTTTCCTGTAGGTCCCCTTAAGATACTGGAAGGCAACAACAAGGTCTCCTCAGAGCCTTCTCCTCTCCAGAATGAATAACTTCAACTCCCTCTGTCTGTCTCCAGAGGACAAGCATTGTTCTTCCATTCAAACCATGACTGCAGAAAGCTTTACAACTTGAAGAACTCTCAAGAGCAGGATGAGAGCTACAATTACCAAGTAGAACAAAATAATCACTAAGAAGCTGCTCAAAATTCATACTTCAGTCAGGGTTCATGCTTTTGGCACAGAATAAAAGCCTGAAGTATTTAAGAATTGGTTACTTTTGCTTCTGGAGAAGCAGAGTTGCATACTAAACATCAGCCCTCACATAATGATTCATTTGTATGCAAGAAATGCAGGTGGGCTACATTACAATTTAAAGCTTACAAATCAGAAAGCATCATTATGGAATTATATTCCTCTTGGTGGTAATAAACTAATTTTACAATACCCCAAATAAATTACCCAGATTACCAAACTCACTGAAAATGTCCCTTTCGCACCATCAGTGCCTATCCCTTTAGATATTCTACTCAAATCACCAACATACCAAAACCCATTTATTTCTACCACTGCCATGGTCATCAAGAGTTGACCTAAAAAAAAATATCAGCCTCTTGCTTTCTGGCCAAGAACTAGTTTAAAAGTACCAAGAAAAAAAAAGGAAAAGTAACCCAACCCTTTTACTTGTTTGTCACAGAAAATTACATCTTTTACTACACTCAGGTATAACAGAAGTTGAAGGTAGCTGCAGAAGAGAAAGGACTCAAACACAGCCAAACAGTTGGACTTTAATGTATAGAAGGGTTAAAAGGTAAGCTTATTAAAATTAACTGTGAGTATTTGAAATACTGGAAGATTCAATTATTAGCAGAACCAGTTATTGCTAGGGAAAGCCTAAAAACTGCTGATGCTTTAGAAATTTAAACACATTCCATGCACTGCTGAAGGTTATTCTCAGATCCTCACACTACTGGTATAACCAATAATCATTTTGCAGGGCATAATTCACATACCTAAGTGATCAGTCATAGAATAGCTCAGGTTGGAAGAGACCTCAGAGATCATCTACTCCAACCCCCCTGCTGTGGGCAAGGACATCTCTCAGCTAGACTTGTTTGCCAAAGGCCTTATCCAATCTGGCCTTAAACACCTCCAGGGAGGAGGCATTCACAATCACTCCGGTTAAGTTTTCATACCATCATTATCAACTTTTGAGCTAAGAAATTAACATCTTTTTTTTTAATGTTACCTCCTGCATATTTGTCCCTCCCTGCTTTTTAAAGAGAGTTTCAAGTAATAATTTGATTTCTGCACAAACCTGGCACTAGGACATTTACCTGCACCAGGTATAAGCCACTAGTGATCCACAGACACTTAGGGCACCGTTTAGATTCACCAGAAGGTGTGTGTGGGGAGATGGCAGGCCACGTGGAATACTGCTAGAACACAACTGCAAAGTATTTGCATGCTTTGAATATTTTAATGTTTGTTCCCAGGCAACACAGGAAGGCTGCACTTACCCATTGAAGTACCAGAAAAGCAAAAGCCCCCAACAACACGCAGAGAGTTTGCTCTGAACACAAACCACAACCACAGTTTAAAGGGTAACAGTAAGCATTCTTGGCTGTTTAAAACCTGAAGCTGAAATCTTGGCTCCACTGAAGTTAACAGCAGCTCTTTGCACCTTCTGTAGAGTCAAGATGGAAGCTCTCAAAGGCCTAGCAAACCCAGCTGCACCTGCAGCGCTTCAGTTCAGCTGTTGTGCTTTTGGAGAACAGAGTAGGACCTAAACCAGACAACGCTACAAATGCAAAGGACAGAAAAGGGAAAAGATGCAATGGATGACTGAACCTGCTGCAAGTTTTACCTTTCTTTGACAGCTTGAAGAGAGACGAGAGGAGATGGGGAACGAAATGACAAAGGAATACTGAATGGGAGAAATGTCTCACTCCGGTCAGCCTCAAGCGTCACAGATGCATGAGATACGTTGTCTGACAAATGGAATTGAAACAAAGAGTCATGAAACAAGTGGCCTGGCAAAAATGGAACAATGACACCAACTGCAAGTCATTAAGGCATTACTGGATACCCTGCATCTGGGGTTTCCCTGCTTAGTATTCATCAAGGGTGCAGGGAGCCAGAGTGCTCCTTGCTTCCAGGGCTGTTTTATTGCCGACACTGAAACTAGTAAGTCTGCTTTGCTCAGTCTTTTGGTGCTGTAACAAGGCAAATGATGTTCAACAACTGAATGAAAGCTATCTTTAAAAAGCAGACTTACAGCCCTTTTAGGGGGCAAAACCTTGATGTAATCCACTGACAGTTATTTAAGCATCTGGGAAAATGAATTATTGTGGCATACATCAACTCGCAGTGCAGGAAGACACAGACATGCAAGCCATGGTTAAGCTATAAGTCACCCTTAGTTTGTTTGAATGGACTTAATAATTGAGCCCATAGCTTTTGATAAGAATCAAAAGAAATAGAGAACCACTATTTCCTTTTCACTCTTCTGTCCCTAACAGTATCCAGAATGTGTTTTGATGAATCATTTCCTGGCACAAGGATCTTTAAGTGTTGAAAATACGAAAAAAGCATCCTTTGAAGTAAGGATGAGAGACTGCACTTTGGAACAGTCAGCACTGTTGAGAGGAGATGATGCTGTTACAGAAACTGTACTATCAGAATCCACAGCCTCTCTAGATAATGCCTAAAGGTCACAAGTGATTTATGACTGCTTGTAAATAAGGCTGCTTTTGTTCATTAGGTGGGTTAGAAACCTAAAAGCTTGCAACATCTTATGGAAATGGGACCAGGGAAACACTAAGTCCATTTCTCTTAAATGCCAGATTTAGCACATGTGCTGCAAGAAGCATCTAGAACTTCTCTGCTTTGAAGCCATCAGCAAGCTTGTCCTCTCTTATTGAGAAGGGAGAACTTTTCTATCTTCTTACAGTCTGGAACTGTATCTCTCCATTTTAGAGCTCTGATGGCTCTTTAGAGCACCTTTTAAATGGTGGTAAAGAGGTACCTGTGACTGTCCTCAAGAGGTGGATGCAGATAGGGACACATGCAAACACAAGTGCTACAAAAAGCAGGACAGCACTACAGACAATCAGAGCTGTTAATACCAACTTCTGTGCTCTCCCTGCCCCCCTGGCATTTTCCTCAACAAAGCATCCAAAGTCTCTCCAACCTCAACTTCTACTCTCTACAAAAGCAGCTTATTGGGAAAGCCTCTCTGTCATACCTGGAACTAAACCAGGTCCTCAGCACCCCAGGATTCAGCATCTCTTTCTCAATCCCTATCAAAGACTAAGACCCATTATTGTCTCACTCTAGCTTCTGTCCAGAGACAGATTATTTGTTAGGGAAAGGAAATAAAAAAGCTGCTCCCTGGCTGGTCTGGATGTTAGTTATTAACAATTCTCCCATCCCTGTGCTAAGAGATGCTCCCCTGTACAAATGAAACGCCATAAGAAAGTTAAGAACACATTGCAAGCCAACTGTTCTCCCTGATAAAATATAAAGCCAGAACCAAGTTTAAGAAATTCTCTCCTGGAACAATTATTACTGGACAAACAAACCAACCAACCTCATTTGAAGACAAGTGAATATGCTCATAGTCAACTGAGAGGATCTTGGTATTAAAACAGTGTGAAGATCTACCTTGGTAAAAGCTCTCTGGGTCTTTTGTTCTGTTTCTCTTGAGTTTTGTGTGCTTTTAAGCTTGGATTTCTGTGGAGATAGCATTCACCCCACTACTTCAAAGAGTCTGACTGGAAGGTGGAGTGACTGTGTTTCCATTGATCATATCAGAGGATTTAATCATAGATTAAAAAAAAACCACAGTGAAAAATCACAGCACAGAGCCAACCCAAACCCATTCCTGTAGAAGAAATAAAAACTGCACCCAAATCCCAAATTTTCATTAAGAAACATTACCAAGTTCTACTTGTTCATCTTCCTGGTGTGCAGGAAATTCTTTAAGCCTCTCATCTTCTGAGAATGTTTGACTGTGGAGAGAACATGAATCTTCATCTGACTGACTGCCTCTCCGACTGATAACACGATAGATTCCAGAGTCCAAGACACTGAAGCTTTCCTGTCAGACAAAGGAGAGGATTTTCGTGTTCTGCAAGTTGTATCTCCCTGTCAAGCTTCCTGCAGTGAATGCAGCCAACCACACACACAAATAACCTCACAGCACTTCCTAATTCAGTCTGGAAAAGCCAAGTGTAACAGCATATTGTGGACACACCCAGAACGGAACAGTACATAGATGGCAGTGAGTGTGCAGCCCCTGTGACTTTAGAGATGTGTATGCTGCAGCTGCTTTTAGGAAAGCAGCCTGTGCAGCAACTGCTGTGCTTAGTACAAGGCAAAAACCTTCTCTGCTTTAGTCCTGCATCTGAGACTGCCACTTCATCCCTTTGTACCTATGTCCTGGTTAACCACATCCAGCTAGCACAATCACAGAACCTGCAAAACTGTTTAGTTCCAGGACACAAAAGAATATGTAGCTTACGTATCTGCTAACGAAAACTTGTCTAGCACATCGAGGTACAACTGACATTTACAAGTTTAAAAACCAAAAGTAAACAATGTTGAAGTGAAAGTACCAACTCAAGTGGGCTACAGTAGAGCTGGATAGAGACATTGTAAGGTCTGTAGTGAAAGAACACAGGGCAATGGTTTTAAACTAGAGCAGGGTAGATGCAGATCGGACATTAGGAAAAAATTCTTTATAGTAAAGGTGGTGAGACACTGGAAGAGGTTGACCAGAGCAGTTGTGGGCACCTCACACCTGGAAGTGTTTAGGACCAGGATGGATGAGGCTTTAAGCAAGCTGGTCTAGTGGGAGATGTCCCCACCCATGACAGCAGGGGTTGGAACTGGATGATCTTTAAGGTCCCTTCCAACTCAAGCTATTCTATGAATTGATACTGAATTAACTATGAAATATTTTCCCTTTGTTGAAAACCAAACCAAGAAAACACCAAGCAGCTGTATGTGTAAAATAACATTACAAATAGACCTCATTTTTTTTCCTTTCCTTAGAGGTTTCTGTTTAAGCATCATGGAGTGAGAGAATTTTATAGGTTTTCTTTTCAACAGAGCTAGGATAGTTCTGATCATTCAGACATTCAGTTTTCACCACATAAAACCAGAGTTACAATCAAGATGACCTTTACTGAAGCACATTAAGACATTAAAGTCAGCTGCAGAGAAAGTCTTCTCTTCATTCACATTTCAGCCATCAGCCACAAAGCAATGCAGGAAAAATGGGTAAGGGTACAAGAGCTTAAACAATGTATGTAATGTATCATACCTCTCTACCCCACCTAATTTTAGAAAGCAGCATTATCAGTTATAGTGGATGTGGCAAAATGAAAGCCTCATCTTCAAAGTGGGCAAAGAAGAGCTATTAAGGCATAAGAATCTGGAAATAACATCTTTGCCACTACCACTACACTTACATGAGATGAAATACTGCTCCTTCTACTGCTGCACGCAGAGTCTAGAGGTTCCAGCTTTGAAATCAGCTCTTCCAGTTGCATAATGAGATCCTGCTGGGTTGAGGCATCCAGCTGAGACTTCAAATGCTCCAGCTTGTCTAGAGGCAAATTTTTTCTTGCCTGAAAGTACACAGTGGAAGAGAAGCATTATTGTTATTTGCAATAATAATATTTTTTTTTTGCTTTGCAGCAAAAAGGTGCCACATCTGCAGGCCAGTTCTCAAGTTCTCATCCTAAAAGCATACTGCTTAGAGGAGTTTTGAAACATACAAGAACATGAATCTCAGAAACCCACAGAACTTAATGGAAGAGGAGGACAGAAACCAGCATGAAGTTGCATTGCATGTTTATAAAGAGGCATTTTACTTACTCTGCAACAGGTAATTGAGTTTTGGAAGAGACAAGAGACCTTGGCAGCGAGGGTCCAGAACCCTCTTCTCATCAGACGCTCTACGCAGCGGTCTATCAGCAGGAGGGAGAGGTGCACAACTTTCCCATTTGTATGCAGGCAGAACAACTCATTTTTGTAAACTGCAATATCCTGAATATCTGCAAGACCAGATGCACAGAAATATCTACAAAATCACAGAATCAACCAGGTTGGAAGAGACCTCCAAGCTCATCCAGTCCAACCTAGCACCCAGCCCTATCCAGTCAACTAGACCATGGCACTAAGTGCCCCATACAGTGTGTTCTTGAACACCTCCAGGGACAGTGATTCCACCACCTCCCTGGGCAGCCCATTCCAATGCCAATCACTCTCTCTGGCAAGAACTTCCTCCTAACATCCAGCCTGTTCCTTCCCCTAGCACAACTTGAGGCTGTGTCCCCTTTTTCTATTGCTGGTTGCCTGGCAGAAGAGACCAACCCCCACCTGGCTACAACCTCCCTTCAGGTAGTTGTAGACAGCAATGAGGTCCTCCCTGAGCCTCCTCTTCTCCAGGCTAAGAGAATTGGATTGGGCAAGTCAGCATTCCTCTCTGCCCCTGAAAGAAGGTGAAAGCACACTTCCCTCCTGACTGCAAAAGCCTAAGAGACTGTAGCACAAATGACACAAGGAAAACAAGCTCTAACAAGTCCTAAGCTAGCATCTAACAACTATAAAGCACAGTTCAAAGCATCAAAACTTTCCAGAGTTACATTTCTAGAAAGTACACTACAGTTACCAAAACATTTCCTGTTCCTCTGGAGATGAAAATCTAAAGAGTGATAAAGAGGAGAAATACATCACTGTGAGCTTTGAAAGAGAAGGGGAACATCTGCTCATAGAAAAACTCTTGGAGCTTTCAGCTGATTTCAAAAACGAAACAATGCTGGATGCAAACACTCTGACAAAGGCAGTGGAAATTAACAGCACAGGGGAGGGACTGACTGAGAACGGGACTATGCCTATGAACTACACACACAATGCAGTGCGAGGGTTCACTCTTCTGCTTAACAAGTACATTCTCCGCCTTCAGTTCAGACATATGTTAGATAAAAAACAGTTTTTAAGCTTTCAGCATTCAGACTTTCCTTCACAGGATACCTGCCTTTAAATAAACCTGAACAAATGAGGAAAGGTTTGACTTCACTAACACTTCTGGTTATTGCCTCTCACTATTTTATCACTGTATTTTAAGATCCGCTCCCCACCGTGTTTTTAGAAGTATGGAGGGAAAGGTTGGTTGCGGGAAGCAGGGAGAAGGTTAACAGAGGAAGGACATGGACTTGATGGAGTGAAGTTCAGAGGAGAGCCATAAAGATGACTGTGGAGCTGGAGCACATCTGCTATGAGGACTGAGGGACCTGGGCTTGGGAGAAGAGAAGGCTCCAGGGAGACTCAATAGCAACCTTCTAGTATCTGAAGAAGGCCTACAAGAAGGCTGGAGAATGACTGCTTACAAAGACCTGCAGTGACAGGACAAGGGGCAATGGTTTTAAATTAGAGAGGAGTAGATTCAGATTGGATGTTAGGAACAAGTTCTTTATCATGAGGGTGGTGGAACACTGCAACAGGTTGCCCAAGGAGTTAGTTGACACTTCATCCCTGGAGATATTTAAGGTCAGGCTAGATCAGCAACCTGATCTAGTAGAGGATGACCCTGCTCACTGCAGGTGGGCTGGAATAGATGACCTTTGGAGCTCCCAAACCATTCTATGATTAATATTTAAGAGGACACTTGGCAGAGGATAAGGAAAACATTTTCTAATCATGTTTTGCAATCCAGCTACAGAAATTGAACTTGAAAAGGCTCCACATTAGGCAAGGACTTCAGAAGTGACAAATGTAGCAGACAAAGAATCTTTGCTTTGTAATATTACCTTTTACTTCACTCCAGAGTAAGACTTGAACACTTTGGGGAAGAAAAATATAAATGCCTCTTTCTGTCCAGGTCATTACACAGTGCTCACTACAAGTAAAGCAGAGGTTAACAGTGAAACAGTTCATTGTAGCACTCACTGTAAAACACGCGGGGATGGCTTAAGAGCAGCAAATGAGGGGTGAGGCAGTTGTTTAATGTGGAATTTGGAAAATCCCTATGCAAAACAATGAAGTTAGTAATGTAAGTTAGAAGAATATGTAACTTCTGCATTTTTCAAGTCTATTTTATCCACAATAAGCTATGCTGACAGATACTCACGTCAAATACAGCAGCTTGGGGAAAGATAAAGATTGTGGGGAAGAGCTGGAACTAGTGTAATGAGGATCCAGTCTGCAAAGCAAAATTGTGATCTGTTACAAGCAGAACCACAATAACAGCACTTTCTTAATAGTCTTAGTTCTGTAAATACAAGGCTGGCTTAAATGAACAGTATCATGGCAGCAGCATTCACTGTGACAGTCACACAGCCACAACTACAGAATCAAGGCTTTGGCATTTTTGATAGCTCCTGACTCATGTTATTAGAGAAGAATGCATTAAGATGACAACCAGAATTAACACCTGGCTGCACAAGGAGCTTAATTCATCTTCTCAGCATTAATGCAGTTCTTTTCAGCTAGCCTGAAAGCCCCAAGCAAGTTTATCACCAACACCACTCATGTTTCTACCTGAGAGTAATAACAGGGAGAGGCGGTGCTGAGAGCAGCTGCTTGAACTGATGTGTGCTTTGCACTTCCCCATCAAAGTTCACCTCCCACATCCTTGAGCCAGGTCGAGCACAATATATTAATGGCTGCTGATTCCCACTGTTTTTTCCAACAGGAAAGAAACATGCTCCAAACTCTCCATCTCTCTCTTTATTACCAATTTTCCAGAACTTCTCTCTAGCAGAAAACAAACGAAAAACACACAACAAAAAAGCACACCACACTTGTTAAGGCAGCATTGATAAAATGGCTCTGAAAAATACTAAGTATCAGTTATGGTGCTTCAAAAAAAAAAAAAATTAACCTGTACTGAATATTCTAAAGCCTCTATAAAGGTTATAAAAGGCAGAGCAGAACCATTCATTACATTTAAATGAATGCTCAGATCATGAAGGCATGGGTTTTTCTTTCCTGCAGAACCAGCTGGTCAACCTAGTGATGGCAAGATGATGCAACTGATACTAGAAACCATTTCCAATGGCATGAAAGGGAAGCTGAGGATTATGAATAGTCAGCATGGATTTATGAAGGAAAATCCTGTTCATAGCCCCCAGAAGAGAATGACTTGACAGCTAAGAAGAGCAGCAGGTGTTTATCTTGACTTCAGTAAGGCTGTTGACACTGGTCCTGCTCAAATCTTCACAAACTGAGGAAGTATGGGGTAGACAGACACTGAAAAATTCAAAGCTCTGCACTGGAGTAGGAATAATCCTGGGCAGCAGCACAGGCAACTGACCGGAAAGCAGTGTGTAGAGAAGGGCCTGGGGATGCTGGTGAACAAGAAGCTGACCATGAGCCAGCATGTGCCCTTCTGGCAAAGGCAGTCAACAGCCTCCTGCACTGCATTATAAAGTGCTGCCAGTAACTCAAATGCTATGATCTTTCCTCTCTTCTCAGCACTGGTGAGACATATCTGGGTAACTGGGTCCAGTCCTGGGCTCACGAATATGACAGACAGGGACATACTACAGCAAGTCCAGAAAGAGGCCACAGGGACAATTAAGGGATTGCAGCATTTGTCCTACAGTAAGAGGTTCACGGTGGAACTCATCTGATCCCACATGTAAATAGCTGACCAGAGAGTAAAGAAAACAGAACCAGGCTACTAGCAAAGACAATGGTGCCCAGGGAAAGGACAAGGGGCAGTGGGCACAAATGGAAACACAGGAGATCCTACTTCACCATAAGAAAAGGTCTTGCTATTGTGGGGGTGGTGAACCATCACCAAAGCCTGCCCACCGAGCTTGTAGAGTCTCCATCTGTGGAGATGCTCAAAGTCTAAATGGACACAGTCCTGCACAATCTGCTGTGACTGTGCTATGAGGAGGAAAATTGGACTAGGTGATGGTCAGAGATCACTTCACAAACTGTGACTCTGCAAAGTCCAGCATTTGACAAGCAAAACACAACTTGCCTCTCAGTATCGCACAAATAGGTGCGTGTAAGTGAAGATATGAGCAGTCTGCCGTCCAAATAATCAAGCTGAACAACCCGAGAATCCACAGTGGTTATAATCTGAACAGGAAACATCACAAAAGTAGCAGCAGCCTACAGGCAGGAAAAAAAAATGCTCAGTTCAGTAAAGTCTATTTCATTAAGTTAAAAATGCAGAATTCAGAAGAGACTCAGGTAATGCTGCAAATTCACAGTGAGAGACAGATCAGCTCCTTTCTTCTCGCCTTTAAACACTGAAGCCTCATTCTGTAAAGGCAGAAAAGTCTAAATCTTTCCTTTCCCCAAACCATTGTTCTTTTTCCTTAAGCCTTCAATATCTCATCCTTGTAGCATCCTGACATTTCTTTATGAAGAGTGTGTTTTCTGTAACACACTGAGGTAGTTGATTCTTGCTTTTGTAAGCTTTGTGCTTCTGCCAGCTCCCTCAGTCCTTCCCACAGATAGCTTCAGCCAGGGAACAGTTTTACAGAAACAGACTTGAGGGGTTACTTGACAGAAAAAAAAAGCCCTTCCATTGGATTCAGGTGCTTTACATAACCTTACTTTCTCTATTACTCTGCAGCAAGTTACCCAGAGACTATTTATTACGCAAGTGTCTCAGTTGGCATGGGCAGCAGAACAAAGTTACAGGCTTCTTATCCATGAGAAATGAAATGCACTCAAGCTTCCTAGCAGAGTCACAATTTCTGACAGCTTAAAGCTGTCTTTGTCAGGAATGTGCCAAAGTACATTACATGAGAGATTCAACTATCCAACTCTTAACAGGCATAAGCAGACACATTCCATGGGCTTGCCCTTCTCACCTTTTCCCTCTTTCCACAGTTGATTTTTTTTATTGCTTAACATGTAGTTGCTTATACTTTTAAATCAATTTTCTGTCTAAATTGTTCATGAGGGCTATAAAGGACCTGGAAGTCTACCTACAATTTATTTAAACCAATCCACCAGCTCTAAGAATCAGATTATCCAGACAGAGCTAAGGAAAATCAGAACCTGTGGTTGCCCTTTCTCAAACTGACAGCTGAGGACTAAAACACAGAGCTGAACCTGTAGCTGGAGTCCAAGGACTCCAACAAGCTCAGTATGCTAGTTTGAAGCTAGCTAGAATGTTTTGGTGAGAAGGACTAGATTATAGGCTGTAAAATGAAAACAAGAGTGATGTCTACTTCACCCACTGGCTTGCTGAGATGTGTAAAAAAGGAAAGCAAAACATAGATAAAGTCATTCTTCGCCTGCTGGGGAGCTTGGGGCTGCTGGCTGAACTCCATATTACTCTCTAACCTCACCCTCCATTTGCTTTGGCTGATTCACCTTTGCTTCTTAACCCCCCTGGCCGAGCCTCCATTTCTTCCTTGGGACTGGGGTAAGGTTGAGAGGGGTAGGGACAAGGTGAGGGGGTGGCTGAGAGCCCCTCCTGGGGACTCAGGTTTCTGGGAGGGCTGTTGTATTTCTGTATTACCTTTTACCTTGTCTATTTCTGTCTATAACTGTATATACTGTAAATATCTGCTTGTATATTGTGCTAGCTGTAAATATAAGCTTCATTCATATTTCCAGAGCCAGCTGGGTCTAGTCTGGGTGATTTCTAAAGTGTGGGGGGGCAGGGGAACACCCAAACCACCACACTCAGAAACAACTATCCAAGTCTAGGCTCTTGGTGTAAGTTCCAAGAAGCTCAGCCAGGTTTTAACTCTGTACATTGGAAAGTGCTTTTATGTTGCATTAACAAAATAGCTAGAAGGGGAGGCAGGGGAAGTTCACAGGCCAGGATTTCTACTACCACCTCAAGAGCCTAGCTCTTCATCTCAAAAGTTACAAGCCACCAGAACTTCATCAGCTGTCAAGTCTCCTTCTGTCCTGCTTTACTAAAATAAACAAAAAGATGCCACGTATCAACCCCTGCGAACCTCTTGATCGCAAAGTGTGTGACATTTTACCTTGCCTTGTTTTGAGGTGTTAATCTTGATGGCTGATACTTTCCCCACATGATCTCCTACAAAAACACGAAGGGCAGCTGTATCCCAACAGAGAGCTGTGACTTTTCTGCCCTTGTGCTCAGAGGAAACATAAATGCGTTCTGGCTTCCCACGACGTTCCTGATTCAGCTCCCAGACTACTACCAGACCTAAGCTACAACAAGTGAAAAAGAAAATACAGTTTGAGGATAAGGCTCCTGGCATTTTATCAATGGCAAAGAAACAAAGAACATCTAAGCAAAACAGCACATCTCAGAGCTGGTGCTGCTTCAGGCTGTGTGCTTTCAAGAAGTTTGCCTGTGAGGATGTGGGAAAAAATAAGCATTTACAGGCTCACAGGATGGCAGGGGTTGGAAGGGACCCAAGGAGATCATCGAGTCCAACCCCCCTGCCAGAGCAGGACCACACAATCCAGCACAGATAAGAGGAACGCATCCAGACAGGCCTTGAAAGTCTCCAGAGAAAGAGATTCCACAACCTCTCTGGGGAGCCTGTTCCAGTGCTCTGGGACCCGTACACTAAAGTAGTTTTCTCTTGTGTTGAGGTGGAACTTCTTATGCTGTAACTTACACCGAATTTGTCCTTGTCCTATCCCAGGGAGCAAGTGAGCAGAGCCTGTTCCCCTGCCCTGACCAGCCCTCAGATGTTTAGAAACATTTATTAAATCCCCTCTCAGTCTTCTCTTCTGCAGACTAAAAAGGCCTAGGTCCTTCAGTCTCTCCTCATAAGGCATCCTCTCCACTTACATGGATTTTAAACAATCTAAGTGATAGTAACCACCAATCTCGCTCTGGAACCTTAATGAAGGGGTTTCTTTTGATGCTGAAAGGCCACAAAGAGACATTTATCATGACACCTCCACATGCACTAGCTCTCTCCCACAGATGTTCTGTTATGGAAATAGTTACTCTGCAGCAATTATTCCAGGGAAAGTAAGAAAAGAAAAGTTAAGCAAACTGTGCAGAGAATGGTTCTGTAGGGGCTTCCACCAGTTAATTCCTTGGACTCCTCCCTGCGCTCAGCAGATGTTGGAAGTTGGAATCTTAGAAGTTACTTAAAAATACTTACCCAGAATTCAAGTTTGCAAGTGCATCACTCACCTGGTGGCAACAGCAACATAGTCTTCATCATGCAAACAACAGGCAACCCGGGAAATGGCACCTTCCTGAAAGCAAGCATGAGAGTAAGTGCAGGGAGAAGTTTTTCTTGCACTACATAACTTTAAGACCTAAACCAGACTCATGTCAGCAGCTGCCACCACTTTGTTATGATGTGAGTTTGGGCATTCTTCAGTTTGCAAACATTGAGCTTAGCCTAAGAAGATGCAGCTGACAATATCAGAAGAAATGACTACAGTTCATTCTCTGGTTTGAAAAACACAGGAGTTTGTCCCCTCTCCTCACCCCTATGGAAGTTGTTTTACCACGACTAAGTCAGATCTTCCCAGCCTCAAAGAAAATAGCTGCATTCATGTTACTGGGGGAGCAGCAGTGGCCTCCAGAAAATAGCATTTGGCTGTAGAAACAGAAATCCCTACCTCACAACCTGCTTCAGTAAAAGCAAGCCAGTCTATCTTTTCTTTGCTTATCCAGACAGTTCATAGTTTAGACATCCACACATTGGTAGTTACCTACATGCAGGCCACTCTGCTTTCATATTCAAAGTTTTCTTCAAATTCTTACTCAGGTGACTTTGTTGCTGCTCTTAAAAGTAATAATGTGAAAAACTGTGTCCAGTTCTGGGCCCCTCGATTCAAGAGGGATGTTGAGGTGCTGGAACATGCCCAGAGAAGGGCAACGAAGCTGGTGAAAGGCCTGGAACACAAATCCTATCAGGAGAGGCTGAGGGAGCTGGGGTTGTTTAGCCTGGAGAAGAGGAGGCTCAGGGGTGACCTCATTGCTGTCTAAAACTACCTGAAGGGAGGTTGTAGCCAGATGGGGGTTGGTCTCTTCTCCCAGGCAACCAGCAATAGAACAAGGTGGGGGACAGTCTCAAGTTGTGCTGGGGGAAGTATAGGCTGGATGTTAGGAGGGAGTTCTTCACAGAGAGAGTGATTTGCCATTGGAATGAGCTGCCCAGGGAGGTGGTGGAGTCACTGTCCCTGGAGGTGTTCAAGAAAAGCCTGGATGAGGCACTTAGTGCCATGGTGTAGTTGACTGGCTAGGGCTGGGTGCAAGCTTGGACTGGATGATCTTGGAGGTCTCTTCCAACCTGGTTGATTCTATGATTCTAACAAAGGCCTGACCCTCTCAAGCAATTTCCTTCACCTCTGATGAAATCTATTACATCATACTCCAGCACTACAAGCTTTTTTAAAATGACCAGTCCAAAACTTCACCTTATTTGGACAATTCAGCAAACTGGAAATGCCTGGTGACTCTTTAATTAAAAACAACAAAACACAACACTTTAAACAATGTCTCTTTCCCAGGCACATTTTCCCAGGAAACCTCTGTATAGAATTCTTCATCCTTACCTTGTGGGTGAGAAAGAGTCTCTGCTTCCAGCCATCTTTCTGTATAAGGTTCAGTCCTCCTCCTGAACTGCCCAGAGCTAGCCATCGCTTGGACACGTCTATACAGGTGCACTGGAGGAATAAAAATCACAATGCACGACATGACTGCTAGCAACTACTAATAACAGCATCTTTTTCTGACAGGCTTCACTGTTTGCCATCTCTGTATGCCACTCTTGAAGCAATGGCAGCACAGCTGTTGAAGATTAGAATAGTACTCCCTGTATCTGGAGCAAGCAGGACAGGACAGCAACTATGTCAGTTTATTTACCCCACAGTTGCATTAAGAAAGCACACATACAGAGTAACAGGATCCTTTGGCTTCATGACCTCTTATTCCTAAAGTGTTTGTCCCCATAAGCTAGCATTCACACACACCCAAAACCAACAAGATGACTCCTGCAAGCTAAACAGATATTAAACCATACAAGGTCATTATTTGAACTAAAAAAAAACCCAACACCACCATAAACTCACCTTCAGACGACTAGAATCCAACCTGAGTGCAGAAAGCAACGGATCCAAACACTCAAACTCTGCCAACACATGGTTGTAAGAGTCTGGAATTACTGGCACAGAGGCCATTGATGTGCCCGAGCAGCACTACTCGCTCATGGGTGCGTTACAGATTCAGCCTTCAGCTGTGGCTGCCAAAAATTAAATAAGTTCTTGATTAGTTTACTTTTGAGCATTGCATCTCTTCTTCTACATTAAAAGAAGAACAAACATTCAAAATCAACTGTTTCCTTGTTCAATCAACATCAGGTTTCAGTTTGCCAAAAAAAATAAGGCCCCCAATCTGCAAAATCAGACCCTGCTTCATCTATAAGAAGCTTCCATAGAATGGTCTAGGTTGAAAGGGACCTCAAGGATCATCCCCCTCAGTAAGCAGGGTCACCTCCCACTAGAAGAGGTTGCTCAAAGCCTTATCCAACCTGGCCTTAAACACCTCTAGGGAGGAAGCAGCCACAACCTCCCTGGGCAACCCGTTCCAGTGTTTCACCACCCTCACTGCAAACAACTTCTTCCTAACATCCAGGTTCAATCTCCCCTCTGCCAGTTTAAACCCATTCCCCCTCGTCCTGTCATTACAAGACCTTGTCAACAGTCCCTCCCCAGCCTTCCCGTAGGCCCCCTTCAGACACTGGAAGGCCACTATAAGGTCTCCTCAAATCCTTCTCTTCTCCAGGCTAAAAAGCCCAACTCTTGTAGCCTGTCCTCATAGGAAAGCTGCTGCAGCCCTCTGAGCATCTTCGTGGCCTTCCTCTGGACTCGCTCCAACAGTTCCATATCCCCCTTGTGTTGGGGGCTCCAGAACTGCACACAGTACTCCAGGTGGGGTCTGATGAGAGCAGAGTAAAGGGGCAGAATCCCCTCCCTTGCCCTGCTGGCCACACTGCTCTTGATGCAGCCCAGCACAGGGTTGCTGTCTGGGCTGCATGTGCACGCTGCAGGCTCATGTTGGGCTTTTCATCAACCCAGACCCTCAGGTCCTTTTCCTCAGGGCTGCTGTCCAGCCATTCACCACCCAGCCTGGATCTGTGCCTGGGATTGCACCGACTCAGGTGCAGGACTTTACACTTGACCCTGTTGAATGTCATGATGTTGGCCTGGGCCCACCTCTCCAGCCTGTCCAAGTCCCTCTGGATGGCATCCCTGCCCTCTATCAAGTTTGACTGTGCCACACAGCTTGGTGTCATCTGCAAACTTTCACTTGAAGTTCACTTCAGAAAACTTAATCTGTCTGCCACCTACCTCGGAAACATTTAAATTGCAGCTATATTTACCACCACTTGTGAAACGAGTTCTCCCTGCCCATGGCAAAAGCCTTGCTCTGTGGAAAATGCACACACACATCTCTGATACAATACATCCTTGATTTGAATCTGATTTTCCCAGGAAAAAACATTCAATGTTGGATTTTACACCTACATCATCTTCTCTGCCCAGACTAAATTTAAGGCATCTTTTCCTCAGTTGATACCAGACTTAGAGCTATCTGCACTTGTGCATCTTTAAAGACAACCACAAGCACACACGAACTGCCCTCCCCACTGTGCCTCCCCTACAGCACACAGGGCAGGCAAATGGCATGAAGGGGACACAGCCTCAAGTTGTGCCCGGGGAAGGTATAGCCTGGATGTCAGGACGAAGTTCTTTACAGAGAGAGTGATTAGCATTGGAATGGGCTGCCCAGGGAGGTGGTGGAGTCTGTGTCCCTGGAGGTGTTCACGAAAGACTCGATGAGGCACCTAGTGCCATAGTCTAGTTGATGGGATAGGGGTGCGTGATAGGTGGGACTGGATGAGCTTGGAGGTCTCTTCCAACCTGGCTGACAGCCAGGAATTAAACAGTTATTGAAGTTACAGCCTCATAGGTTGGTTTGTTGTTTTTCCTGAACAAGACATGCTTTAAAAGAATCTCTTGTTGAGACCCATGTGTTACAAAACCATTACAATTTAAGCTCTGTTATTCCTAAATAACGTTTGGTAGGTAACCAAGTGACTTAATCCCTCCCCAAAAGACTGTCATGTGAAACCTCACATTTCCGTACCAGTAACTACTTACCGGGGAGCAGGAAAAAGGAAGACAGACACTTAGCCAAAGAGACTGAAAGTTATCCCTTCGAAATTCTCAGAAAGTCCTTAGAATCTGAAATTATGGGCTGCGAGAACATCTCCACCCCAGTGATAAAGTCTAGACCATCATCGATGGCTTTAAAAGGATCGCTTAGTTCTGCATTAGAGTATGTGGTCCAGAACACCACCCCAGCGCCCGTTTTACACGCCTTGCAGCAAAGAAGGTCACAGACAACCCGAGACTTTCAACCATTTATCGGAAAACAGCAACCGGCTGGCGTCTGACCTAGCGCTGAGCACTCGCTGCCCGCCCGCCAGCTCCTGCCGGAGAACGCACTACGACCCTACCTGCTCCTGTGAGACCGGTGGAGTGAAGCCAGGTACCGCTAGAGCTCGGCTGAGCCCCCACCCCCTCAGTAGTAGCTGTCCGGCCCAGGCGGACAGACATGCCGCTGGTCCTGCCACGCCCTACGGACCGAGCCTCGAGGGTTTCCCAGCACCCGAGCTGGGCACCGGACGCCAGCATTAAGCGACAGATGTCAGGGTAGCTCACCGGTTGGAGGTGGTGTCCGCAGCAGCGTTCCGAGAGCGGCAGCAGCAAAAGCCGGACAAGCTAGACAGGCCTCCGGCCAGGAATTTGGACGCAGCAAGTCCGGGAACGGCGGCAACAGCGACTTTCTGGAACCGAGACGGCCTCTCCTCCCTCAGACACTCGCCGCCAGTGGGTTGGTACCTCCTGCTAACTCCCCGAAGGACGAGAGCCGAGCAGACCCAACTCCTGACCGGGGACCCGGAGTAGCGCACAGCCAAGCAGCCCCGCACGCTCCCCGCCGACCCGAACCCGCCTCCGCTACCCGCGGGCCCCGCCCGCTCCATCACACCAACAGCCGCCGCCACGCCCGCCCCGGGGCGGAGCCGCTCGTGTCGCGTCAGGCCGAGCGCCCGCGCAAGAGGAAGCTGCGTCACGTGCGCCCGGCCACGTGACGCTGACGCGCGGCGCCCCCTCCCGCCGCGGGCCGTTGCCGAGGGGAGGCCCCTCCCCCGCAGCGCGGCGGCGGCGGCGCCGCCGACCTAGGAGCGGAGCAGCTGGGCCACTGAGGCCGATGGCGGGGGACGAACAGGGTCTGCATAGCGCGTGGCTGGGCGACGACGGGGCACGGGGAGGGCCGGGCGCCGCGCGGCGAGGGGGTGGGTAAGGGGGGCGGCGGCGCTGCTTACTGCCGCGTCACTCCCCCCTCTGCCGCTACTGTCATGGCGACGGGGGAGGGGCCGTCACGTGAGCGCGGAGGGGGCGGGAGGGCCGGCGCCCCGCGTCACGTGACCCTGAGGCCGCGCCGTGCGGCCTTTTCCTCTGTCACGTGAGACGGGCTCCGGCCCCTCCCCCGCCCTCCCGGCGCCCCGCGGCTTCTTCCGGTCACGTGTCCGCCCCTGCACGCCCCATGGCCCCGGCGGCGTCGGTCCGACCCCCGTAGCGCCCGTTCCCGCCCCGGGCCCCTCCTTCCGGCAGCGGCCAGCACGCCGGCCCGGAGCTGGTCTCCGCCACTGCCCGCACGGTAAGGTGCCCGCCAGCGCGGGGGACGGGGAGGTGGTGGTGCCGGGCATTACACTCGTGGGTGTGTGGGGCCAGCGGGGCCCGATCCGCCTTACGGCCGCGCTGCCCTGACAGTTCTCCCTTCTTGGGTGCGACGGGGCAGTGCCTGCTGGAGAGCGCTGCGGCGGGTCCGGCGCTGCGGCGGCTCGGCGGGGTGTGCCGCGGTGGTGCGGCGGCGGCCTTTGGCCCCCGCTCTTCGCTGTCTGCTCCCGGCCGCGGCGGTGGCGGCCTGGCGGGATCCGGGGTGCCGTGAGGAAAGGGACTGAAGCGCGGCGGCAGCTGTCGGTCCGCGGCCCCCAGGGAGGGGGCGGTGGAAAGATGGTAGCTTTGCGCCGGCGGGCTCGCGGCTGGGAGACACCGGGCGCTCGGTCGCGGGTGCGGGCGAAAGACAAAGAGGTGCCCTCGATCCGCTTTCTGGGGCTGCGGCCACCTTCTGCTGGGCAGGCCAGCAGCCGGACAGAGCCCACGGGGGCCGTCTGAGATGTCCTCGGGCCTGTATCTCCACAGGCAGAAGCGTCTATCCCCTTCTAGGCAAAGAGTGGCCGGGGATCACCCTTTAGGCGGGTTCAGGGCAATTCTCTGCTCGCCGCACTGCTTGCCTGTGTCCAGGACAAACGGACCGCTCACAGCTCCATGTTCTGTGAGCTGTGAACCTCTGACAGGTTGCTGCTGCCCACTCTTGTCAGCTCCCGGACCCCACCCTGGGGTCCCTGCGCTGTGCAGCCGAACGTTCGGGGCCTGGCTGCGTACCCATAGCACTGCGGTTCGGGCTGAGCCATTAGCGTAGACCTTCTACTGTTCCCTGTGGGGGAGTGGAAGCCTAAGAGCAAGGCCTGCATCAAGTCTGTCAGAGGGCACCTGCCACCCCGTGCTTGCCCTGACCAAATCAGGATTATCAAAATGTGTAAAAGTTTCTTTCATTTCTACTCAGAACCCGACAAAACCACCTGGGAAGAAACTGGACTGAAATGCTAGTAATGGAGGGTGCTCGGGACAGGTGTTGTAAGGAACAGGGAAGAGAAGTACCTGGCTTTAGAAGTGGTTAGGAAGAGCTGCTGTGTTAGAGGAAGGATGGCTGTTGGAATTTGGTGGTATTTCCAGAAGCTGTGTTCACCCTGGCAGAGCTAGGAGAGGAGGGGGGTTCTGGGTGGTTAAGCAAAGGGGACCCTTTTGTTGTTGGTTCTATGCTCACACCTTGCCAGTTGTAACTACACCTGAAGTTGACATCCTCAAGACAGGCTTGATGACAAAGCATACCCCATGGGCTAAGGCTAGTGGTTCATCCATCAACTATTAACTATCCCTTCAAAAGTTCTACTGCTGGAGAGTTTAAAATCATCTGTGTCTGACTTGCCTGTTCTGGAAGACACTTAAACCAGAGAAAGATCTGTCTTCCAGAATGCACAGCTGAAGAACTCTAATGCTGCTTCTTTTAGCAGCAGATTAAAATGATCCTGTAAAGCTGTAAAATAGCAGACTTTCACTGTCTGCATGTTGCTGTCATTGCCCCTTTAAGCAGCAGTGTCATCATCTGCAGTACTGATTCCTGGAAACTTCAGCTGTTAAATGCAGAGGCTGTGAGTTTTGGGCAGGCTTGGAGACATCATTTGTGCCTCTTGCCCTTCTGTGTAGTAAACTTAAGAGTCCTAAAAGAAAAGTCAACCTTAAGAGTCCAAAAAGAACAGCAGGTGACTGGTGCACCCAAGTTTGCATAGCACAGAAATAGCCCTCCCCTCTGTAGGTAGTAGGGGACTAGCCTCATGCTATTCTGGCAGCTAGGCAAGATTTCTAGTTCAGATTTTTTTCCTGTATTTCTTATAGCAAGAAGCCATTTTGTTTGCATTAGTGACAGGCAGTAACTTCCCTAAATCCTGGTTATTAGTATTTTTTATTCTTTCTCCAAGGTTTTCCTCATTTTGGGTAATGCTTACTGTGCTTGTGAGTCGTATCATCCCGCTGCCATTCTAGATCACTGCATGAGAAAGCAAGCACAGCAATGACATAAACCAAGAACAGCAGTGAGCTAGTGTGTTCACTCTCCCAGAAGGTAGGACAGGCCACTTGTGGCATAATTGTACACTCAGGGATTGCACACTGCAGGGTACTGTGCTAAAAGCACCATGGGTGTAAAGGAGAAGTTACTAGCTGCTGATCCTTTTCTTCCAGAGCTGAAAGACTGGCTGTAGGAGGGTGAAATAGCATGGTAGAAGAGCAAAGCAACTTGCATCAGAATGAACCTGACTATGGAAATGCTCTCCTTTTTCTTCCAGTTCACTACCAATTTAATTCCTTTGCATTCTGTGGCTTTGTCTCTGTTGCATTGGATAACAATGACCTTAGAGGACTGTAAAGTAACAAAGGGAGAGAAAAAAAGTCAAAATCTTTGGCTTTGGCATACCTTGTTTCTAGGCAGTTATAGTCTGTGGCTATCTGCCCCTTTCTGGGAAGGAAAAGGTGCTGATGAGAGACTACAGGAAGCTCTACGTAGAATGATAGTGTGACTAGCACTGGAAGAGAATAATGCTGCTGGGGAGCCTGTGATGGATTATGACAGGAAAAGGTGCTGAAGTCATGCCATGCACTTGTCTTTGAGAAAGAAGTATAAGCAGGGCTGCTCTGAATGTGGCACAGGCTGTGCTAGTGCCTGCTGCAATGGTGCTGATGTGAAAGCCCACATTTGGCTCAGCATCACTGAAGTCTTTGGCAAAGCTTTGCATGGCTGAAACGAAGAAGGAGAAAAGCTCAAGCACAGAGCCCTTTTGCTATTCTTTCCCTCTAGTATTTTACTTCACTCATCTTGGAGATGTTAAGACTTCTCCTGAAGTGAACGCTGTGCTGTGCTGAATGCAGGGCCCAGCAGATATTAGAGGTGTTCTAAAGCACAGGAAATGTGAGGATCAGCATTTTAAAACACTATTTTATGTATCAGTTTAAAGTTTATGGTGCACAAAATACAGCAGTTGGACACACTAAACATTTAGAACAAACATAGCTAAGATGTAGATTTTTGGTAAGCATAGGACGGTGTTTATCAAGTGTAGTCCTGCTGCAGTGTTCTTAATCTCCTGGGAAATGTAAGGGTGAACCTGCAGGGAGGAATGACAGTGGCTGCTGGAGAGAAGAACGCAGCAAGCATCAAAAGGCTTGTTGATATGAGACTGGTGATAAAACTACCAGTGTGTCGAAGTAGGTATGACCTTAGTCACCTTGGAACTTGGGGGAGAGGAAGAGGGAGCTGGCCAGCTAGAATCCAGTTAGCTCTGGGAAGAACCACACGGGCCCTTATCACAGACAACTGCAAATCCATGCTTTTCCACATACTTTGTATCCTTTCCCTTGTCTGAAATGACTTAGCAGCTGCCATTCGCACTGAAGAAGGGAATTGCAGCCAAATGCCAGAGGAAATTTGGAATTTATGTCATGGCTTAGCTTCAGTATTCTTCTAGCTTGAAAAACCAGTAAAGGAAGATGAAAACGGGAAAAATTGGGTTATCAGCTTGGATGTAAGATTTGCAGGTCTTTTGCAGAAGCAAAACCCGTATCAGCAGTGTAACTAGATCAATTTCTTATGCAAGTGGCAGTATTTTGTTTAAAATGCTGATTTCACTGACAGAAGGAAGCATGTGGAATGTTTCAGAAATGGTGTAGACCTGAAGGAGTAAATGTGGGTTGTCTTTCCAGAATATAGAGAGGAGTAGTGAAAGAGTTACAGTGAAAATCATGATCCTAATTAGCTCAACTGTGTGGTTTTTTGATAGCTCCTTATAGCCAGGATGGCAACATCATCTGAAGAAGTGTTACTGATTGTAAAGAAGGTACGTCAGAAGAAGCAGGATGGAGCTCTCTACCTTATGGCTGAAAGGATCGCTTGGGCACCTGAAGGCAAGGACCGATTCACCGTCAGCCATATGTATGCAGACATCAAATGTAAGTCAACTCTTTTTCTACTCCAGTGCTAGTAAGCCAGTAGCTCAGTGAACATTTAAATACAGCCCAAAACTTCATTTGCCATAAAACACCAGCAGATAAGGTAGGAAGGCTACTGTAAGGCTCTGGAGCTTTGACCAGGTTATTCTGCATAGCAGCAGAGGTCAGGATCCTGGTGAAGCAGGATCCAGTTTATCAGGAATGCTACTACAGAACATCTGTGGTCTTCAGATGTTGATGTTGTACTGCATTTACTACTAACTTCTGATAAAGTACTGCAGTTTGAAAAGAAAGTCATCTATGCCATGTGCTTGTGGAGACAATGGTGGGAGAAGGGTTGAGGAAAGGTTTTTTGTGTTAGAAGACAGAAAGTGTCTGGCAGTCCTCTGATAAACCAGGCATCTAAAGATCACAGAATGTCAGGGGCTGGAAGTGACCTCAAAAGATCATCCAGTCCAGCCCTGCTGCCAGAGCAGGATCACCTACACCAGATCACACAAGACCATGTCCAGGTGGACTTTTAGTGTCTCCAGAGAGGGAGACTCCACAATCATAGAATCACAGAATCAACCTGGAAGAGACCTCCAAGATCGTCCAGTCCAACCTATCACCCAGCCCTGTCCAGTCATCTAGACCATGGCACTAAGTGCCTCATCCAGGCTTTTCTTGAACACCTCCAGGGACGGTGACTCCAGGGTTCTGTCACTCTCACAGGGAAAAAATTCCTCCTCATGTTTATATAAAATTTCCTATGCCTCAGCTTGCACCCATTGCCCCTTGTCCCAGCATCAGGCATCACTGAGCAAAGCCTGGCTCCAGTCTCTGGGCACTCACCCTGCACATCTTTATGAACATTCATGAGGTCACCCCTTAGTCTCCTCCAAGCTGCAGAGCCTCAGCTCCCTCAGTCTCTCCTCATAAGAGAGCTGTTCCATTCCCTTCATCATCTTTGTGGCTCTGCTGCACTGGACTTTCAAGCAGTTCTATGTCCTTCTTGAACTAGGGGGCCCAGAACTGGACACAGTTCACCAGGGCAGAGTTAAAGGGGCAGGAGAACCTCTCTCAACCTACTAACCACAGCCTTTCTCATACAGCCCAGAATGGCATTGGCCCTCCTGGCCACAGGAGCACACTGCTGGCTCATGGTCAGCCTCCCATCCACTAGAACCCCTAGGTCCTTTTCTCCTTCATGTTTCAGTTTTCATATAAAACAAACCTTGCTGGTTCATTTTCACCCAGCAGACCATAACTTCAGGAGTGCTAGCTTCTGGAATTTGGCCTAACATGTGACCATCCAAATAAGCATTTCCTGTTGCAGAGTACATGCAGGTCAGAACTGAACAGGAAATACCTATAGCATGCTGCCTTTCTGGCTTCAGTTAATGCTCCTGTTCCATGTGCTGTAATGCTAAAGGAAGGAATGAAAAGAAAGTTGTATGTGTCTCTTGGAAGAGGTTTAGTGATCTCATGATCACTTAAAGTCACATACAAGTACTACAACATGATCAAAAGTGTCATGAATCAGAACTAATGCAATGTCTCCTTAAATATGGGTGTGATAAGGAGTTTAAAAGCTCTGCTCACCTATAATAAAACTTTGTGAAGTTTTTATTTGGCTATTTATGAAGTACATGTTTAGGCCTTGAAGTCTGTTAGTTTGATGAAAGGTTCTCTTTTTTTTGTCATCTAACATTAAAAGGTAAATTTGTAGTAGAGGTGATGATTTAATGGTGACATCTGGTTCCTGTCTTCAGCTTGCACTGGAGAATGGGGCAAGATTCAGACTTAGGATAGTTCCATTTACAGTGCTACACTGAAGTCAGCATAGCACAACAGCCCATAAACAAAGCTGTCCTAGCCTCTGCTGCCTCTGGTTACAAGAAAGGAAGCAGGAGTTAGTTTTTTCTTGTGAGTCATGAGAGTGTAATAACACCTTGGAGGCATGGGTGATTGACTTGGGGAATACTGGTGGCTATAGATGCTTACCACACTACTTGAAACCAGCCTGCCTTTGCTGCCAGCAGAAATACTGTTACTCCACCCTACCTCTGCCCTTCTGTGGGAACTGGCCCAGCTGGAAAAACAAAAGGGGCTTACTTTCAGTGGGTCATTCTCAAGGTTTGGCTTGCTGCATGATTGCCAGCATTCTTACAAGTAAGGCAGCAGGAAGAAGTGGAAAAGGGGAAAGAGGTTGTCACCTTTCAGCAACAGCCTGGACTAGTACCAGGTTGAAGTGTCGAGGTGATGACAATCTAATTTCTAGCCATATTCTAATGGAAGATGTGGGGAATGCAAAGATGAATCAGGGCTCCCAAACAGTAGCTGAAGAATATTGGTGTCTGTGTCTTGTGTTTTAGAGAGAACAAGGAGCAGGGTTCAGACTAATTCAGGGGGAAAACTGACTGTTCCACTTTCACAGCTGGAATTCACACACAAGGTAATGGTATTGATTGGATGAAGAAGATAACAGATACAAGCAAATACTCTAGAGGGGAGTTTCTTGTATAAGCTTACTCTCTGTTGCTAATTAATGTTCCCTCTAATCTAGGCCAGAAAATCAGTCCAGAAGGTAAAGCAAAAATCCAGCTTCAGCTAGTATTGCATGCAGGGGACACAACCAACTTTCACTTCTCCAACGAAAGCACAGCAGTGAAGGAGCGAGATGCAGTGAAGGATCTTCTTCAACAGCTGTTGCCCAAGTTCAAAAGGAAAGCTAACAAAGAACTTGAGGAGAAGAACAGGTAAAGAAGCCTTCAGCTTTTTGGGTGTTTTTTAAATGGTTTCCTAACTAGAGTCCATTTCTACTACCGGTTGTTCATGCAACAAAAATGAAAAGGCATTTGTTTCCCTAGTAAAAATCTCTCCACTTTCAATCTAGAGGCAGTTCCCTGAGCCTTACATAACTGGAACATGTTGAGACTATCCTTGTGTTCTCGCTGACACGTTCCTTAGTGTAGAGGCAGCCAACCCGGCTGCCACCCAGTCTTTGCTATCTGTGGCTGTGAGATGAAAGCACCCCTATGGCAGTCTGTCTCTTTAGTCTTCTTAAGTATATATGTACTGCTTAGAAAAGCTTCTTGAAAGGTTTGGGGTTTGGGGTTTTGTGTTCCAGAAATTCTCTCCTGCCTTTATTTGTGATTTCTATTTTTTTTAATTGTCTTTTTTTTTTCCCCTGGATAACTTCCCTCAAAGCTTTCCTGGTGTTTTACATACTCTACTAAACTGCTGGGTGTTTCCTTCTCCCTCAGCTTTGGTCACAGTATTTTTTTTGGCATACAGGGTGTTTATTCTACAAAAAAAAACATATATATATATGTTTAGAGAAGACATTCAGGACTTAAGTCCTTTCCCCAAAACCACTTCTGTTCCTCTGAAATGTTAAACTAGTTCTTGTGGCCATAGAGCTCTCCTCTCTGCTTCTCCTCAGATGAGTTGCACTTCATTCTAGCATCTGCTGTGAATCCTGTATCTACTACCTTCTGTTCCCATAGACTGTTGTAGCTTGGAGCTTAGGCAAGTTAAGGCTGGATTTTCAGTCACAGGAGTGTTGCCTCACTGGGCAGATTGGATCTTTGCAAGGAGATTTCTCAGTGGAAGGGCAGGAGCCCATGTGCTGGAGCTCTGACACATCCAGGCTTAACTGGTTCCAGCTCTGCAGCAGCCACCAGGAGCTACAGCAGTGCAGGCTGCTTTGGCACTCTTTACCAAGTAGTTTCTAACAGCACTACTGCTGAATATGGGGCAGCCTTAGCTCTGACTCTGTTTGCAGAGTTATGCTACATGGTATGAAGAGCTTTCCTACTTAGAGGCAAACCACATCTCCACACGTTTGGTCACAGTCTGGACCGTTAGAAGCCCAAGTCACAGAATCACAGAATTAACCAGGTTGGAAAGATCTTCAAGATCATTGAGTCCAACCTATCACCTAACACTTTCTAATTAACTAACCCATGGCACTAAGTGCCTCATCCAGTCTCCTCTTAAACACTTCCAGGGGTGGTGACTCCACCACCTCCCTGGGCAGCCCATTCCAATGCCAATCACTCTTTCTGTGAAGAACTTCTTCCTAACATCCAGCCTGAACCTGCCCTTGGTGCAGTTTGACACTGTCCTCTTGTTCTGTCACTGGGTGCATGGGAGACTAACCCCCACCTGGCTACAACCTCCCTTCAAGTAAGTGTAGAGAGCAATGAGGTCTCCCCTGAGGCTTCTCTTCTCTAGGCTAAAGAACCCCAGCTCCCTCAGCCTCTCCTCATAGTCTAGTGACAAGGCTTCTTTAGCATTCTTTGCAGTAGATGAGGCACAAAAGTTCCAACCTGTTCTAAAGGGCTCTACATCCAGAGTTCTTGCAGCACTTCCTCGCTTACTGAGCTGGGAGGGTCAGGTGTGTACCAAAATTCCAAGTATCAATGGAACAACTGGAATAACAGACTGCTTCCTGCCACACCCATTTCTGAGGATGGCTGCTAATCCAGATTTGCACCCACAAGAAAAACTGGAAAGATCTTGGTGGTTCAAACATTGTAGAGATGTCCTGCCACAAAGTTTTCACTTTCCCCTCATCCTCCTTCATCCTTAGAGCAGCTACAGACTTCAATTCAGACCAGGCTGCAGTTTATCCATGTTCTTTCCTAGATCATGTACTATGTATCCATAAGATTTACTTTCTTTGGCTTGATTGCAAACGATCAAGACCCTGACAGTTGTGACCGTGCTGCATGTTGTCCTGGAAATAGCCTAGTGGGTTTCAAATGAGATTCTCAGCTGTATGAATCAGTTGCTTATGCATGATTTAACTGAAGGTGCAGGAGCACATTCTTTGTGGTTTGGATAGTAAGGATGAGAGTTGATATTTGGATGTTTGCTTCTGTAAACAGTATTTTCTGATGAATTAGTGCCACTGAATGTTTCTGGTGCACTTGTGGTGCCTGGGCTAAGTTACAAAGATCCTGCTGTCACCAACAGAAATAGACATGAACAAACAATTCAGGGTGGTATGCATTTTAAAGTGTTTTATCCCCCTGTAATCTACACTCTTGCTCTAGTAGAGAGGCTTGGGAATATTGAAGTTTAAGATCTTAAATGAGAATCATAGAATGTCAGGGGCTGGAAGGGACCTCAAGAGTTCATCCAGTCGAACCCCTCTGTCAGAGCAGGATCATCTAGACCAGTTCACACAAGAACACATCCAGGCAGGTCTGGAATATCCCCAGAGAGGAAGACTCCCACAGCCCCCCTGGGCAGCCTGTTCCAGAGAATTGGATAATGTTGAAATCTCCTTTCCCCACCCTCACAAGACTTTTCTCATGGAAGTTTAAGAAAATCCAGAGAGGCTTTTATAGTTCAGGAGACTCCAGTCCTGGAGGTGCAAAGACACAAGAGCACCACAGAGTAATTAGGACAAGATATTTCTCTCACATTAACTTTTCCTTAGGCATTACTGTTTGCTAACACTTAATGCTATTCCTCACACATTTTCTTTTTGGTTTTTGTTTTTTTTTAAATCTGAAGTGTTTTGAGCTCTCAATGTTGGTTGTTTTGGTCAGAAATGCACAGCATTTTGAAAGCAAAGTTTGTTTCTGTTCCTTTTGTGACCTCTAGATTAGTGATGGAAATCCCAGTGATGTATTCTGCAGCGTTTCAATTCTATTCAATACCTTCTTTTCACCAGAATGCTGCAAGAAGATCCTGTTTTGTTTCAGCTCTATAAAGACCTTGTTGTGAGCCAAGTAATCAGTGCTGAAGAATTCTGGGCCAACCGTTTAAGCCTGAACGCAGGGGATAATTCTGCAGCACCTAGCAAGCAGGATGTGGGAATCTCTGCAGCGTTCCTGGTATGTTGAACCTCTAACTTCAAGGATTTTGGAGCAAACAGGTTGGGCAAAGTGAGAGCTCTGCTCCTGTACTTTTATTGCCATATACTTTAGCGTCCTTTCCTGGTTCCACAACATCTCTTCACATGTTAGTTAAACAATTGCAAGTGTAAACAAGGAAGAAAAGTGAAAAGTTTTATGCAGATCTGCAACCTTAAAGTTTTTTTCTATTTAAAATGCTCAGTTTGAACTTTAAATAATTGGAGTAGATGACCTGTTAAGATCCCTTCCAACCTGAGCTGGTCTCTGAACAGGCAGGTGTTTGTATTGCTGCTCTGCCTTTCATAAAACAGGAATCACAGCAAGGTTGCAGTCACAAGATTACAGTGCATATTAAAAGAGCATCTGTTGCAGCACTGTCATGCAGAAAAGAAGCTGCAGAGAATTTCATAGTATCACAGTATCATCAGGGTTGGAGGAGACCTCACAGATCATCAAGTCCAACCCTTCACCACAGAGCTCAAGGCTAGACCATGGCACCAAGTGCCACGTCCAATCCTGCCTTGAACAGCTCCAGGGACGGCGACTCCACCACCTCCCTGGGCAGCCCATTCCAGTGTCCAATGACTCTCTCAGTGAAGAACTTTCTCCTCACCTCCAGCCTAAACTTCCCCTGGCGCAGCCTGAGGCTGTGTCCTCTTGTTCTGGCGCTGGCCACCTGAGAGAAGAGAGCGACCTCCCCCTGGCCACAACCACCCCTCAGGTAGTTGTAGACAGCAACACAAAAGGTTTAGCTCCCTCCCCATTTTTTTTTAAACAAGTGTATCCTTTCAGCTACTTGAAAAACTTTTATGTCTGAAAGCTCATTTTAACTCTCTTTCAACTAACTCTTTCCCCAGCTTTGTTCTGTTATATGTGTGCAGAAACCACACTTCAGCAATCTCAGTGCAGTCTAAAAGTAATCTTCAGGTTTCTCCCACAGAGACATGTTTCTGCTTCTGCAAAAAAGGCCATACAGATTCTTACTCTTTAGCCAGAATCCCATTTCCAGCCTCATAATTACTGTGCACATATCAAGTATTTAAGAGGGAAAGAAGAGCTGGAAGTTGTTTTGTGACATAAAGAGTTGGGTTTTCCCACTAGAAATACCTGAATCCGTTTCCAAATGAACTTGATTGCTCTGCTTCCCTGTCCCTCATTCTCACACCCTAACACTGGAAACGACAAAGAGCCACAAACCTTCAAAACTGATTGTGTTTGTGTACTCTGCATCTGTGAAGAAGAAAACTTCTGATGTTTATGTATCCTAGTTCAAGGTTAAAGAACTGTCTCTGCTTAGAGTGAGTCTTTCTCTGGGAAGAAGGTGGTACAAAAGCTACAGGAGGAGGAGGAAGAAAAGCAGACAGCGTATGCAGTCATATTTAAAATATCCTCCTGTTACTCAGAATTGAACTGAGCACTTGCTTGCTCCAGAGCTTCCTGAAGAGATCTCTGAGATCCAACTTGTGAGTTCTGACTAAGGCTTACCCACAATTTTTAAATTCAGTTTCATTTATCAGTAACACTTCAGTGTTAAAGGCCATAAACCTTTTTTTGTCACTGCATTATCATCACTGATTATTCACTAGCTCAACTGGTGAATGAAGATCAGGCATGTCCAGTAAACATGCCTGGTTTCACTTTGAAACAAGGATATGCTAAACTAAGCATTCCTTCTCTTGACTGACAGTGGTCTTGGCTTTTCATCTTCTAAAGCTTCCAGTCTCCTTGGTTAATTGTCCTTTAAGTGTCAACAAGAAATTAATGCACATCTTTCCATTTTCTATTCCCACAACACCTCTCTATTATCAAATCTGCTATGGGTTGTGGGAGGAAGATTCTTTTATCTGCAGCAGAACATGTTCTTTCCTTTCTCCACTCACTGAAGGCCTTCAGAGACAGTCACTAGTGGTGTGCCCCAAGATCAGTACTGGGCCCAGTCCTGTTCAATATCGTTATCAACGATCTGGACCAGGGGATTGAGTCCAGCATCAGTAAGCTTGCAGGTGACACTGAGCTAGGAGCAGGTGTGGAGCTGTTGGAAGGTAGGAGAGCCCTAGACCTAGACAGGCTGGATGGGTGGGCAGGGGCCAATGGGATGAGATTTAACAAGGCCAAGTGCAGGGTTCTACACTTTGGCCACAACAACCCCAAGAAGCACTACAGGCTGGGGACAGAGTGGCTGAGAGCAGCCAGGCAGACAGGGACCTAGGGGTGCTGGTAGATAGTAGCTGAAGATGAGCCAGCAGTGTGCCCAGGTGGCCAAGAGAGCTAATGACATCCTGGCCTGAATCAGGAAGAGTGTGGCCAGCAGGACAAGGGAGGTTATTCTGCCCCTGTGCTCAACAGTGCTCAGGCCACACCTCGAGTACTGTGTCCGGTTCTGGGCTCCTCAATTCAAGAGAGATGTTGAGATACTGGAACCTGTCCAGAGAAGGGTGACAACACAGAGGGGCCTGGAGCACAAACCTTTAGCCTGGAGAAGAGAAGGCTCAGGGCAAACCTCACTGCTGTCTATGACTACCTAAAGGGAGGCTGTAGCCAGGTGGGGGTTGGTCTCTTCTGCCAGGCAACTAGCAACAGAACAAGAGGACACAGTCTCAAGCTGTGCCAGGGGAAGTATAGGCTGGATGTTAGGAGGAAGTTCCTGCCAGAGAGAGTGATTGGCATTGGAATGGGCTGCCCAGGGAGGTGGTGGAGTCGCCATCCCTGGAGGTGTTCAAGCAAAGCCTGGATGAGGCACTTAGTGCCATGGTCTGGTTGATTGGACAGGGCTGGGTGCTAGGCTGGACTGGATGAGCTTGGAAGTCTCTTCCAACCTGCTTGATTCTATGATTTTTCCTCCCTGTGTGCTTTTATTTTAGGCTGATGTACGGCCTCAGACAGATGGCTGCAATGGGCTGAGGTATAATTTGACTTCAGATATCATTGAATCCATATTCCGGACATACCCTGCAGGTAAGAAGAGTGCTTTACCTAACACAGTCATGCATTTAACAGCTCTCTTTTACTGGCTTACTATGAAAAGACTGGAATGTTGGTCTGAGCTGAGTCTGGAAGTATGAAGGACCCCTATCTTCAGTCCTTCAGATGATTTGCCCTGCCTCAGTTGAGGGGTGGGAAGTAGCATGTGATAAAAGGTGCTCTGGAAGCAAAAACTGGATTTTTGGGAATTAAAACATTTCAACTTGTGTTGACCTTTTATAGATATTTATATACATATACTTTTACATAGAAAGGTCTGCACAAGTTGAAATGTTTAAGTGTTTAATAAAAAAAAAGCCCCAGCAACAGCTGGTGAATAGATATTTGGGTTGCATTATACTCCCCTACACAGCTTCTTAATTGTTATTTTTCATTAAATCACCTTTTGAGAGGATAATCTGATTTTCATTGTTTCCTTGCCATTATCCTGAATGCTGGCACTAGTTCATTTTAACTCCTAGCTCAAAAAGAACTGAGGATAAGCTGGAAGAGGGGAGATTCCGACTGGATGTTAGGAGGAAGTTCTTTACAGTGAGGGTGGTGAGACACTGGCACAGGTTGCCCAGGGAGGTTGTGGATGCTTCCTCCCTGGAGGTGTTTAAGGCCAGGCTGGATGAGGCCTTGAGCAACCTGCTCTAGTGGGAGGTGTCCCTGCCTATGGCAGGGGGTTGGAGCTGGATGATCCTTGAGGTCCCTTCCAACCGAAACCATTCTATGATTCTATGATTCTGTAACTAAAACTCTGGGAAATCAGACTTCGTGTGTACATGCAATTCAGATTACTTATTTACTTTCATTGTACATTTCTTTTCCAAAGCATTAGGCAGCATTGCAGGGCCTATAAGAGGATCTGTTTTGTTCCTGCTTAACCACTGCATGCCTTTACATTTGGTCAGCATGTGTGAAGGCAGCACTAGGCAATGCAAAGAAGCCAGCAAGGGTGCTTTAACATAAAACAGCATGACAAGGGGAAATGGTTTCAAGCTGAGAGTGAGTTGGGTTAGACTGGATCTTAGGAAGAAATTCTTCAAAATGAGGGTGGTGAGACTCTGGAATAGGTTGCCCAGAGAGGTTGTGGATGCCTCTTTCCTGGGGGTATTGAAGGCCAGGTTGGATGAGGCCTTGAGCATCCCTGCCTGTGGTGGGGAGATTGGAGTAGATGATCTCTAAGGTCCATTCCATCCTAAGCCATTGTCTGATGCTGTAATTCTCTGACATCAAAGATTTATGAAGCAGTTCATAATCATGATGGGTTTTGTTCACAGTAAAAATGAAGTATGCAGAAAATGTTCCACATAACATGATGGAGAAGGAATTCTGGACACGATTTTTTCAGTCTCATTATTTCCATCGGGACAGGCTCAACACAGGCTCAAAAGATCTTTTTGCAGAGTGTGCCAAACTGGATGAAAAAGGTAAGCTCTGTGACTTTGCCTTTGCAGCAAGCTTGCCACAGTCTGAGCTGACACCACAGAGCACACCACCCTCCAGCAAGAGGTGGATTTAGTAATCCAGCAAAGCTGAAGTCAGGAATTTGCTTTTGTTTAAGGGGCATCTTGTTTGTGGAACTGTAAAGCCAAAGCCACAGCTGTCACTGGAAGGTAGCTACAGGTTTGTTGCTGTTTGTGTTTCCCAGCCCCTGCATTTCTGGAAACAAATTAACCTTTGGAAAGAGGTAGCACTAGAAGTAAGCTTTTCTGCAACTCCTTCAACAGTAACTATCCGAAGGGGGCCTACAAGAAGGCTGAAAAGGGACTGTTTACAAAGGCCTAGGGTGATTGGATGAGAGGCAATGGTTTGAAATTACAGGGGCATAGATTTAGGTTGGATGTTCAGAACAAGTTCTTTACCATGAGGGTAGTGAAATGCTGTAGCAGGTTACCCAGGGAAAGAGTTGAGGCCCTGTCCTTGGCGATATTCAAAGTCAGGCTTGACAGGGCTCTGGGCAACCTGATCTAGTGAAGGATGATGTCCTTGTTTACTGCAGGGGCCGTTGGACTGGATGAGCTTTGGAGATCCCTTCCCACCCAGCCCATTCCATGATGCTATTTGCTGTAGTGCTAGATTGGCCAGGCTGTGCCATCAGTTACATACAGCATCATTCTGTGGCATGTGCACAACTGACAGCACCTACAGCTGTTGTTACAGATCAGTCTGCAGATAAACATGCCTCTTGTTTCAGACTTTTCAGCCCATCCTTGTTCCCTGTCAGCCTTTTCAATGTGAAAGCTTAAAATATTAACAGGCTTCAGTTTTTATTGAATTTTGGAGGTAGGTTTGTGACGATAACAGAAACCTGGAGAACTGAGATCACTTAACACCATCCCTTAATGTGTTACTCTAGCATTCAGTTAGGGATCCACAACCCTTCACAAACAAAAGCTATCACCAGATACAAATTACCATTCTACTCAGTGCCAGAATTAGAAGAAACACACAATTAAGGCTTCCCAGGGATTCAGATTTCTTTCAGCCACCAATGAAAAAGGTATAAAGTCAGCTGATGAAATTCTAATTGAATGCAACTGGAAGCTCAAAAGATTGCTGAAGATTCCATACTCATTTAATGATGGCTTCCCAGTTCCAACTAGTACAACTACATGAGGTGTAGAAGTTGATGAAAATGGCACTAATTAGCAATCCTTCACTATAACTTTGCAGCTCTATTGCTTATTTTAAAAGGGAACTTTGAAAAGGAGTGGTAATAATAGTTGGGTATCTGCAGAATCTTTGTGTTGTCTTTTAAGGTTAAACATGATCTAGTAATCTCAATTATTTGTTTAGATACAGATTTTCCATGGCTCTTTGTTTTGTTTTTCATACAGGTTTAAAAACAATGGTGTCTCAAGGAGTAAAAAACCCCCTGATAGATTTAACAGCTTTGGATGATAAATCATTAGATGAAGTAAGTAGTTGGCAAAAAAAACCAAACAAACAACATGCCCCTGCCCCCCTTTAGTTTCATTGAAGGAGGAACTGAGTCTTTCTCCTCTTAATAACTACAAGGCTAACTTACTGGGCTGCTGCAGTGGGTGGGTAATCAGCATGTACACAGTTGTCTGCCTGTAAAGAGATTGAGACTGTGCCCACAGACTTGTGTGCCTCAGATGTCTGCCTGCCTTAGCCTGCAGCAACATTTCCCCATTTCAAGGAGTTATCATTCCACTTGGATGGCTTTTTTTTTGGTCTAAAATTGATTCTACGGTTTCTTCCTACCTTCTAGAAGCTGCAAGAGTAGCACAAACCAGGAAAAAAAAAAAGCCTTTGCATTTGTTCTCATTTTGAACATTGCCATTCAGTTAAGATTAATTTAAGGAGGCTTGACATGACTTTGTTTAGCTTGAAATACCATGTTTTAAGAACATAGGAACCAATTTCAACCATTGCCTGCCTCCAAACTACAACTTAAAAGAGCTGTTGTAAGCGATGTACCATGACATGAAATAACTTTATGATGTCCACACTTGAATTTTTCAGTTTAAATTAATAATGATGCTGCATTTCTAACTTTTGGGTTGTTTTTTTTTTTCTGTTAAGAGTTGCACAAAGGTAACAGTGTGAAAGTGGGCTGGAGTTTAGGATAGGTATGATTGAACATACAAACTGCTCTAGTTAGCTTTTGAGGCTGGTTAGCTGCATGAAACTGCACATGGGGTGAAGTGAATTGTCTTTGAGCAGCTGGGAAGTGGGGAACACTGCCAAGATCAAGGCTTTGAGATTTGAATTCCTGGCAATAGCACATCCTCCTGACAGGTGTCACTTAGCCTGGGGGTTGCTGGTGGCCCACAAGATGTTAAAGAGAGGTCAGTAAAGCAGTTGGTAACTCTTACTTGCTATCCAAGCCTGTCTGTTTTGTGCAGGTGATCCTTTTTGTAAAGTTCTGGGTTTATTTCTGTTATGGCTTTATAAAAATATCTTACTTTTTCCTTCTCTCAGACACCTCTAAACTGCCAAGAATAAAATAACCTACAGAGATTTTTCTAAGTACATAAGGTGATGGTGGGGCAAGGTAGTAAAATACTGCTTCAGACAGTGGCACTCAGTAGGGTTCAGAGTGGGTGGCACAAAAGCTTCCTGACTCAATGGAAAACAGAATTGTCCTTCTGGTTTTGGGGCAGGAGGCAGCTAACATTGTTTTCTTTGCAGGGCTATGGTGTTGCTTCAGTGGCCTCTACATCAAACACCTCAAAATCTGCTAGAGAAAGTAGCAATGCTGCCATTATAAAACGCTTTAATCATCATAGTGCCATGGTCCTTGCAGCTGGCCTCAGGAAACAGTAAGTTTCACTGTCGTGTGAAAGCCTTTTTGTAGCAAGTGTTAAAGGAGCTTCCAACGAAAAGCACATCTCCCAGTTACTCACCCAACCCTTTCTGTTAATTTTTGTGACAAAAGAAAATGCCTTCAGGTTCCATTTTATTTCAGGAAAGTTTTTCATAGCTGTATGAGATGATAAATGCTGCCCTTAGCTGAGTTATCACAGAAAGCAGGTGAAAAGGGAAGGGATGTTTCTGCCATAGAGCTGTAGCCCTGGTGAAGGCTGCAGAAGCAGTATTCTGTTTGCTGTGTGGCAGTGAGATCTGGGGCAGGGAGTTTCTATTGCCTGCCTCCCAGGTGCAGGTCTGTTGGAACTTGCTGTAGTGGGGTGCATGGACATAAGTAAATGAGGAAGCAAAAATCCAGTGTGGTATAGGTGGATCAGATGAGCAATTTCTCCAGTGCAATGCCCTGCCTGCCCCTGACCAAAAAAAAAACCCCAAATAACCCTATCAGGTGGCCCTATATGCTTACAGTGAACTTCACACATGAAATCTGAGAGAGGCATGCAATGGGTTTGATGTGAAATATGCTTTACAGATGGTTTATAAACAGCCACCAAGGGGTTCCTACTCTACCCAAACCCCACAGACCTGAACTGCAAGAGATCTTAATCAAATACTTTCTTCGGTATAGCTGTGCTCCTTCATGTTGTTCTTTTTGCCTTGCACAAATTGAACACTGGACCTTAAAAGAATGTCTTCTGGGTGATGTGTGTTACTGTTTCTCAGCTCAGAAAGAGGCAAAACAGTAACTCTTACTCCAAAACAGCAGTATCTCAGGGCTCCCATAGCTCTGCTCATATCTGGTTGACATAAGTCTGCAGATTGTTTCTAATTTACTCATGATTTTGTGTTGCATTGTTGGCAGGCTGCTGTTTCTGAGGAGAGGGAGAAGCACCCTTGCTGGTGAATGTCCCCCTTGACAAATAGCTATTAGAGGAATTGATTCCTTCTGCCTAGAGGACTGCTAGAAATGAAGACACCAGGGGAAAGGAGTTGACATGCAGTACATAAACATGCCTATAAAACTTTTGCAACAGCTGTATTTACTTTGTCTCTAGCTTGTATCTTAAGTTTCCTGTGAGGTGAATTCTTCTTAATGCTGTTTCTCTATTTTAAGAGAAGCACAAAATGACCATTACAGTGAGACCAGCAGTACGGATGGAAACTCCAGGGATTCAGATTTCTTTCAGCCACCAATGAAAAAGGTATAAAGTCAGCTGATGAAATTCTAATTGAATGCAACTGGAAGCTCAAAAGATTGCTGAAGGTTCCCTACTTGTTTTATGATGCATCTAAAATGATCCTTTCTTAGCTTTGCTTAGAAGTGTCTACCATAAGAACCTGAGAGCCTTTAAGAAGCTTAGTACCTCTGTTAAAGGCAAAAGAAATTACACCTGGAGGTATTGCTTTGTGCATCTCTTCAGCAGTGCCCAGCAAAATAAACATTCCAGCCTGCTTCCAAGTGGACCCAAAAATCTGCTTCTTCCCATTCAGTGCAGTTCCATTTTTGCCCACTCCTCCCCATTTTTTTTTTTCCAAGTGCCTGACAACTTCTAGAGACCCTCCATGTGAAAGGGGTATTGGTGTTCAAGCACCAATATTAACCTATCAATTAAGTGTATTGTTTGTAGAGGGGATAAACTGGCACATGGCAGCCTTAAGCTTAGAAGCTGAAGAGAGGTTGATAGCATAGTGATACCTGGGGCACTGAAATACAAGGCAGCAGCCTGGTTTAGACTAAGCATAGCAGCTTGCAAAGTGGAAGAGAGCACTGTAATTGCTGCAGACCTGAACTGAACACTCTTGCTGGAGTTGACAGCCTCAATAGCAAGTGCCAGGGGGACTCAAAAGCTGTGTGTATTGGAGAAAAGCTTGTAAAATACACATCGTAGTAAGCATTGAGTTCAACAGATTTGACCTCCTGAAAGCTGCATTTTTTTACTTTTACTGGGGAGAAAATGATACACAAGGACTAGAATAAAGTTGGTGAGGAGAGGAGTGAAAGAGTAGCATGAGAGTAGGAGACTTCAAAGGTAGTTTTCTGATAGTGTAAAATCTGATGTCACTCTGCTGCTATTTCTTGGCACTAATGATCTGTCACCCTATAGCTTGGGCAGTTACAGTTTTAGTCTTACATCCCTGAACAGTAGCCATTAAATCATTATTATTTCTGCTGATCTGAAGATGGCTGGACATAGTGCAAAGAATGATCTGGAAGTGGTGAAGCCTCCCAAATTTTGGACAGAACCAGGAGAAAAGGTGGTAGTGATTTCCAAATTGCACACTTCAAACAGTGCTGGGCACTGCTCTCTCTGGAGAGCAGACATGGACCATTCCACACCTCTGTTTCCTTTAAGGTTTTAGTAACCTTTCCTCTCAGACTTGGTGAGCTGGAAAAAAAGGACTCAGCACATCAAACTATGGCCTCATTAGTAATGTGTGTAACTCTTTGGCTTATTTTAGGTGAAACTGCAGGAGGCCATTGAATATGAAGATTTAACAAAGAATGATAGCGTTAAAACTATTGCACTAAACTTAAAGAAGTCCGATAGGTAAGTTAACAAAACACACCCAGCTACTTCAGCACATGCAGTCTTGCAGCTCTCTCATTGCAGCCTGCACAGAACCAGCTGGTTTAGTATAAACACACCTGACTGTGGCACAGAGACTAAGTTTAGGAAGCTAGTAAGAGTATGTCCAGCAAATACAGGGAAGTTCTCTCTTCCCCTCTGTTCTGCCCTGGTGAGACCTCATCTAGAATATTGCATCCAGTTCTGGGCTCCCCACTTCAAGAGGGGTAGAGATCTGCTTGAGGGAGTCCAACAGAGGACTACAAGGATGATTAAGGGGCCAGAGCACTGCCTGATGAGGAGAGATGAGGCTGAGAGACCTGGGGCTGTTTAGTCCGGAGAAGACTGAGAGGGGATCTAATCAATGTCTATAAATATCTGAGGGCTGGAGGTCAGGAAGGAAGGGTCAGGGAAAGCTTCTGCTCAATTGTGCCCTGCAACAGGACAAGGGCCAATGGATGTAAACTACAGCACAGGAAGTTCCATCTCAACATGAGGAGGAACTTCTTTACTGTAAGGGTCACAGAGTACTGGAACAGGCTCCCCAGAGAGGTTGTGGAGTTTCCTTCTCTGGAGACTTTCAAGGCCTGTTTGGATGTGTCCCTGTGTGACCTGTGCTAGGTTATATGGTACTGCTCTTGCAGCGAGGTTGGATTCAAAGATCTCCAGAGATCACTTCCAGCCTCTAACATCCTGTGAACTTCTGAATCAACCAGCTCCCAAGCAGCTCCCACTTAAATTTGTATTTTGATTTCACCTTGCTTTTCAGCAAGGTAAGTGCCCAGAAGCCTAGCTGAAGACATGTAATGTCCGTGAAAGTCTAACAGCCCTGCATTCCCAGGGATGTAAGCAATGCAGCTTACAGTGGAGAATGTATTACATGTGAAAAGAGAGACAATTGCAAGGAAGATCTACTCCTAGGCAAAAAAAAAACCAACAGTGTAATTGGGACAGTTTGGTCTGCTCACTGCTCTAGTATTTGTCTAGTAATAGGTCTCTTTCTAGACTTCAGTCTTTGAGAGCCATAGCTGCAACTTCAGAAAGTGATACCACAGCCGGTGTAAACCTAACTTCACTTAGCTTTAGTTTCAGTCCTGTATGGTGTGAATTCCCCCATTCTAAATGATGCTCCCAGAGCTAGATGGCACAGGGTAGCTTTTCATTAGCTAAATGATGCTGTCACATTTTCTTCTCTTATTTTGTTGCTATACCACTCCTAATCCAACCTCCTCCTACGTGGCAATGCATTTTACTTTGTCAGTAAGTAAGATGTAGATGATCACCTCAGCAGTTGCAAAGCATCTGAAACTGGAAACATGTGAAGAACTGTCCACTGAGTTTGCCCTCTCTTTTACCACCACTCCTATTAATACTCCTCTCTTTCCTTTTCTCACAGGTATTATCATGGTCCAACTCCAATTCAATCACAGCAATATGCAACCAGTCAGGATATAATTAATTCTTTTAATAGTATTAGGCAAGAAATGGAAGCATATGTACCCAATCTAACTCAGGTATGGAAAAATACTCCCCCCAAAACATTCCTTTCTTGATTGTTAGCAGCTTGTTTTTCTTCATTATCTCAAATAGTTTTATGTTACTCAATTTACTTTACAACTTTAGGCAATACCTTTTGAGCTGTTGTGTTGGAAATCTAAACATTAGGAAACTGAGCCCTTGCTGATACTCAGAGTTATATCCTACTGTTACCTTTGAGGAAATGGAAAGCTATGTTAATGTGAAGCAAAATTGTCATGCAACATGAAGCACAGACCAATATTATTGATCTCACCTCCTGAAATTTAGGATGTAAAGATCCTAGGAGGTCATAGCAGGCAGGTTTATAAGTGAACAGGTCTTTCACTACTAAATACACTTGGGTAGAATGGAGATCTGACTGTGGGCTGCACAAAAGCTCTGTCTTGGCACTTGGAGAGCAGCATAGACTTCTAGCCACTCTTCCCAGCCAGTACCTGAACTTTCCTTTCTTAGTAAGTCTAGATTTGGCCCTAAGTAAAGCAGCCACAGCTGTGAATGTGTCCCATTTTTATATAGTAGTCCTCTGCCTTAACCACAGCCAGGTTTTCTTATTTACTGGGTAAACAAAGGGTTTGTTTGTCCATAATTGCTCAGAGAGATTTCACTGAAAACATGAACCATGGAACAGTGTCTAATTGTGGAGAAGAGTACACTCTTCATCAGAAATTCCACTGTATCTGAACTCCAATGGCAAAGATACAACTTATTTCTAACAGGTATTGTTGCAAAAGGTGATCTGAAATATTTGTTCCCTTTCTCCCTTCAGGTTCTTTCAAGTAGTGATGCTGCTAGCACTATTGCAGCCCTGTCACCTGGAGGAGCACTTATGCAGGGTGGAACACAGCAAGCCATAAACCGTAAGGCTCTAGGGTGTATGATACTGTAATCCTGTCTGACTGCATTGTACAGCACTGCCTGGCTTGCTGTGTCATCTGGCCCTTAGAGTATATTACACTGATACAGGAAATTATGGAAACATGTAGCTGGAGTAATGCTGGGGTGCAGCAGCAAAAGAAAAGCAACAACACGGCCACACACCAGGGTGGTACTGGCTACACCAGTGCTGAGGCAAGTGAGTGAGAGAAAATTGTGCAGAGCAAGTGATGAAGGATGCACTGAGTCCCCTTACAGATAATGAGCTTTTCTTCTTCAGCATTTCTATTTTCTGATTTTTGTTGTTCCCCTGAATTTTAGAAGATAAAGGCAAAGCCTTGGGGGAAGTTCTAAGAAGGCAGAGTCTAGATAATTCTCTGGAGTTAGGGGGTTTTTTTTGCACTCTGAATTTAAGATTCACAGTGTGCTGTGAAAAAGGATGATTTAATTGTAGGTTGCAAGGGCAAAACAGAAACCCTTCCCTTCTCACATCTCCATTCAACCACTTCTTTCCCTCCTGTCACGCTCCTGCTGGTTTGAGTTCCTTTCTCTGTAGTCTCACAGCAGTGAGCCCCTGTTCTCACAAGACAGGGGGTTTTAGCAGTCTTCTGTAGTTTAACTTCTATTATGTGGTCTGAAGGGCAACAGAAACAGACAGCTGAAAAAGCCAAGTGTGGGGGTTTTATGACAGCAGAATGGAAGCTTTCTTGCTCATCACAGTTAAAATATTGGATGCTACACTACACTTCTTTGAACGTGACCACTACATGGGGTTTTCTGGGGAGGGTTTGTTTGGTTGTTTTGTTGCTTTAAGCAGCCTTGTCCTAGAGTTCTCTATTCACTGTTCAGCTCACCATGCTCCTGTCATCCTCACTAACTGATGGTGCTTTTTGCCTGTTTTTTATGACTGTGGTTGCTTCCCTGCTTTGAACGTTGTTACACTTTCTTCTTTTGAGTATCTGGGATACAGTTCCTTGTTCCTGCCTGGATTTTTGATCCTCCATGTGCCGTGACCATATTCTCATTGCCAACAAAACGGAGGGCAGAAACCTTACAGCATCTAGCAGAAAATATTTAGTGCTGTGAAAAGAACAAGGTGCTGGTCCCATAAGCAGTGCAGCCACACTATTAGACCTCCTCAAATACACTGCTCTGATTCTGGATTAAGTTTGGTCTCCATTCTTTGTCCAGCATAGCTCTCCCTATATAATATACAAGGTTCTGGTTATATAGCCACAAATAGGGTCTGACTTCATCTGGTATGCCTGGTAGTCTTCCTTCAGCTTGTGAGGCACCTCAGTGCTCCTTCCCAGCCAACCTTTCTATGATTCTAGCAGACATATATAATGCTGAACTCCTTCACTAGCCTGATGTTCTCATTTTTCATGTGTTACTTTTGAGTGATGTGACAAAATCTCTTTCCTGTTGTAGAGATGGTGCCAAATGACATTCAGTCTGAACTAAAACACTTGTATGTGGCAGTAGGGGAGCTGCTACGACACTTCTGGTCCTGCTTTCCTGTTAATACGCCATTCCTAGAAGAAAAGGTAGGAGCAGAGCTTTCCTGATGTGGTCATGGTTGTGATGTGGCCAGGTGACGGTTTAGAGTGACTGTCAGCTTCAAGTTGAGTGACTTGTTCTAGTGGGAGGTGTCCCTGCCTATGGCAGGGGGTTGGAACTAGATGATCCTTGAGGTCTCTTCCAACCTAAACCATTATGTGATTCAAAGTTCAGAACTAAGATACATGCTGTACACCAGTGCAGCACCTGTCCCTAGAACTGAAGGTCATAAAGCAACGTAAAACATTACTGTTTTCAGCAGTTCTCCTGGTGGTGCTATTTGAAATCATCCTTGTCCCTCCATGGCTGTTAGGCACTCTCAGGAGCAGCTGCTGCAGCTAGTATCAAAACAGAGCTGGCATAGAGATGGCCATTCTATTCCAGCTGTGGTTTTCTCACTGCCAGTTTAAAACACACAAACCACAGCTCCCCTACACTAAGATGCAACTTCTGCAGTCACAAGAAGGTTTGTCTCACTCATCTATCCATTGCAAAAATCACTCAGGTCATAGGCTCAGAACTGCTTTCCAGAACAAATGTGCTCCCAAGAACAGATGCCTGTCTACAACCAGCTACATGATCCTGACTTTTTCTGTTGCCATTCTTCCTTTTGCCCTCACATAGATCAAAAAGATTAAGAAGCGTGCTCAGATATGTTGGGTTTTCTGCTGCAAATATGTCTTGAAAAGCCTTTTCCTCAAGGGAAAAAAAAAAGGAGAGGGATGTTTTAGGGAGTATTTTACCTGTGGTGCTTCCTAACAACATTAATAATGGTCACAGTGGCACACTGCACGTTCAGTCATCCTGCACTTGCCTCTCAGAAATACACACTGGAGAACTGTTAGAGACTGAGTACCCTCCAGAATTAGTCACAAAGTGTTTTGTGGGAGAACAGGTTTTGTAAAAGTGATGAAGCTTCTGTGCAAGTGATTATAATGCTGGTTTCTCTTTCTCAGGTTGTGAAAATGAGGAGCAACTTGGAAAGATTTCAGGTTACAAAGCTCTGCCCATTCCAAGAAAAGCTTCAGAAACAGTATTTAAGCACAAATGTAAGGAGAAAAATCCTCTTTAATTACATGGGTGCATATTAAGAATTTTGGATCATAATTATCAGAGGATGTTAGCTCTGTTACTAATTATCCAAGGGCAATTTGTTAGCTAGGACACAGGCAGAGGGATTGTGTACCCAGTTAGCAATGTCTTCTCTCCCTTAAGTTGTCTTAACTTTCTGAGCAATACCAGAAGCTGTCAAGAACCACAATTTTTAAATGACCTCTGAGATGACAAAACAGGCAAGTTCTGTTCCATTTTTCAGTTCCACCAAGAAGTGGAACTTAGCAGCTTCAAAACTGTCTCCCAGCATGTCAAACTTGCAGTAGTGACAGACTAAATACTGGAACAGACAGCACAATTAAACCTTCTCAGCCTAGTAGCTCTATGAATTACTCCCTCTAAACATATCTTGCAGTAGATGGAGAAAGAGCCTTGAAGGCTCTGACATGCCTCTGATTTCAGTGAGATTACTCTTAGTGAGTAAAAGAGATCCAGCTGATGGAGGGGAAGTGAATAAAAGGAACCCAACTGGTGAAGGCACATAAGGGGAAGAGAAGGCTCTGAGGAGACCTTATTTTGGCCTTCCAATATCTAAAGGAGGCTGGTGAATGACTTCTTAGGATGTTGGGTAGTGACAGGAATAGGGGGAATGAATCCAAGCTAGAAGAGGGTAGATCTAGGATGCTGAGTAGTGATAGGACTAAGGGGAATGGATCCAAGCTAGAGGAGGGTAGATCTAGGATGCTGGGTAGTGATAGGACTAAGGGGAATGGATCCAAGCTAGAGGAAGGTAGATTTAGATTAGGTGTTAGGAAGAAGTTCTTCACCAGAAGGGTGGTTATACACTGGAACAGCTTGCCCAAAGAGGTGGTGGAACCCCAATCCCTGGATGTTTAAGGCCAGGCTGGATGTGGCTCTGGGCAACCTGATCTAGTGGAAAGTGTCCCTGCCCATGGCAGGGAGGTTGGAGATAGGTGATCCTTGCGGACCCTTCCAACCCTGACGATTCTGTGAAGTGAATAAAAAAGGATCCAACTAATTGAGGGGACAGGAAGGGAACTTTTCCAGTAGCTGAGACCTTTTTCCCCCCCCTTTCTTATTGTTTCAGTTGATAAGTCATATAGAAGAGATGCTGCAGACAGCCTACAATAAGTTCCACACGTGGCAGTCACGGCGTATGCTGAAGAAGACGTGAAGGTGCATGCTGTACAGGTTTGAGAGCAAAATCTGCCATAGGGATAGGAGTACAACCTAGCATACCTGCAGATCTTAGAGTTGTTTGCAGGAAGACCTGCAAAGCTGTGGACTTTTTCTGGAAATGATGCGAACTGAACTTGCACATTTTTTGGAAAAAAAACAAAACAACAACACACACAGAAAAAAAAAAAACAAACTGAGATTAAACTTGAAAACTAGGGAGAAAAACCAAGGAAGAACCAAAACAGAAGAGCTGAGGTGCAAAACTATTTAAAAGACACTGTTTACTGCAGTTACTCAGGAACTGCTTTTGATTTGCATTAAGAGCTGCTTTCAGAATAAACAGTTTAAAGAGGGTGTATTAATAAAAGCTGGGTTTCTGTCTTAATTTTTTCTTTTTTAAGAAGTGTATGGCACAGGGTAGAGCTCCAAACAGGTTTGTTTAATCTTCACTGGATTCTGACCTTTTCCTGAATTCTGATTGTATACTTTTCTGCAGCAGTTTCACACTGATATTTTAAAATGCAGCTGAGACTCTTTCTGCTTCAGACGCCCGGGAGAGCACAGCTGTCAAGAGACAAGCTTCTGCCACGTGTTTCCCCCACCAATTGCAAGCAAGAGACATTGTACTCAAAGCTGAGGTCCCTAAAAACCACAGGGGAGTTGGCGGGGGCGGAGGAGAAGAGGGGCAAACATTTGCCTCAGGTCTTGGATTTGTATGCAGAATCTTTTTCAGCCATCAGTTTTGCATGTTCTCCTTTGAGTGCAAGTGTCTGCTACTGCAATTCCTTCTTTTTTCTTTCCCCTCCCCCGCCCTGTATTTTCTCCTCCCCCTCCCCTTTTTTTTATTACAGTGGCATTTGTTCTGAGGAGAGAATGCAATTTTAAACCACAAAGTTAATAAAGTTTCTTACAAAAGTAATTTATTTTCAATTCTTAGACTTTTGTTTTGCTTTTTTTATTTCTCCTAAATCTGCTTTCCTCTACTCTTCCCTTTTGACTGTTAAGACTATTTTGGGTGAATTGATAATCACTACAAAGAGAAGGGGAAAAAAAGTGTAATTTACACAATGTCCATAGCTATTGGGAATCTGTGCCATACTTTGTTCCCAACAGAATCAATTCAGTTTCAGACCAACTTGTCTTGTATTAAATGTGACTTTAAATGCAAAGTAAACCTGTTTTCTATAATATATGCAGTTTAACAACATCCTTCTATTTTGTTGCCACCTTGACTGTACTCAAGCCCAGAAGGGGCTACTGAACTCTTTTTTTTACTTCTGACTAAACATGACTGTTAGAGTACATTTACTACAGAGACAGCTCAAGGCTGACAGTGTGTACTCACAGCAAGCACAGCAGCATTCAGTATGCCCTTTGGCCTGCACCGTGGCTTGGGGCTGGATTTTGCCACCACTGCTAGGATGCTAAACCTCTGCAGTGCATGATGTTGGGTGGAGAACTCTTGCAAATTCCTACAGGACAGAAGATGTATCTGCATAGCCAAGCCTTTGCTTGTTTTGTGCTGCTGCTCCATTTATGCAACAGGGAGTTATTGTGGGTTTTTTTTTCCTTTAACTGATGCGTGGAAGTCAGCAGCTTCTTTTTTTTCCCCTTCCCCTTTACCCAGTGTTTTGGCGGGGGGGTGTGTGGGGGGGGTGTACTATGCTAATCTTTTGTAAAAGCTGAGTTTCAGTTACATGTCACTGTCTGCACCAAAATTCTGTTAGGAAATGTATGCCTATTGTTAAGCCTAGTTTCCCTGTCTGCTTCTGCAGATGGATGCATGATACCTGCTCTGTGATGTTAATGTGGTTCTGCTACCAAAAATAGCTGGGTTCAACGAGAGAGACGCCAGTTACCTTTGGCAGGGTGAAGATGTCACTGGGAATAAACAGATGTATGTACAGCATTTGGGGGATGAAGTGCACATCTTGTCAAGAGTTACCTCTTGGGGTAAAGTTCCTCTAAAATTTAGGCTTAGGGTATGGCTTTCTTAAGCCTAATCCTCTTGTTAAGTGCAGGCAGCCCCCAGAAAAAAAGGATAGTTGTTCTTCCCCCCTCCACAGCATTTGGTCTAACAGTCCTGTGGCCAGATTTCAATTCTTTAGTGAAAGCTATAACACCTTTCATCAGATCAGAGGGCTAGGTTCAAGAAAATGTCTCTTACTGTAACTGTGCCTGAAGCTACAAACAACACATTTGAGTATTGGACTGCACTGAGACTTCATTTGACAAAAGAAATACCATAGATGAGAGAGTTTTGAACTAAGTCGCCTTTGATTTCAGTCAGTATTTGGTGTTCCTGGAAAGACCAAGCAAAACAGTGGAAAAGTTTTGGTACATCACAAGAGCATTTAGGGGATGGTGTTGCAATAGCTTTAAGTTATTACAGTGGTATCAGGCTATCAAAATGTACCTTAATGAACATAACTGAAGGGGGGGGGACGAGGACTATTATACTGAATTCAACAGTTTTGCCTAGATGAGCAGGCAAGGCTGCTATGCACTTCATATTGCTTTTTCAGGTATTGTGGCAATAAGGCACAGGCCCCTCCTAAAGTAAGGGAGGTAAACTAAAAATCTTCTTTCTTCTACATTGTGTTCCCCTTTCCTGTAGCATGGTCCAAAACCCAGATTTCATTCCTTCAGTTTTGAAATGGAATCATCGTGCATTATATTACTATTGGAATCTTTATACTGACTTGTATTTTTAATGAGAATTCATACAACTTGTATCATTGGCATTGATCTAAGATTTGTAGAATAAACCCTACTGAATTCTGAAGTCAAGTCTTCTCTAATGCTTAGCCTGAGCTTTTCTGATGTTCAGGCTCCCTTCAGGTCTAAACTGAGCTGTGTATAGCACTAACTCAGCTGTCCCTTCATGCTGGTACCAGAGGTTAGAAGCAAAACAGTTTGCAAAGAGTTACTGTGAAGTTGTTTCACTTCTAAGGATTGAGAGCTTCTGCCCCAAGGAATCCACACAGTTAGTAGTGCTACTCTGTTCCTAAGCATACTAAAGCCAGTTTGTGCCTCCAGGGATTAGTCCTCTGGTGGTTTCATATACTGATCCAGCAGCTGTTGGTTCAGGAGGAACTGCACAAGCTGCTTTGTCAACCCTTCACATCCAAGCTTTGCTAGTTACAGAGAAAGGATAACATAAAGCAGATATCAACACAAGGCTGGCTCCACTTGTTTGTAAGCTGTGGATTTCAGGAGACAAAAATACTTAGATGCACCCCATAAGAGATGGAGCAATTTCTCTCTCAACTGCTGTAACCCCAGTCAAGGACAGAAAATTACACCTTTCCAGTGGAGTTATTCCTACAGCTTCTGTACTCTGTACTGTCTCTAGAGAGACAGTAGCTCTCTAGACTATGATCTTCATCTTCCTCATATGACAAAGCACTGCCCAAGGCCCTGTGCTTTCCCAGATGGGTGACTTTCTCTCCCCCACATGCCTTTGTCTTAGATGCTTTATTACAGCTACAACTATTTTTTCCTTATTTATACTGTAATTACATCCTTACAACTTCTATCATGAAGCACTGTTATTAACTAAAAAACCAAAACTCCTCTAAAACAGCTGCTTTACCCAGAAAGCCACTTGTGTAAGCAGGGACAGTGGTGACAAGAAAGCTTAAGGTCTAGATTTCTGTTACCCATACTGTTTCCCTTTAAGAGCCTACCCAAGCCTCTCTGCTGTCTGCAGGCAGTGTGTTATGTGGCTTTGGAGCCTTCATATTGCATCACAGTTCGTCATGTGAGCCTGTGTCCAGGCTCTCCCTTACCATGCAGCAAGAGCTGGGGCTCTGCTTGGACAGAATGCAGCAGCTTCGGTTTGAATAGCAATCAGACATCCCTGGTAATCTAACATTGATCCTCCATAAGCCCTGATAATTAATGGCAGATGTGCTCCTGCAGTGGAATTTAAAGTCTGAGAACCATTCCATTACCTAACCCAGACTAACCCAGATATTTTCAGGACACTGCATTTCCCCTTGGGTATCTCTCAACACATCAGCTACCTACAGGTCCTTGTCTGTAACACAGAGCAAGAGAACTCGGCAGTCTCAATAACATCCTACATAGAGGCTAACAAAGCAGGGCTCTTTTGGGCTGAGACAAGACCCAGAGATGCGAGATGCAGCCAGAGCGGTCGGTAGGGTTGCAAGAGCAGTTTACCCAGAGCACAGTGCCCACTTGCGGGCACAGACCAGAACCCAACCGCCTCTATGCAGCCAGCACCCCTGGGCAGCTCCAGCTTGCCCACTAAGAGGGGTCACTATATTTGCACTTCCACTTCCCACCTTCTGTCCTTCAGGCAGCTTTAGGGTCACAGCCAGGTGGCAGAATGCCACAACAGTGATGTGAAAGAGGCCTTGAGGAATGCAGCTGAGGCTGCGGCTCGTTGCTAGCATTTTCCCAGCCTGCATCCCCTCAGCTGCTGTGTTTTTCACACAAAGAACACCCCTCTCCTCTCAAAAACCTAATAATCCTCTGGTCTTCCTCCCCCAACAAACACCCATACCCCCTTCATCCCGGTAAAGCCAAATTACTCCAGCAAAACTACTATGGCAGTTTGTTACAGTGTATCCCCAAGGAAAAAGCGTCCTGGGCTCACACAGACTCTGTCCTCCCTGCCTGCCAAGATCCCTTTTCATGAGATTGCTTTGTTATTATCTCACCCACAGCCCTCACAAACCACACCTTCGATCTGAAGCTTTGAAAGGCAGTCCCCTCTCTAATCACCCACTAAGCCTCCACACAGATTGGCTCTCTAAAGCATCAGCATCCACACAGCCCCACTCCATCCCATCCCAAAACCATTTCGTTCACAAGCACAACCTGACCACACTTTATTATGATTACTGCACCCAGCAGAAGCATCCTCAAGCACTGCTGCCATCCTTCACTTTCACACACCACTCTCCTTGAGCAAGCTCCTGCCCTTTGTGCTCACCCATGACTGCCCATCACCTCTTTGGAACAACTCTGGCTTCACCACAGTGACGCTGTGTCCACACACCCTGTAGCCTTGGAATCCCAGATCCCTTCTCTATAACCTCCTGGGACTTGGCTGCCGAATCAGTCTATGGGCACCCACAGCTGTACATTTCATCCCCTACAGCACAGGGCAAAGCATCCTCACACAATCTTCCTGCCCTTGGCAGCACTCATATCTTCCCTTTTCTACCTAACAACTACCAATCTGCTTCACCTCAACAGAAGCCCAGCTGCAAGTTGCAGAGAAAAGAGGGGAGGATTTGAATGTAACCAAGCTTAAGCTTGTGTTCAAAAGATAAGACCCAAACGCTTTGGGAACGGGTCAGAAGTGATGAGACTTTGTGGGGCAGGAGCTGCCCCTTTGCAGGTACTGCACAATAAACATTGGTCTCAGGCGCCACTTTCAGCCTATCACACGAATCACACAGCAGGATGTTCGCTTCCTTCCTCGTCTAACCTGCAGCCTCTCCAGCAGCCAGTGGGCTGACCCGGATAAGAGAGTGATGATAACAGCTGTACTTGACGTACGGTATGCCTCCTGATCAGTACTGACAGCTCAGATGCAGCAGCCCCACGGTAGCCACTTCCCTGTAAGCACTCGTCCCGAATCCACCTTTGCCCTGCTCCTGGTGATAGCCAGGTTGTAAAGCCACGTGTTTTCTCCATGACAAGCCCTGGCACGGCTGCCCTGCCTGGTACTTGAGCAGGCACCATGCTCCCCTCCCCTTCCAGCCATGAGCTGATCATCAAGTGGCACAGAAGCAGCAAGGGACAAAGAAAGATGCTGGCATCAGGCCAGTTGGCTTTACCTGATGTGACTCAGCAGGGGCAAAGATTGTGCGGCCAGAACCAGCGAGCAGATATCCCAGCTGGCCAGCACCTAACATCCTGTTGTGCAAGGACAGGTCACACAAAACATGTCACTAGCAAAAGTGCTTCACAGCAGCGTGATAGGCACCTAGGCACCCTCAACAAGCTCTGTGTGGACACACTGCCACCAAAAGCAGAGTGCTTTTCTTTGCCCTACAGCGATCAGGAAATTAGACCCTCAAAGGCTTTCTGCCTTCCAAACCTTTCAGGAAGCCAAACTGCTCCACAAATCCTGGCTTGTGCTTGTGCACACTGCAGTGATTCCAAATAAGAACTGCAGGAGTGTGTTTGCTGGCACTGCTAAAGTGAGCATGGTACCAAATATGCCAAGTACTGCAACTGGAACACAAGAAGCTGGCTGACTGCTTGAAAGTGGTAGGATTAAGACAACAGAAATCTCACTAGTAATTTCAGGGGTCACAGCAAAGGCCAACTACCAACTAAAAGATGTGATAAGGAAAGACACTCAGACTCCCAAGGCCTGTCTGTCTCACCAGCACATCTAAGAATCAGGGATCTCCAGATTTTACATGATGAGTATTGTTCTGCATAGGGTAGATGGGGGCAGATATGGGAAAGAGAGCAGGTCCTCAAAAAAGGAACAGCTCAGGAAAGAGCTCACTTGGATTCCAAACACACTTAAAGTAGGGATCCTGCCATAACTTAGAATTTACATTGATCCAAAGCACACTGGCAACTACTGAACACAGAGGAGAGATCAGACATTTTCCTGTCCATCCTTCTGGCTAACTCCAATTCACTTAAATGCCATTTTCCTCTCTATCAAGCCCTGTCATTAGCTCCCAAGCTGGCTTGTGCTGGTTTACAGCAGGCAGTGGAATGCTTCTTTAAGGACCTCAGACTTGGATGGGGATCCCAGGTGCAGCAGAAGTAGAACAATCTTTCTTCATGGCTTACCACTCCCTTGGGCACAGCTTCTCAACTTATCTTAACAAAAGCAAACACAACAGTCCAAAGAGGAACACAGGAGCTGCTGCTAGGTATTGTGATAACCATTCTCAGGGGATAACCACTACTTTAGACTGAGTAAATGCTAACACAGCAGCATGATGAACCAGAAGCATCAGCAGCTGGAAGAGCTATGATCCAGTCCTTAAACGAGGCCCTGTTCAGATTAATTAACAGGTATCACTGTCCAGAGATTTAAGATCCATTTTTCTCCAAGGGAGAGATTTCTCCCCAGGGGAACCATTCTGTTTCTTCCCAGGGGAGGGAAATCCCTCCACTTCCTGATGTTGCTCTCCATTAAGCACTTCCTGTCACTCAGAATTGTTAGTCACAATTTCTAGACCTTGTGTCACAGGAGACAGACAACCCTTTCGAGTTCTAGAAGTGGGGCTGATGCCAGGTCGCAGCCAGCACATGGCACTTCCCGGTTGGAAAGCAGTCAGCCATTGCCAGCAGTTTCCTTGCTGCTGATCATTCTTTCAGGAGGAGAGACTCCACAGACAGCAGGTTCCCACTTCACTCCCCAGACACACCACACCACTCACAAGCTGACACACATGCCGAAGCAGAGGCAGGAAACAACTCCCCTTCTGTTGCCCCTGGAAAACAGTGCCCATTCCTTTACTAGACCAAATTCGGTGGTGCTGGCGATTCCTAGCTCCTGCTTGCATTAAGTCTCACAACAGATACCTAGTTCTTACTCTGTTCTACCATCAGACAAGGGGAAACAGCTGCTGCTGACACTCTGCTCCCCGGGCCTCCCTGCAGAAACAATTACCTTTTGTGGGACTCAGATGGGAACACAGCCTCAGGGTTACCAGCCCCGGAGGAACCATGAGGCCAGACATATGCATGGTTGGCAGAGCCTGGCCTTAATCCCTAACTCCCACCCTGTTAAGTGAAGGCGGCCTGGCTTCCAAGACCACCTTCCTACACAGCCTTGCACAGGACCCCTCCTTGTTGTGCTCAAGGTGGACGAGAGCTGGGATGAGACACTGCCAACGTTCAGACTTCCTGCCTTTGGCTCAATGTACAAAGAGCAGACAGGGCAAAGACACCTAGTGTCCCTGCCACCTAGGATAGACACAGAAGTGACCTAAAGGCACAGTCCAATCTTAATATGGGGGTCACTAACTGACTACACCTAAGAGAGCAGCCAGCAAAACCCTCCGACTGCGCAGAGCTGCTTCTCAGGAAGGCTACCACACCACAGCACCCGAGTGCCAAACCAGGCCCCTCTGCCCTGCGGCTGTCTGCTGTACCCAAGCGAAGGAGGACAGAGGCTTATGAAGCACTGTCCCACGTTCAGGAATAGCCTGTTCCTAGGGGACAGACACTCCAGCAGGAACAGCGAGCGGCACCGACCCGACGCGCTGCGCCCTGCCAGGCATCTCCGCAGGCACAGCCGGGCGCAGGCAGCCCCCTTCTGGAGGCTCTGCTGCACGCGTGGGCCGGGAAACACCACTGTGCCTTCTGAAGCCTGCTACCAGCGTGGATTTGGCTCGATGCCCTCTTCAGCTGACATCAAGCAGCCAGAACCATGCCCTCCCCAGCAGGCGTGGGGGCTCTAACTTGTCCTGTTGCCAAAGAAATCTGTCCAGAGAAGTGTCCTATACGGCAGCAAACCTGACCGTTCCCAGGAAATCTTCCACTAGAAAGAGTGTTGGATAGAGAAGCTGCACATTACAGCACAGTGGCCGATTCTCTGTCAGGTTCCTTCCATCCACGGTTAAACTGTGTCTCACGAAGATAGGGAGCATCACGCTTCATGGCTCTAAGCAGGACTACCCAATGCACTCTCCATCAAGGGAGAATCGAGAGGAAAACACAAAACCGAGCAGAAGCAGCAGCTTTGTTTCTGTTCTAGTCAGACTCCTATTTCATCCTGCGGGACGCAGCACAGCCATGCCCAGAAACTCTACACTCAAACGGTGACATTTAAAGCTGAGCCCCTGTGAGAACCTCTCTGCCCTCCAGCCCTGGCTCACAGCTGTCTCTTCCCTTTATGCAAACCTGCTCCACTCCCTGCACCGCCGGCGGTCGCTCGGCGCCAGCAAGAAATGCTGCCACATCACTGCAGAGACAGGCTGCTAGTAGGGCAGCTCCGCTGCTTCTGCACTCACGCTACTGCCGAAGTTCAACTTGTGTTATTTCATTACTACTTTACCCCTAAACATACCCCACTTAAGGTAATGAATGTCGATCCATCTGAAATCAGAATCTGACGCTACAATTAGACACCCTCAAAGCACACACTGCTGTGTTACACAGCTCAGCTCAAAGCTCCTGGGTAAAGCTCTATTAGCATTTTATTCATGGCACAAACAAACTCCTAAAGCAAACATTTCTGAAATGTTCATGGTTAAGAGCTTTGGTTCAGATGATCCAACAGTCTAGGAGCATGAAAACAGATTGCCCTGCTCTGAAACTAAACCAGAGAAGAACTCCCGTGACTAGTGTCAGTCCACAGGAGTGGACTAGAGTGAGCCAGAAGTAAAACCTCCATCACACATACAAACCACACGTCAGGTCCTTAGCGTCAACTGTTTGCTCAAGATTTGACCCCATGTACTGCACAGCATATTGCTAATGCAGGCAGAGCTGCTCAGTGCCAGATCAGATATCAATGCCAAGCACTGCTGCCAGACCAAGATATGTCTTTAAATCGTTTAAAAGGTGAGCTCAAAACAAAAGCAAGGATCCAACCTCCAAGACTTCTCTGCTCAGCCCCATTACTGCTTTCTCTTCCCAGCAGCATCAAGGCAAGCTTCTGCCTGAATCCGTTCCTTCAGCAGCACCAGGAAGCATTGGACTCACTGCAGTACCTCACATTAACAGACTGCACAAATACTCCACATTACTCATTTTCAGCTCACTACCACGACGACAGCTCTGTCCCTTTTAAAGTACTAGGTGTAAGGAAATGCCAGGCTTTGCAGGAGGCCTGTAGATACTGGCAGCAGCAAGAGCCATATGGCACATGCTGACAGCAGTACTATCAGCTAGAGCTGCCAGCTCCCCCACCTATCTGGTATGGTTTATAACCAAGTATTTGTGCATCTAACTCCCACTGGATGCAGAAGCATTCAAATAACTACTGGTTCTTTAAAACTCCAACCCTGGAGCCACCCCTCCTACTGACTTCAATTGGCAAGAGCCTAACTGGGTGGGCACAGGGCCCAAACTTTGCCAGCTGCACACTCCAACCTGTACAGCTGTTTAGGAATCTCCCATTGCCAAACGACAGCATGAGGAGTAAAACACTCAAATAAGATCAACATTTTAGGAAGGTTATCATCAACTCCTAAGAACATTTATGTAATCAAAAGGGCAGTACCACTGGTCAGAGGCAGCCCTTCAGCTGTCCCTAGTCAACAGCAAACTTCCTTAGGAAAAGATATTACCTAACTCATCCTAAACCCCAAGAGCATTCTCCCAGACAAGTTTTCTGCAAGCTGTGATCTAAATAATTCAAAACTTCACTGGATCTAGGTCACTGACAAAGGTTTGTTTTTCAGAGAGTGTCCCAGAGGGATTGGCTGGGGAGAGAGGGAGGGGAGGTTGATATTTTTTCCTGACTTCCAACATCGTACTTCAGCATACACAACAGTGGATGGAGTGGATATGATGAGAAGCAGGAAAGATACCAACGAAGGGTAACCTTAGCTTGTCAAAGCTGGGCTCATGGAAGATTGTTCCTCCACAGCCATAGCTTTAAGTCTGCAACCCCTAAGTTCCACAGGTTAACTGCAAGAGAGGTGCAAGAAGTCTGAGGAAGAAGCAAGTTTATCTGCTATTTGCAATACAAGGATCCATACATGCGTCTCTGCAGATCTCCAAACCCACAGTGGTTGAAAACCATCCAAGGAGAAGAGAAACCAACTTCAGCTCTTCCAGAGGAAAAATCCATGGAACAATTTCTCTTGGTTGACTACAGGAGAAACCATAATGGAAATGCCTCTGCCATATGGATGGGAATCTTTCTAAGAATCTCCCAGAACAGGCCTCAGGCTCATCGCATTTATACACTTCACAGAAGAATTGCACAGAGAAATCTCTTTTTTAACCCTGAAATATTTTGCATACTTGCAGCCACTACATCAAGCAGTCCAGAGTCCAGTGGTTGAATTTACTTCTGGGTATGTTGTGGTTTTTTTCCTCCCCTTTACTTACTTGCATGTATTAGTAGCCAATTACACAGAACCAGGAAATTATGTTGGCACAAAGTTCAGCCTCATTTCCCTGCTAAAGACCTTGCACAACCATTTTACAGCAGCTCTTTAATGACATCTTTGGCCCAGTAACGAGGCTGAGATGAAGGTTTTTTTCAGGGAATGGCCTCCAGCTGCGTCTGGGTAGGTTTAGATTAGGTATTAGAAAAAAAAAAATTCTCATCAAGAGCAGTCAGGTATTGGAATGAGCTGCCCAGGGAGGTGGTGGAGTCACCAACCCTGGAGGTGTTTGGATGTGGTGCTTGAGGATACAGTTTAGAGTGCATCTGTTGAACTTGTTGATCCTGAAGATCTTTTCCAAGTTGAATGTTTCTGTATGATTCTGTGATGTGGGCAGGTCATCAAAACTTGCTGACAAACAAGTTTTCCTTATCATCTGTCTTTATCAAAGGAGATAGCAGAGACTATGCTCATTTCAGGAGAGCTAGAAAGTGCTGTATCCTCAAAGGGACACAAATCAGATGAAAAGCATTTGGTTTCCACTTAGAAGATAAATAATTTCCCAAAGCTGCTTTATTGCAAGCAAGTCACTTGCACCTTAAGTGCAGCCAATATTAAGCATCTACCAATTTTATCATAGACTTAGTTTCCAGATTCCAGATGAAATAAACAGCTAATTGTTCTACTTGAGGTTTCCAGACAGATTAAGTCGCTAAGCTTCAAAGAAACACTGTGCAACAGTTTAAAAAGGCAGTACTTAGAGGAAATACTGACTCTCCAGACATGAAGCATCTACCCCCACCCCCCAAGAACCTGATCTCTGCAAGATACCTCCAAGTGCACGTAACAACAGAGACATTCATAGATGTTATGGCTTAAACCCCTAACATTATCCCCAGATTCCATGTCACATGTTCAGCAGAACAGCATGGGAAAGGATAGGATATTTCAGAGCAGAATTATCCTGTCTCTATCAGGCAAGAAGCTCCAGCCCTATGGATCGCTTGCAAAACTGTGTAGGACAAATTCAGCTCATGCTGTCATAGCAATATTTCTAAAGATGTTGTAGGGGGCTTTTGTTCACAGACTCACAGGATGTTAGGGGTTGGAAGGAACCCAAAGAGATCATCGAGTCTAACCACCCTGTCAGAGCAGGACCATACAATCTAAGTCATCTCACACAGGAACACATCCAGACAGACCTCGAAAGTCTCCAGAGAAGGAGACTCCACAACCTCTCTGGGGAGCCTGTGCCAGTGCTCTGTGATCCTTACAGTAAAGAAGTTTCCCCTTGTGTTGAGCTGGAACCTCCTGTGCTGCAACTTAGACAAATTGCTCCTTGTCCTATCCCATGGAGCAAGTAAGCAGAGCCTGTCCCCGTCCGGTCACCCTGCGACCCCCAGCTCTCAGATATTTATACACATTTATTCAATCCCCTCTCAGTTTTTCTTCTCCAGACTAAACAGCCCCAGGTCTCTCAGCCCCTCTTCATCAGGCAGTGCTCCAATTCCCTAATCATCCTCATAGCTCTCCGCTGGACCCTCTCCAGCAGATCCCTGTCCCTCTTAAACTGGGGAGCCCAAAACTGAACACAGTACTCACGATGAGGTCTTACCAGGGCAGAGTAGAAGGGGAGGAGAACCTCTCTTGATCTGCTGGATACACATCCCACCGGCCTTCTTGGCCACAAGGGCACCTTTGCTGTCCCATGGATAACTTGTTACCCACCAGCACTCCCAGGTCCCTCTCCCTCCTTCTTGTTGTTGTGTTTGTTTTTTTTTTTAGTGCCCTGATTTTATTTGGTGTTTTGTACCAGTGCTTTCTGCAGAATCAGACCTTCCATGCATTAGATGCCCAATGCCTTCAATGGTCAAAACTTGTCTGTTTGCAGCAGAAGTCTGTATAGACACTGACCCTGTGACAATCACTGTCAGCAACTGGAAGTAAGGCAGATTCTTCATCTCTTCATTTCCTATTTCTCATCTAAAAACCAGATCATAGGAGCAGTGCTCTGAACATTACAGAGTGCTGCTTTCTTAATTATTTAACAACCTGTATTGTTTGCCAGCCTCTCCCACTGGCCCAGCAATTACCTCGTGATCTGATTGCTGTGTGCACCATGAACCATCTATTTGTGATATGCAGCTCCCTGGCACATGCAGCCATATCCACCAGCTACAGCAGCACCCAAACAATGGAGCTACTGTTTCAGCCTTGCCTCCTGGCCCACCTTCTAAGCTAAGGATTTTGCCTCAGTGTGCTTTCAGTGCTGCTAGATCAGAGCAATTGCTGCAGCTTAAAGTTCTGCTTTCTGGAGTCCTGGGACTTTGTTAACAAGCAAACAAAATAGTTCCTGGCTTATTGAAAAAGGCAGCAATTAAGATTTTAGAAGATATAAAGGCAATTAGAAGTATGTCAGATGGTAAATTCAGAATTTTTAAGCCAATCACATAACTCTGTGAGTCTAAGCCTGATTTGGAAGAGGTAGGGACACAAGGAAAGCTATGTTTGTACTGGTATAACTGACAGCTCTTTGCCTGGAACATAAACCCTATGAGGAGAGGCTGAGGGAGCTGGGGTTGTTTAGCCTGGAGAAGAGGAGGCTCAGGGAGGACCTCATTGCTGTCTACAACTACCTGAAGGGAGGTTGTAGCCAGGTGGGGTTGGTCTCTTCTCCCAGACAACCAGCAACAGAACAAGGGGACACAGCCTCAAGCTGTGCCTGGGGAAGTATATGCTGGATGTTAGGAGAAAGTTCTTGCAGAAAGAGTGATTGGCATTGGAATGGGCTGCCCAGGGATGTGTTCAAGAAAGACTGGAAGGCATTTAGTGCCATGGTCTAGATTACTGGATAGGGCTGGGTGCTAGGTTGGATTGGATGATCTTGGATGTCTCTTCCAACCTGGTTGATTCTTTGATTCTATTTTATCAGGCACAGAAGAAACCTTCTGTTAGCATGCAAAAAAATCTATGCAATCTGCTCTTTGGATCTGCTGTTGCTTCACCCCACAAGACAGATTCCTCTGTGTTTGGATGAGCCTCCAAGACACCACATCATGCACCACTCTCCTCCAAAAGGCAGGGTGGATGTCCACTTCCTGCACAGAACCAGCAGCTATTCAGAACCTGCTAACCATCTGCTCCAACAGCACTCCCACACAGACCAGCAAGGCAGACTCCTACGCCTCATACAGATTTGGACCAAAGCTGCTTCTCACAGCTCAGCTCTGTCCCCTCCCTACACACACCATTACTGTCACTCTTGCAGGGTGAAGCCTGGAGAAGAGGAGGCTCAGGGGAGTCTTTATTGCTGTCTACAACTACCTGAAAGAAGGTTGTGGTGAGGTGGGCATTGGTCTCTTCTCCCAGGCAACCAGTGACAGAACAAGGGGATAGAGTCTCAAGCTATGCCAGAGGAGGTTTAGGCTGGATGTTAGAAAGAAGTTCTTTGCAGAAAGAGTGATTGACATTGGAATGGCTGCCCAGGGAGGTGGTGGAGTCACTGTCCCTGGAGGAATTTAAAAAGAGACTGGATGCAGTGTTTGGTGCCATGGCTTAGTTGATTAGATAATGTTAGGTGATAGTTGGACTTGAGCTCTCGAAGCTGTTTTCCAGACTGACTGATTCTGTGTTCCGTGAGGGAATGCTGCAACCATCCTCTCCCATCTACTGCTGTTAAACCAAAAGGCACCTCTGTGGAACAACTCAGCCTTCCTGCTCTCTGCTGCTGCAAACAAAGGATGCCCAAGCACAGCAAAGCCACTGCAGCACACAGTGTGGGCCAGCATCTTACAGCAAGGAGCAGCCAGGCCATGGCAGCACACTGTGGGGGCATCAGCAAGCTCTGGACATTCACCACAGCACGTGCTTGCTAGCCAGCACTCTGCAGCAGGAAAAAGGACATCCAGGATCCCCACCTGGCTTGCAAGCACCTGCAAGACCTGTCTCTGCAACAGCCCAGGGCCTGCTACACCTTGCTTTTCTCACTGCTCTCTCCTGCCAAGGCACCGTTTCTGGTGGTTCATTTCCTGTCTGTCTTGATTCTTGCAGGAACAGGAGTCTGCTGCCTCCCAGTTAGCTCTGCTTTGCACTGGGGAACATGTAAAATCATGCCATGGCTCCAGGGTTTACTAGCCCAGGTCTGCATTTGCCCATGCACATGTTTTTGGAAGAATGTCTTAGCAGTGACCTGGCTTTGAACTGCAAAAAAACATTTCTGATCCACACTGTTAACTAAGATGTGTGCTAAAAATTTCTTCCAATGCACGTGTCTCAAAGGAAGAAGGCATCATGATCTGAGCAGGGAAGCCAGCCCCAAGACTCAATTAGGCAATGCCTGTGTGGCTTAGCACTTCCCAGCAAGAATGAAAGGCAAGCAGAGGCTGACAGTCAACTGATCCTGAGCCAGCAGCAGAGCTTTGGAAAAGCAGGCTTACATATAAGCTCCCTGGAGCTGAATGATTTGGTCTAGAAAGGTTCAGTTTATAACTGTTGAGTAATTCAACCTCAAATCACAGAATGCAGATGCAGACTTGTGGATCTACATCCTTCCAAACAATTTGCTATGCTCCCCAACTCGCCCAAGTCATTACACCTAATTCTCTCAAGACTTTCCTCTTTCTCCTAAACCTGCTCACACCTACACCTCAGAACAAGATTTTTTTTTCAGGAACAGTTTTAGCTGGCAGCTTTGGGTTTAAACACTGGTCACAAAAGGGCTTTTGACTTCAGTCTGCCCATTATAATTGGAGATAAGAGAATTTCCAAGGCATGCACCCACATGAAGAGCCTCTCAAATCACTGCACTCAGAGCTAAATTTCAGCTAAATTCCAGGCTTAAGGGAAACTTGAATTTGCTGGCACACAGGTCAGCAGTGCTGTCTGTGTGTGCTGTCCCCTTGCCTCATTTTACTCTGGCAGGTCCATCTGTGCTATTTTCTGTGTCTGGCAGCCACTTGTCCAAGAGGATGAGTGCAGCAAGAATTAAAGGCTGTGTGACTGCACAGAAGCATGCAGCACATACAGCTCTCCACGCACACACACTGCTCCTCCTTAGAATTAACCACTGAGCTTCAGGCTAACGCTGAGCAAAGCAAACTCCCCTGGACATCAGTCACTCCCTCCTGGGGGCTCTGGGCTGAAACTGGCTGTGTACTGGGTGTTTGGGGAGGGAACTGCGGGCTGCAGAGACCACCACTGCTTCCAGGCTGGGCACAGAGAGGCAAGCTCCCTTCACTGTCCTTTGGCACATGGCCTGGGATGCGAGATCATGCATGTCAGCAAGTGTGACAGCTCAGAGAGACATCCCACAGCCCCAAGGCAGCCTGCTGTGATCTCGGGAACCCTGCCAGAGTGAAGCTTCCATTTCTAGAGCATCCTCACCACGCTCTTGTTTTCACGCATGCCCTCCTCTTCCTTTCTCTCCTCCATTTCTAGCAACACAGCATTCTGCTTACTCCCCAAGAGAACTAGGGCAAACATAACCTGATTAACCAAGGGGATTTGGGCAGGAAGGGGCAGCAGGAGGAGATTAATATGCAGAGAAACAGAGCCCTTCCCTCTCACATTAGCTCTCGCCTATTCAATAATTAAAGTGTTCTGTGGTGACTCTGACTTTGGGATTTGCTATAAAAGCTTCCTGTAAACTCTGCCTCGGCGTGCAGATATCCAAAGAGAGAGAACATTTAGTCTGACAAGCTGAAATTTCTTGCAGATTCTGAGGTCAGTCAGAGGCTCAGAATCACCTGGATGGGAGCCCGTGGCTCCATTTTAAAACACAAGGGTCCCTCTCGCTGTTGATCATCTATTGACAGTTTGAATCCAGCCTTTATTTGGCAAGGCTGCCTTTGAAGCATGCTTTAGAAGTTAATGCAGGCTTTCTTCATTTCACATATGGAAAAATCTCCAAGGCTGGCATCAGCTTTTACAGGCTTGTATGAATAAGGAGCACGTTACACAGGCTCAGACTGCCCTGCAAGTCCATTCTGATAGTCCATCTTTTCATCCAAAAATCACAGCATCATTTAGGTTGGAAAAGATACTTATGTCAAACCATTAACACAGCACATCTAAGTCCACCACTAAACCATGTCCCTCAGCACCACAGTCTTGCTTGTGTACCATAAAACACAGAGATGTTTCAGCTCAGAAATGCAAAGCTATCCACATTCAGAAGAGAGGCCTTCCCTGACCTTCCAAGGAGCTATTTTTAGCTGCTCTTATACGCCTAAGAACTCTTACAGAGGTCACACACTGAACTAAACAGATTTCAGTATCCTTTGCATGACAGAGTAAAAAAAAATTCATTATATCTGTAACATTTCATGTGAGTTGAATTCCCTCCATAACCTAACCCCCTACTGACTCCATAGCTCCATAGGATGTTATTGCAAGGGAGCATATTTAAAAGGAGATGTGAGACAGATCACCCAAGGAAAGCATGTTAAATATTGCAGCTAAACATGTACAACCAGCACAAATAACAAGGATCTATCCTTAATCCAGAACTTGCCAACATTCATTATTCAACTTACTTCAATTCCAGACCAAAGGTGGTAACAGAACAAGAGGCAGTGGCCTCAAGCTGTGACTGGGTAGGTTTAGACTGGACATAAGGATTTTTTTTTCCCCAGCAAGAGTGATTAGGCATTGGAATGGGCTGCCCAGGGAGGTGGTGGAGTCACCAACACTGCATGTGTTTGGATGTGGCGCTTGGGGATATGCTTTAGGGTGCACCTTGTAGAGTAGGGTTATCAGTTGGACTTGAGGCTCTTTTCCAACCTGAACGTTTCCGTGATTCTGTGAAATGCTCTTCAGCTCCAGAATTCTCAAGCAGTTATTTCTTGTGCAACTCCAGGGGCACAAAGAGTTGATGAGATTAAGAACGAAGGAACACTGGGCTAGCCATCACCACATACACAGAATGATACCTCATTAAGTAAGAGACCTAGCTCCTTCTGTCTGAACATGCAAATACACCATGTCACATCCCATCAGACTCAGATCTGGGCTCTAAACTGTCCTATCTCCCACGAAGTCTACTGCTGACATTCTTCCTCCAAACTGACACTGCTCTGTCTGCAGACATTTCCAGCCCAGAGGCTGAGAGCAAAGTGATGTGCTAGCCCCGCTGTTCCAGCAGCCAGTCTGAAGTCTTGGCCTCTAGCCAAGGGGACTGCAGATCCCTCCTGTCACTACACAAATGGTTCACTCTTACACAATGAGTAAAAGATAAAGCAAGCTGCTATCCTTTAACTTCTGACATCTCAGCATTGCATAGCAAAGATCTCCCACAAACACAGAAAGAATCTTCCACAGACCACAGGGTATACAAGGCTGACATGATCTACAACTAGCCAAGAGGACACAGAGCATACATGGGGGGTGCAGCATTCAGGAGACCCAGCCTTCAGAAACCCAGCTCTTGTGCATGTGCACATTTCCATCACACTGGCATCTTTCAAAAGACTGCCTGCACTGAGATACACTTAGGGACAGAACCCCAGAGGGTCTAGTGACACAACTGAATCTGGATAAAATTGTGAGTAAAATCACCACAAGGCTGGAGATAGCCAAGGAGAAACAGTGTGTTTTACATTCCCCACCAAAGACGCAGGCATGTTGTTCCTCTCCTATTATGAGGCCCAAGCTAGGCAATCAACAGGAGATTAAAGTCAGGTGCTCATTCCCTTTGCCAACATTCTCCTCCTTAAACAAGACACACCGGGGTTTGCAAAACAACAAGGCCATGCCCTGCAAATGTTTGCTAAACATTTGTGCAATTTCATCCAGATACAGGAACAAAGGGCCCAGAAGCCAGAAACTCCACATTTAACACAGCGCTCTGAAAACATTCCCTTGGCAGTCCACAGGCAAGCAGCAACCTTTCTGTTTCTCTTTGAAATTGGGAGTGCTAATCAGAAAAGTGAATTGACAGAGGTAAAGGTCAGTATTTTTGTAACGTTCTTGAAAAACACAGCCCAGGAAGACAAGTGCCACCACATTTGGCAATCATTTTGCTTTGCACTGCTTCCACTTTCACTTCCCTGTTTTATCCTGCCCCTTCAGCTGTTGAGCTCTTTGCTGAGAACTGCTGCACAATGCCTGAGCTCCTGACAGAGATGTCCTGCTTGGTACTTGAAGCGTATTAACGATGTCACTATGGCTGCATAACGAAGCTGAGTCAAAAGACCACTGCACATTAGCCATGCTGGCTGCACCTCTACCCATTTTTACATGCCTTTGAAATCGCTGCTGCAGCTTAGCGCTTTGGTACTGAGTCATGGTGTGGCCTAACACACTTCAGTTAAGAAACATGAGCACTTAAAATGTCAAAAGGCATGGAAAAACATTAAGAGCACAGAAAAAAATAATTTCTTGAAAAGGATTAGAAATCCACTCCCCTTTTCCTCTCAAGCCAGATGCTGAAACTGCCTGTGACCTCAGGGCTCACACCTAGCTTTGCTATGAGTAGGATGAGGTCTCCATCCCCATCTCACAAGACTCACTAAAGTGCAGATCACTGGACGTTCACAGAGCCAGTCAGCATGGAGCTACAGTTAGCACACAGCTACCTAGATGATGGTGTAAATGCCCAATAGGACAAGCCAGGAGAACTTGCATATTAAAGAAACATCATATATCTGTATTTCTCTCAGCTACCTTCTGCTTATGAAATCAACTTAAAATCAAGCACAAGGAAAAAGCTCAGAAAACAGAACTTCCCCAAAGAGAAAAGGCAACAGCTTTCCCCTGGGGGGTAGCTCCACATCCCCTCCAGCAGCTCCTGCTGTTGGCAGTGCACAGGGTGCAAGTGGTATGTAAAAACTCTGCCTGATAAACTCTAAGGACCTGCCTTTCACAGTCCTGCATCCCTCCAGCGCTCTGTGATCACCCACAGAGCTGCCAACAACCATCACTGCAGAACCAGAGATCTAAAAGAAAAACAGGCTACTTACCTTTTCCCGTCTGAGAAGAGGAGAAGAGCAGAAGAGTTCATCTCTGGAACGCAGACTAAAGCCACCTCTCAGGACTGCCGTTACAGCTAAGCCAGTTCAGCTGCAGCTCTTCAGAGGAGCCTCAGGTGTGGCTCAAGTGTAGGGACTAAAATGAAAACAGCTGGTTGCTGACATCCATTCTATTGTTAAGTTTGCTGAACTGCAAGTTAAATGTTATCTTCCTTCTCCAAGGAATGGCTAATCATTTATTACATAGTTGTCTGTAGGCACATGCATTTTTGCTATCCACTAAGCTTTATGTGAGGACACTAACATGTGTGATAAACTGTGAGGCTGTTACAGCATCCAGGCTCTGAAAGGAGACTGCAAAACTGAAATACAAACATCTCTTAGTCTCTGACCTTCCCACTCCAGGCACAGAAATGTGTTTTATTGACCAGGCTCCACTAACCCATATGTTACAAGTTCCAGAAAAGATCAGGAGCTGTAAAAATTGCACTTTAAAGCTTCAGTGAGAGCTTTGAATCCTGCATGCTGAAGCGTGCCCTTCACAAAAAACACAGACCAAGCTATTGTCATGCCTAGGACTCCCTTGGTCCTGTAACTTTATGCTGCTGAAGTGAGAGCTTCCTTTTTCAGACTCACAACTGTGATGCTCCCATCTCCTAAACAGCTAAAACAATGAATTCACATCTTCCATGTGCACTTTTTCCATAGAGCAAGCAGGGTAGGAAGTTCCTCCCCCAAGTCATAGAATGGTTTAGGTTGGAAGGGACCTCAAGGATCATCCAGTTCCAACCCCCTGCCATAGGCAGGGACACCTCCCAGTAGTCTGTGTCTGCTATGTTGAGTTGTACTCTTAGCTTTCTAGAGTAGTTGCATGGCCCAGTTGCATCTCAACCATAGAATGCTGAGTTTCCAACCATGTGACCTGGAATTTTGATTCACAGAAACAAAAGGCTGGTCACAGTGATTTCTGGACAGGAGAGAATACATAACCTGCTACATAAAGGGTCAACCAGATAAGTAAGTCCTGAAATACTGGGAAAGTCTCCCCCCCC